>JAVFKF010000036.1:1200000-1800000 GCA_036926295.1 Pachydiplax longipennis
GGGGAACTTATTGTAAATTTTTACCAATTAGCTTGCAGTATGCAAGCAACTTTTACTCGTATATATATATATCTATTATATATAGCTAACTCTCCGGATATACCTATATATATATATATATATAGATATAGGGGATACGAATTCTGACCATGTTCCACAAGCGCCATCGACGTCAGGTTTTTTCGACGTACTGGCCCTACACTCTAGATGCCAGAATAATGCAGACTTCGACGCTAGCTATCATGGGTTCGATGCCAGAAATTCCCAAAAATCGCAATTTTCCCATAAGAATGCATTGCGCGGATTTTTGAAAATTATTTTGAGGCACTTATCGTTAAGATAGAGTAACCAAAATTTCGGAGGTTGAAGTTGAGGTAGTCTTCTATGCTTCTCATGGAAAAAATGTAGCCAAATGACAGTGAGTTCGACGCCAGGTGGATGCAAAATTCTTCCATAAGAAATGCATTGCGGAAATCTTTTTAAATGCCTCCCGATAAGCTGGAAAGATAAGACCCGGAATGGTGACAGAGGCCTGGGACCTTCCCGATAAGATATTGAATCGAAACTTTGGAACAAGTAAGGATGGCACTTATCTAATATTATTTTGCTGTCTTCTCTCACGATCGGGTTCTTAGTTCGTCGCCAGGCGGTCTTTGGCGCGAAGTTTTAAATTTGAACTGAGGCAGTACTTGGTATGATACTGTATTCAACGGATAGCTTGCAGTATGCAAGCAACTTTTACTCGTATATATATCTTCTATTATATATAGCTAACTCTCCGGATATACCTATATATATATATACCTATATATTTATAGGGGATACGAATTCTGACCATGTTCCACAAGCGCCATCGACGTCAGATTTTTTCGACGTACTGGCCCTACACTCTAGATGCCAGAATAATGCAGACATCGACGCTAGCTATCATGGGTTCGATACCAGAAATTCCCAAAAATCGCAATTTTCCCATAAGAATGCATTGCGCGGATTTTTGAAAATTATTTTGAGGCACTTATCGTTAAGATAGAGGAACCAAAATCTCGGAGGTTGAAGTTGAGGTAGTCGTCTATATTACGAATGGAAGAAATGTTATAAAATGACCGTGAGTTCGACGCCAGGTGGATGCAAAATTCTTCCATAAGAAATGCATTGCAGAAATCTTTGAAAATTTTTTTCAACGCCTTACCGATAAGCTGGAAAGATAAAACCCGGAATGGTGACAAAGGCGTTTGAAAGCATTCTTTCATGAATTTTACCGTTCGTCTAGTGGTCCTTGGTTCGATGCTAGAGGGTCATGTCGATTCCACCATGTATTTCAAAAGGGGAAAACGGAATCTTATTTTAGGACCTTCCCGATAAGATATTGAATCGAAACTTTGGAACAAGTAAGGATGGCACTTATCTAATATTATTTTGCTATCTTCTCTCACGGAAGAGTCCTGAGTTCGACGCTAGGCGGTCTTTTACGCGAATTTTTGCAGTCTGTTTTGAGGCCGTTCTCGATGCGATAGAGCAATCAAATTCTCGGTGTTTACAGATGAGATGGTCTTCCATCGTACCAAACGAAGAAATGTTAGCAAATGACCGTGTGTTCGACGCCAGGTGGGTTCGAAATCCTTCCGTAAGAAATGCATTGGTGAAATCTTGGACAATTTTTTTAAATGCCTTCCCGATAAGCTGGAAAGATAAAACCCGGAATGGTGACAGAGGCGTTTGAGAATATTCTTTCATGACGTCCGCTGTTTCTCTAGTGGTCCTTGGTTCGATGCAAGAGCGTCATTCCGATTCTACCATGCATTTCAAACGGGAAGAACGGAATCTTAATTTAGGACCTTCCCGATAAGATACTGAATTGAAACTTTGAAACACGTCAGAGTAGAATTTCTCTAACATTTTCAAGCCATTGTCTCTCACGAACGGGTCCTGTGTTCGACGCCAGGCGGTCCTTTACGCAAAATTTTTAAAATTGTTTTGAGGCCTTTCTCTATGCAGGAGACTATTCAAAATCACAGCGTTTGCGTTTGAAGTAATTTTGTATAGAACCAGTGGAAGACAGCTTATATATGACTGTGAGTTCGATGCCAGAAGGATGAAAAATTCTCACGTTCGAAATGCATTGTGGCAATTTTTAAGAATTTTGCTGGATAAGCATCGAAAATGATACCCGTAAAGGTAACTTATTGTATATTTTTACCAATTAGCTTGCAGTATGCAAGCAACTTTTACTCGTATATATATATAGGTATATCCGGAGAGTTAGCTATATATAATAGATATATTTATAGGGGATACGAATTCTGACCATGTTCCACGAGCGCCATCGACGTCAGATTTTTTCGACGTACTGGCCCTACACTCTAGATGCCAGAATAATGCAGACTTCGACGCTAGCTATCATGGGTTCGATGCCAGAAATTCCCAAAAATCGCAATTTTCCCATAAGAATGCATTGCACGGATTTTTGAAAATTATTTTGAGGCACTTATCGTTAAGATAGAGTAACCAAAATTTCGGAGGTTGAAGTTGAGGTAGTCTTCTATGCTTCTCATGGAAAAAATGTAGCCAAATGACAGTGAGTTCGACGCCAGGTGGATGCAAAATTCTTCCATAAGAAATGCATTGCGGAAATCTTTTTAAATGCCTCCCGATAAGCTGGAAAGATAAGACCCGGAATGGTGACAGAGGCGTGGGACCTTCCCGATAAGATATTGAATCGAAACTTTGGAACGAGTAAGGATGGCACTTATCTAATATTATTTTGCTGTCTTCTCTCACGATCGGGTTCTTAGTTCGTCGCCAGGCGGTCTTTGGCGCGAAGTTTTAAATTTGAACTGAGGCAGTACTTGGTATGATACTGTATTCAACGGATAGCTTGCAGTATGCAAGCAACTTTTACTCGTATATATATATATATATATATCTATTATATATAGCTAACTCTCCGGATATACCTATATATATATATACCTATATATTTATAGGGGATACGAATTCTGACCATGTTCCACAAGCGCCATCGACGTCAGATTTTTTCGACGTACTGGCCCTACACTCTAGATGCCAGAATAATGCAGACATCGACGCTAGCTATCATGGGTTCGATACCAGAAATTCCCAAAAATCGCAATTTTCCCATAAGAATGCATTGCGCGGATTTTTGAAAATTATTTTGAGGCACTTATCGTTAAGATAGAGGAACCAAAATCTCGGAGGTTGAAGTTGAGGTAGTCGTCTATATTACGAATGGAAGAAATGTTATAAAATGACCGTGAGTTCGACGCCAGGTGGATGCAAAATTCTTCCATAAGAAATGCATTGCAGAAATCTTTGAAAATTTTTTTAAATGCCTTCCCGATAAGCTGGAAAGATAAAACCCTGAATGGTGACAGAAGCGTTTGAAAACTTTCTTCCATGAATATCATCGTTCGTCTAGTGGTCCTTGGTTCGATGCAAGAGGGTCATTCCGATTCCTACATGTATTTCAAATGGGGAAAGTGGAATCTCATTTTGGGACCTTCCCGATAAGATATTGAATCGAAACTTTGGAACAAGTAAGGATGGCACTTATCTAATATTATTTTGCTATCTTCTCTCACGGAAGAGTCCTGAGTTCGACGCTAGGCGGTCTTTTGCGCGATTTTTTTCAATCTGTTTTGAGGCCGTTCTCGATGCGATAGAGCAATCAAATTCTCGGTGTTTACAGATGAGATGGTCTTCCATCGTACCAAACGAAGAAATGTTACCAAATGTCCGTGTGTTCGACGCCAGGTGGATCCGAAATGCCTCCCTAAGAAATGCATTGCTGATATCAGGGACGATTTTTTAAAATGCCTTCCCGATAAACTGGAAAGATAAAACCCGGAATGGTGACAGAGGCGTTTGTAAAGATTCCTTCATGACGTCCGCTGCTTCTCTAGAGGTCCTTGGTTCGATGCTAGAGCGTCATTCCGATTCTACCATGCATTTCAAACGGGAATAACGGATCTTATTTTAGGACCTTCCCGATAAGATACTGAATTGAAACTTTGAAACACGTCAGAGTAGCACTTCTCTAACATTCATATGCCATTGTCTCTCACGAACGGGTCCTGTGTTCGACGCCAGGCGGTCATTTACGCAATTTTTTAAAAATTGTCTTGAGGCCTTTCTTTATGCAGGAGACTATTGAAAATCACAGCGTTTCTCTATCGTTAAGATAGAGTAATCAAAATCTCGGAGGTTGATGTTGAGGTAGTCTTCTATAATACGAATGGAAGAAATGTTACAAAATGACCTTAAGTTCGACGCCAGGTGGGTGCAAAATTCTTCCTTAAGAAATGCATTGCTGCAACTTTTGAAAATTTTTTTCAACGCCTTACCGATAAGCTGGAAAGATAAAACCCGGAATGGTGACAAAGGCGTTTGAAAGCATTCTTTCATGAATTTTACCGTTCGTCTAGTGGTCCTTGGTTCGATGCTAGAGGGTCATGTCGATTCCACCATGTATTTCAAATGGGGAAAACGGAATCTTATTTTAGGACCTTCCCGATAAGATATTGAATCGAAACTTTGGAACAAGTAAGGATGGCACTTATCTAATATTATTTTGCTATCTTCTCTCACGGAAGAGTCCTGAGTTCGACGCTAGGCGGTCTTTTACGCGAATTTTTGCAGTCTGTTTTGAGGCCGTTCTCGATGCGATAGAGCAATCAGAATTACGGTGTTTGTAGATGAGATGGTCTTCCATAGTACCAAAGGAAGAAATGTTAGCAAATGACCGTGTGTTCGACGCCAGGTGGGTTCGAAATCCTTCCGTAAGAAATGCATTGGTGAAATCTTGGACAATTTTTTTAAATGCCTTCCCGATAAGCTGGAAAGATAAAACCCGGAATGGTGACAGAGGCGTTTGAGAATATTCTTTCATGACGTCCGCTGTTTCTCTAGTGGTCCTTGGTTCGATGCAAGAGCGTCATTCCGATTCTACCATGCATTTCAAACGGGAAGAACGGAATCTTAATTTAGGACCTTCCCGATAAGATACTGAATTGAAACTTTGAAACACGTCAGAGTAGAATTTCTCTAACATTTTCAAGCCATTGTCTCTCACGAACGGGTCCTGTGTTCGACGCCAGGCGGTCCTTTACGCAAAATTTTTAAAATTGTTTTGAGGCCTTTCTCTATGCAGGAGACTATTCAAAATCACAGCGTTTGCGTTTGAAGTAATTTTGTATAGAACCAGTGGAAGACAGCTTATATATGACTGTGAGTTCGATGCCAGAAGGATGAAAAATTCTCACGTTCGAAATGCATTGCGGCAATTTTTAAGAATTTTGCTGAATAAGCATCGAAAATGATACCCGTAAAGGTAACTTATTGTATATTTTTACCAATTAGCTTGCAGTATGCAAGCAACTTTTACTCGTATATATATATAGGTATATCCGGAGAGTTAGCTATATATAATAGATATATTTATAGGGGATACGAATTCTGACCATGTTCCACGAGCGCCATCGACGTCAGATTTTTTCGACGTACTGGCCCTACACTCTAGATGCCAGAATAATGCAGACTTTGACGCTAGCTATCATGGGTTCGATGCCAGAAATTCCCAAAAATCGCAATTTTCCCATAAGAATGCATTGCACGGATTTTTGAATATTATTTTGAGGCACTTATCGTTAAGATAGAGTAACCAAAATTTCGGAGGTTGAAGTTGAGGTAGTCTTCTATGCTTCTCATGGAAAAAATGTAGCCAAATGACAGTGAGTTCGACGCCAGGTGGATGCAAAATTCTTCCATAAGAAATGCATTGCGGAAATCTTTTTAAATGCCTCCCGATAAGCTGGAAAGATAAGACCCGGAATGGTGACAGAGGCGTGGGACCTTCCCGATAAGATATTGAATCGAAACTTTGGAACGAGTAAGGATGGCACTTATCTAATATTATTTTGCTGTCTTCTCTCACGATCGGGTTCTTAGTTCGTCGCCAGGCGGTCTTTGGCGCGAAGTTTTAAATTTGAACTGAGGCAGTACTTGGTATGATACTGTATTCAACGGATAGCTTGCAGTATGCAAGCAACTTTTACTCGTATATATATATATATATATATATATATATATATATATATATATATATATATATATATATATATATATATACGAGTAAAAGTTGCTTGCATACTGCAAGCTAATTGGTAAAAATTTACAATAAGTTACCCTTACGGGTGTCATCTTCGAAGCTTATCCAGCAAAATTTTTAAAATTGCCGCAATACATTTCTTACGTTAGAAATTTTCATCCATCTGGCATCGAAATCACGGTCATATGCAACCTTTCTTCCACTGGTTCTATGGAAAACTACTTCAATCGCAAAGGCTGTGATTTTGAATAGTCTCCTGCATTGAGAAAGGCCTCAAAACAATTTTTTTAAATTTTCGTGAATGACCGCCTGGCGTCGAACACAGGACCCGATTGTGAGAGACAATGGCATACAAATTTTAGATAAGTGCCACTCACGTGTTTCAAAGTTTCAATTCAGTATCTTATCAGGAAGGTCCTAAAATAAGATTCCGTTATTCCCGTTTGAAATGCATGGTGGAATCAGAATGACCCTCTTGCGTCGAACCAAGGACTACTGCAGAAACGGCAAATAACATGAATGAATGTTCTCAAACGCCTCTGTCACCATTCCGGGTTTTATCTTTCCAGCTTATTGGGAAGGATTTTTAAAAAATCATCCAAGATTCCACCAATGCATTTCTTACGGAAGCATTTCGAACCCACCTGGCGTCGAACACACGGTCATTTGCTAACATTTCTTCCTTTGATACTATGGAAGACCATCTCATCTGCAAGCAACGTAATTTTGATTGCTCTATCGCATCGAGAACGGTCTCAAAACAGATTGCAAATATTCGCGCTAATGACCGCCTAGCGTCGAACTCAGGACCCTTCTGTGAGAGAAAATAGCGAATTAATATTAGGTAAGTGCCATTATAACTTATTCCAAAGTTTCGATTCAATATCTTATCGGGAAGGTCCTAAAATACGATTCTGTTTTCCCCGTTTGAAATGCATGGTGGAAGCGGAATGACCCTCTTGCATCGAACCAAGTACCACTAGACGAACTGTGAAATTCATGAAAGAATGTTTTCAAACGCCTCCGTCGCCACACGGAGTTAGATCTTTCCAGCTTATCGGGAAGGAATTGAAAAAAAATGACAAAAATTGCAGCAATGCATTTCTTATGGAAGAAATTCGGACCCACCTGGAGTCGAAGTCACGGTCATTTGGCAACATTTCTACCATAAGAACCATAGAAGACTACCTCAGCTTCAACCTCCGAGATTTTGGTTCCTCTATCTTACCGATAAGTGCCTCAAAATAATTTTTTAAAATCCACGCAATGCATTCTTATGGGAAAATTACGATTTTTGGGACATTCTAGTATCGAACCCATGACACCTAGCGTCGATGTCTGCATAATTCTGGCATCTAGAGTGTGGGTACGTCTAAAAAATCTGACGTCGACAGCGCTCGTGGAACATGGTCAGAATTCGTATCCCCTATAAATATATATATATATATATATATATATATATATATATATATAGGTATATCCGGAGAGTTAGCTATATATAATAGATATATATATATATATATATATATATATATATAGATAGAAAATCAGGCTCATAATGTTAATGTGGTATTTTAATTTTGTACCCTATATAGCGTAGTTGCATTACACGCTCAATTAAATTGATGATTTAAGCCGTTTACTCACACAAACCAGCTCAGCCATTAATATTTTATTTTTCAAATATTTTACAAACATGATTGAAAGTTGATAGGCAAAATAACCCCTTTTTAACGTGTTCAAACAATGAAATATACCAACCAACTGATACGTTAAATTCAATTTATTTTAAATAACCCTGCGAGGATTCAAGTACCAAATACAAAATAAAATAATTTTGGCCTCTTTGCCGCATTGTATCGATTCTAGTGCGCCGCTTGCAACGGTGAAGTTTTCATTAAAATATTGGGATTACTATCTCTGGGGAGAGGACTATAGAAAAAAAGTGACAGAAAGAGAAGGAAAAATTAGAGTGGAAAAGAATAAAAATGTGGTAATCGTTTCGCATGACTCAAGTCGGCTTCCGAAACATTTGATGATAAAAAAAAGAGGATCAACTTCCTTCCATTGACTTCTTTGGAATAAACACATGACCTCTCTCTAGAAGATGGCGTGACTGAAACAGCTTCCGTCACTAGTTATATCTATTTTTTCTTCGCTATGATTTTTAACGGAGGTGACAATAATTATTTTCGAATTAATGATTACGGTGATGTGCTGCCACGCCTCAAATATCTCAAATCCGCGTACTTTAAGTCAAATCTTGAAATTTCTGATTTGGACAGTTTTTAAGCTCTTAAAGGTCTTTACTGAGGAGAGATTGAGATTAAAGAGTCTTTGAGAGTTAGATTTGATTCGAAGTTAGCAAGCCCTACGTGACTATCAGAAATCATTCAGAAAATGCGCAGAGCATCTGCTGATTTACTCCCGGCGTATTTGGCCATTTAAAATGATGGAGATTGGGATACAAAAATTAAATGCTTTTGAAGCATTTCTATGATAAGATAATTTTTTGATAAATATTTTATAAAAATGTGATAAAATACATGCATGCATGAATTCCTTAATATAAAAAATCGGGAAAAGAAATCTAATTTAAATATTTTAGCATTCCATACAAATAGAGTAATGATGTGTGTTAAAAGGTTACCAAATTTAAGTAATTTTAATCCTTTTATTTGTTCGGATTTCCTGTAAATTTAGTTTCTCGAATTATCGATCTATAAGATCCATTAACGAAGGCTTTATTAATGAACTCCGTTCATTTGGTTTGTGACCGCAAAAAATGGAGGCTCTCAGCGTCCATTTATTTAATGGATTAAGATCGGAAGGAGTGGCCATTAAGCTATCAAGACTGCACTTTTTCACAGATATACAATATTGACATATCCGTCAACAGTTCGGAGTTAATTTCACCATTATATTTGATTTATTCAACATTTCACATATTCTCAAATACAATCGTTTAATTTTTAAATTAATAATATTTAGTCGTTAAAAATAAAGCCAAATGGTGACCAGTATATCCCTTTCACTGAATTTTGCGCACTTTTCCTAAGTATTCTTAGTAAGGAACCGAGCTAATACAGGATGATACTGACCCCTTATTAAGGAAAACCCGTCAAAATAAAGGTTAAATAAGGATCTTCCTTTTGGTCATCTGTTCCCTATCGCCTCCATTAATTCACTCGAGAAAACCCTTTATCAGCTTTCTGTCTCTTGTCTCGATCCCTTCCTTTCTTTCTGTATAATTTGAGAAATCCTTCATTTACATCATATCAGAAATCTAAAGCCTCTCAAATTTCGTAAAAACCTGAACCTTAACTGTTATATCGATGATAAACAAAAACAGTAAAACCAGTTTAAGACGATATCCAGTTTAATACGTGCTTATCTCTCGGTCCCATTCCATACCACACGAATCAAGTGGTAAACCGCCGTTGAAGGCGTTGCGATATCCGATTATGTAAGGAAGGCACAGAAATATGCATTTTTCAAATCATATTCATGATTTTTCAAAGAGATTTTATCTTTATTACCATATCTATATATATTGTTTTCATTATAGATAACAAACCAAGCAATTTATATTTAATGACTCACATTATTCATTTTTTAATCTCGGCTATTTTAAGCCGCTTTTCAAATATTGATAATGAATTATTATTACTCCTGAATATAAGTAAAACATATTTATGGAGAGGCAATAGATATTAAAATTATTATGAGGCTGAATTTACGCTTAATTATTTCGATCATACGTAATTTACAAGGGGATTAATTCAGAATAGACCGTTAACTTTCCGAAAATTCTTCCATGAAACCGGACACAACGAGAGTACATCCGGTTTAGCCGATTTTTCTATATTTCGAAAAGTACCTTCATGGTTTTCGAAGTCCTGGAGAGCCATTTTAGGATAATAAACCTCACACAGCTTGGAGAAAACCTCCGTTTTCCTGCAGCTCCTTCTAACTTATTGGCGAGTGGTTTTTCCCAATGGAACCCATCAACGTGACACTGAGAAGAGAGAAAAAAGAAGCTTTCTCCTGAGGCTCTTCATAAGCGTTTGACACTTTTAACGAAGTTTTCCACAGTATGCCTGGGGATATTGCGTTAAGGATGCTCACTTAACGAAGGCCTTCTTTTTCCTGGAAATTAGTTGCAACAGAACCAAACATTGCAAAGCATAATGATGTTTTTTGAGAGCCTTAGACGCATGAGAAGCAGCAACATTTTATATTTCGCTAATTAAGTCTTAAAATGATAATTTTATAGTTATAATAAAAAAGCATAATAATTCTTTGATTATAGAACGGTTTCAATTCCTCAATAAAATACATCGGTAAATAATTAGAATTAGAATTTACTTCATTTTAGATTACGACGCCTTTAAGTGGGAAATTTTTTGGTAAAGAATTGAAAGTACGTGGAAAGGAATGAGGTATGCAGACCCTAGAAAAGCATTACGAATGCTAATGACTTTACGTTTACTACCGGTTAATCTGCGCTCACCATTTACAAGTCCGATATCAGTGGAATCTATATAAAAACACAGCTCCTTTATCCCGGCTCGAAAGCGCAATGACTTTTTCCTGGAGCGATACAGCAGTCATTAGGAAAGACCAATAGTTTGCTCCAATCGCCTCCTGATCGCTCCCTTTGCTGTGGAATTATTGGAACTGGACCACGTCCAGATTACAGAGATACGGAAATTTTAAGCAAAAGTCATAATTCTTCAGAAAAGGTCGCCTTTAGGGAAACTCCCTTTTCATTGGTTGAGAGTGAAAGAGTTTCCTCTGCTTTTCTTGGCAGACAGAACAGCATCGCAATGCGTAAGGTCATCTCCATATCGGGTTGCATTTGGCTGCAGATCTTTGCGATTACTTCAATTGCTTTCTGTACAACACTTCGCCTTACGCTAGAACTCCTATACTGGCATTATGTATGTGCTTCCAGATAGTCTTCTTTTTCGTGCAGCCAAAGCGATATGAGTTACGCCGAAAGGAAATATTAGCTTATTTGAGGTCACACTGGGCTATACAGCAGTGTTATTTTATGTTTTATCTTTCTCTCCCCAAAACGTGTGCTTCGATATTTTATCAGGTGGTAAAAGAAATAAGGGACCCAATCATTAAGAAATTATTTTATTATTGATTTAACTCTGAATTAACTCTGTTTTATTTCAACAAGAATTATTACCAACGATAAATTCATAAAAAATGTGATTTATATCGATAATGTAATTCGCATTTATCTGAGGGATCTCTTAGAGGAAATAAGCAAACATGTGAGAAAAAGGAAGCAAATTTACGGGATAACTGCAGTTTTTATATGAGAACTTTTTTTGTTTCTTGATACTTGATACCACAATTTTTAGAGGATTTATCAGGAGCTCGTTAACATTACCATGGAATGAAAATTAAGTACAGTAATGAATTTTTAAAATAATTCGTCAGAATAAAGACCATATTGCACTAATGAGAATTCAGCAAAGCATAAATAGTCTTTGGCTGAAAATAGACATACGATTGAATTTTTTTTAAATATTTTTGGTTTGGCGGATCGTTTTTCAAATTTTCATCCTTTTGTGAACCCCTCATCTTGAATTGAAATTAAAATTGTATCAAAAGTATATTAAAGCTGTCACTGACCTACGTGTAAGTCCTCAATGTAACCAGAGGAGCCCTACTAGCCCAGCCCCAGCTACCACTAGACCTACTTCATAATCACTCAATAGAAGCAAGAATAAACTGAATTGAAGAGCTATAAAATTTTTCCGCACTTTACTACAGCTGCCCTCTATGTGGTCTTAACAAATTAAGTACTTCGGCTTGAAAACTGTGGTAATAAATTCTCGGAACATAGTTAAGTGGAACGTGAGCGAATGAACTCGTCCAAGAAACAAACGGGACCAAATGATAAAAGCATAGGATTGACCCACACTTTGGTGCATAACTCGTCATAAATACTGGAGGGAATAGAGCCATTGTGGTATTTGAGGGCTATGCATTTAGTCTGCCTCTATTCTCTCGCGATCAATCAGGCTGCGTTAAAAAGGATGTCTTTATGCATAGTGTTCAGACGGACATAAAGCTGTTTTAGGAAAGACCATCGTTCGGAAACTAAATGGCGCTTAACATGGCACAAAAGAAGAAAGGATTGCAAGAACGCTCATTGAATTAAAGAGGAATGATAAATCACAGTGTAGCTACACTATTTTGGCACCAATATTTGCAATATTTTTATTCCATCAGATTGATGAGGACCTCTGGAGTGGTTGGTGCCACTACATGTAGCGCCACTTGTCTTGCTCACAAAAAATCCCTTTAAAAAAGTGGAATTGAAGCGGTTACAATATATACCCGAAAAGTGGAAAACTTGGATACGAGTCTCTTTCTTATCTATTCTTTCATTTATCTTTATCCTTGAGTTTACGAGCACACATCTTCAATTTGCAAATTTTGACACATTTTAATTAGTGCAAATTTAACTTCATTTTCCCTCATCCTAGTGATGATGCAATAAGTGAGTGAGATTAAAAGTGAGAATAATATGAGTTTTTCAGATTATCGGCTGAAGTTAGAATAAAATTTTGCCATTGATAAAATCTACCAAGGTGACCGGGATATTGTGGAAAATTGCAAAATGTTTTCAAAATAGTAATAGTTTAAAGAATTTATTGCCAAATTCTAAAGATCTGGAATAATGCGTCACCTTATGTAGCCTCATTGTACCCTTGCTAACGAGTACTTGTTCCTATCTCTATTAGCTCTTCCAGTACCGTAGACCTCTTCTACCCCTTACACTGATCAGCTTCTACGTATTTAGCTCTTCTTCTGTTTGTTGTCATTGCTATGGTTACGTGTCGTTACCTTTTCTGTTTATATGTCTTTTAATTTTTGAACAAATTAATCGCCTGACGATGGCCTTACAAAGCCGAAATCAGTCTTCAAACATTAAAATTACTTGGAAACAGTACAAGTCGTAAGGCAATTTGTTATCTTAGAGCAAAGTTAAAAATTATGAATACCGCAATAAATGCCACTCAATTCAAACGGAAAAGATTGAGTGAATATAAAATGGACTTGTTCGAGTAACAGAAGGATATTTTAAAAGAAGGTAGAGGAAAGAAAGTAATAGAGAGCCATTCATCTCATCGGACAGAGTAATAACTGTGGGGAAAATAAGAACTCATCCAATCCTATGCGTATATCATTCACTTCGCCTCACATAACATTCTCTTCTCTTTATTTTACACAATGGCACCGTTTATCTGTTTCCCTCATTTTTCAATCCCACTCTTTCGTATGCTTCGATAGCACTCTTTCTTCCCAAATTCAATCGCCTTTAAATGGGGCCATTGGAAACAGTGATTAACGGACACGGTGGGTAAATGGAAAAGGAGATCGAAAAAAATTTTAACTTTTAAGAGGTTAAGATTTCGCTGCTGAAAAGGGTTTTTGCGGAGATTTATAGAAAATGAAAGATATGGCTCCTAAAAACACAATTTTTTCAAAGGACATTCAAAGAAATATTAGAATAAAACGAATATAGAGGTAACTGTAAAAAGTGTTTAGTTTTTTCTTTTTATAGTATCTGAGCTGTTATACTAATATGATATACTATTGATAAGCTCCCCCTGCAAACACATAAATTGGCATATGAACATTGAAATCAACTCAACGATTAAATAGCATATATTACTTCTCTTAGTATCACAATCTCTCAAAATATTTCTGTTCTAGCGTTATGCCTCAAAAAAATCTCTCCATTACCATAACATCATCATAAAACATTTTCTAATATGACCAGTCGGTTTCTTATTTCAGAAGTGAAACTTTTCCATTAGCTATAAAAATAACCCATTTCCTTTGTGAATATCATGAGATAACGTTTTCATTCCTTCTTTGTCTATATTGCAGAAATAAAAAGGAGTAAAAATAATCTTTCCCTTTTTGCCTCGTGATCTTCAACAAAATCTCCGCCGAGGATTTCCATAATTTTCTTATACTTCTTGTATAGGATAATAGGGTTATTTTCAGATGAATTCATATTTTTTCGTTCTTTGTTCCATTGTAAAAGAATCCTTTAAGAGGGCACCCATCTAGAATTATACATTTTCAAAGAAGATAACTCATCACTTGGCACTAACAAGAACCCGTAAAATCCAAACAGCCTCGCTTTACCCTGAGGTAAACTACCTCAATATGTCCAATAACTCAGTCAAATCTTGGAATTGCATTCTTTTCCCTTCGTTTCAAATCGACTTATATAAAAGGATTTAACACGTGATCCCGAATCCCTTATCCCAAACCCATTTTCTTTGACGGAATTTCATTCGCGTCAAGAGATTAAAAGTGTAATGATTCAGTGTTTTCCTTCCTCTTTTTCGACCGCTACTTTTTCCGCCGCAAGGTTCCTCTTTTTCTTTGCCCTACTACTTTAAAACTTTTCTCATCTCGGAGAATTAAGACGGACGCGGAATGCAAAGAAATCCTAAGTCGCTCTCTCTTCGTGGGAATAATTAAAGAGATGTTAGCGCAGCGGCCATGACACTATCTAACCAAGAACAATGATACTGATATACGCCGACGACGGATTCTACGTCAACAAGCACTTTAATACCGCTCAATTTCTATGGAAATATCCATGTAATGCCCAGATTGTCGTGGAAGTAAATGTCTATCTTTGTGGAATTGGATACTTACAAATAACTCAAGTATATAAGCTTTTATCATGACTAAAGTGTGCTACAGGATAATTTTCTTCGTAAAGTGAATGTAGTAGTACTATTTCAAATGAAAATCTCTGAATACAATAAAATGATATTACAAAAAGAAATTCTTATTACAATTCACAACGTCAAGAAAATAAAAAATACGTAATGAAGAAATCATGTAAGAAATTGCACATAGATATCTATATTCTATAACCATTTGTAATTATAGGTTTATTTAATCTTCTTCAAAATTTTCTCTTCTTTCCTTCAAAAACTAAATTTGTAAATATTTGAAGTTTAGAAATTCTCACGTAATGGAGCCTTTTAGGTATGCAAATATGAGTCTCTTAATGTTCAGCCGAAAAGGTGAGAAGATTATGTCAAATCTATTTACGGCAAAGAAATAAGCAAGCCATTGTTTGTTTGGCAATTCCAATTTTTCTCTCACACAATTGGAAAAATTATGATGTAATCCATTACGCATCGAACTAATTTTAATATCCAAAAGCACAAACTGCATATTTAATAATCGGCCCCACCGAGTTAATAGGACATCAGAAATGCTCTTCGATTATTCAATTAATCTTCACGATCACTTGTTATTAGTGGTCAAAACTCCCCCTCAAAATAACTGGAAATGGAATCTTTTGTAGAGAATTAAAGTCAAAGGGTGCTTTTTCTTTTGTTTTTCGACTTTGCAGTTTAAACGGTCGCACATTTCACTTCTACGCATAAATAGCGTACCCTTTTCCCATCCTCTACAACTTTCCCTATAATCCTCTATTATGAATAACCCTCATTCCTCGTTGAGAGGGAATTTCTTCGGCTAAAAAGTTGAATAAAAGCGCTTCTTTTCTCCATCACAAGCTGAACATTTTCACGCACCTGCCGCCTTCAGTCCCTTACTTAATCCCCGATTTCCCTTTCTCGTTATTTTGCTCCTCCAAAGAGATTTAATTTTACTTCTTTCTGATTCAGTTTGTGAAACTCGAGGATATAACGTGCGACTCCTTCTAATTTCTCTCATAATTTCTCCATTCCCATCTTTTTCATGCGATATTTTGCCACTTTTACCTTCTCTTGCTCCGTGTTTCTGTTGATCTCTTCGAAACGTTGTGGGACAGGGCCGGCGCTAGATAAGGGCAAGCCTCGAAGCTGCCCGGGACGATATATAGCCTACATAAACAGTCTCTTTGTTTAATTAAAATCTACTTTTTTCAAAGTACTTTATAAAGTATATTTTGTATATTTTGAAAGTAATTAGTAATTCATCTTCCCTTCCCTGTGATGCTTTCATGGACATACAAATTCTACCTCAACAGTAGACTCATTCTAAAATTGACCTCGAATGATTTACTTCATCACTGACTTTTCTTACGAGTTGAACCCAAATATTACTCAAGCTTTCTTAGAATTTTTACAGACGACACGAGAGGAACGGGAAGAAGAAATACCCAAACAAATAATCATGATAATAATAATAATAACTATAATTAAAGAATACATGATAATTGACACAAAAATTTTTATAGTAAATTTGCTTTTTTAGCGGATGACGACGATAAGCAGAAGACGAAGAAAATGCAACGTAGAGTTTGGGAAATTTGTGAGGAACAAATGGACAAAGCATCGTGTATAGAATTGAATATTTAGTCAATTCGATTGGAAATCTGAATTATTTAGACAATTTGATTGGAAGTGAAAAGAGCGAATCGCATACCTGTGTCAACCTCACTTAATGCCATTTTTAGGGATTTAAAAAACAAAGAATAGAAATATTCATAATACTTAAAGTAAGAAATGTGTATAGAAATATTCCTTCTTCGATTGTGACACCTTTGTTAAATAAGAATGTTAATTCATACCACATTGATATAGTACCTAAAAATAATTATTCCCCATCTATATTGTATAAATAATTTGAATGTCCGGAAATTATACGAACATTATTATTAAGACCGTCTAAACTTTGCAGCGATTCGAAGCATAAAATACCCGCACAATTAATTCGCAAACACCGCAATTATGAGCATGATGGCGTTCCACTTCATTAGCTTTTTCTCTCTCTCCTTCGGAATCCCTTCTAATCCCTCCTTTTTACACTTTCTTCTTTCTCGGGAAAATCAAGGATTAAATTAAAAATCCTCACACAGCACTCGCTGCATAACTCTCCCTCAAAAGATGAGGTTTTTGTCTCCCGAATTTAATGAAGTCAAAAAAGCCTTTTTAGCATTCTCTGCTAAACTTATATGAAAATGCGTAAGCGCGTAATCACCCATTGTTGGTGAAAGCAATATGGCGACGCCGCGTAATCAACGCTTAAAGCGGTTGATTTATCGATACTAGAAGTACAATTGCGCGGGAAAATTACACAGAGACAAACTTATCTCGAATTTAAGTGCTCTCCGCAATAGAGATTTCGTTTCTTTCTTAGATATCTCATCATATTAGAAAAGTTTCTTAAAATTGGAAATTGTCACTTATAAAGTTAGTTATACTTGTACCTTTTTTACTTTAGTTTCTTAATGAGATTCATAAATGTATGACTTATCAATTTTCTTCCCTGAATGCTGATGTTAACTTTTCCACATAAGGTTTTATTTAAGAACTACCGGTTTCGGTGTATCTTCAGGTTCGAACAGACAGAACAAAACAGGAAAAGTAAACATCAGCATTCAGTTATGTATTTCCACTACATCACGGCCGAGGCTATAGATAAAATTTTCTTCCCATTACGAATTCGTAGGATAGTTTAGAATAGTCGCGTATGGAAAGCAATATTATTTCCCCATTTATACGACATCTGGAAAGAATTTCATCTCTCGGATTCTAGAGATTATAGGAATTTTCATTTATTTTGACACAGATGAGGAATATTAAAGGAAAACTGAAGCCAAAATAAAGGAAATTGAATAAATATTCTTATTTTTGTCATGAATTATTGCTTTGGATTCCAAATTGCGAGAGTTTTGATGAAATAAATTGTAATTTTGCGACATTCTGCGGTTAACCAGTTCCCTTGACAACTAATGCGATCGTTGAATGCAATTAGAACATACAGATATATTTTTAGATATACGGATAATTAAATAAGATAAAAGTACCCCATTAATTCATTTAATAAGTACGGGAGAGAGGATTGCTCTTTTGAAATAAACAAGCCGTTGTAACGGGTGATGTATGATGAAGCGAGACGAAATGAGATATAAGGTAAAAGGTTAAATGCATTTTAGAGCACGAAATATAATACGAAAATTATTTCGAATGCCTATATATTTATCCTATTGTGCGTTATTTAGGAGTAGCTTTATTAAAACAAGTAGGCTATGGAAACCTCTTAGCTTCTTCTGCAAACCTGAAACTTAAATATCCACATAAACATTTTCTGTAAACAGTATTCGAACCACTGAGGATTTATTTTCGGATTTATCTTCGGAAATTTTGGAAATTAGAACCAGACACTCTAACCACTCGGCCATGTTGATAATGATAATCAAACTAGGTTATGATTCAATAAAAACGGTTGGTTAAATAGACTACTACATGCCAGATATGACAGATTTGTTTTAATTAATCCTTGATATTTTTGACGGGGTATTTTTACATACCTCTAATGTAAAACTGGTGAAAAGGCCTCCTCTTTCCTCTAAAGCGTCTTCTTGGTGAATTTATGTATGTATTTTCGTGTTTTATGAATCAACTTCTTAAAATACTTTGAAAAGTGATACTTCATACCATTTGAGATACCTATTTATTTATCGACTTCTTTTTAAGCAATCTCTTTCCTTTAAATTTAATACGACGAAGACCTATATGCAAGATCAATAGTAGTGCCTTTTAATGCTCTGTGGCAGGCCAGCTAAAGGCAACATTCAGGAATAAATAAACTGTAGTCGAATACAAAGGAGCATGTAGAGACGCACAGAGCAAAAATTAAATAAGAAGATCCATCTTACTAAAAAGCCGGGTTCAATATATTAATAATAATAGACTTATTCGTCTCAATTACGTCCCAATAAAAGCTGTTTTATGTTAATTATCATCATCTAAGAGAATATCCCCATTTGTTTAGCGGCATTGCAGGCATAAAAAGTTTGACCACTTTTTCTGAGAGGTCCAGTTGTAGAGGGCAATCCTTTTCATTTCACGAGTAAGCCCATGAATAAGGTCGCACACAATTAATGCCGAATAAATTAATAGCGACTCGGAGGGACAGTGATTTTTTTTCCTCGGCGCAATATTCACTTTCTTGAACATTACAGTCGTTTTAAATGGCGGAGGCACACTTCTTCGTCTTTAATTACGTCGCCTTCACTTTGATTTATTCCGCATTAACCGCTACGTTTCCCGAAATGATTCACATTTCCTTTAGAAAACGTGTTATATTGCGAGAGGAATGAAAATCCTAGGAGAAGGTGAGGCTATAAATTTGGGCGTTTTTTCATAATTTTATAATTCCCGTAATCAGCGTATTTCATTGCAATGGAAATTATACGGCGTCAGATATATGCAGGGATTTCGGGGAGGCACTCGTACGTATATTTTATCTCCGAAAAACACGTTTCTCGGATTATTTTAAGTTTGTGTGGGAAATGAGATTGTTTTCCCTGTTTACGTGACGTGGAAGATGGAATAGCTTAGGGGAAGTCTACGAGTAACCAGCTATCCTTATTTAATGAGGAGAATCCATACAAATTAGAAGACTATTTAAAAAGATGTTGTTGAAATATACGTTCGTCCTTTTGTTGTGATTTATTTCATACGAATTCAATCGCATCTACAATTAAACCAAACAACAATATGGCTACGTGAATTAACTCAAACTGGCCCCAGCATAACATATTCTACACCCCTATTTTTCTGCTTGGAGATCTCGAATTAAGAATATCCTATTCGTCCGATAAAGTTTAAGAATTGCTCCCTTGCCATAGGTTTTATATTTTATGGAACAACCCGAATGATTCATTACACCGGAATATAAATATAAAGTTCGTCGGCTTCAAAAGTGCATACATGGTCTAAAGCTGTCTGCTTGGAAATGGAACAAAAACTCTAAAATAAAAAAAACGCAAAATATGATTGAATTTATCATTGAGGTTACTAATAAGGTAGTATCTAATTTGCGTGAGTTTATTTTAAATGCAATATAAATTACAGAAACCCGCCCCCACCATCATTGTCCGAATTTGGAAGTTGAGAATAACCTATACAAGAAGAAGAGCTTCTGCGTAGCTGAAATTGAATGTGTGATGGTGACTTTTCATTAACTGGATCTCAATTACTGCACAAGATAGAAAACAATTACTTATTAGTAACAAATCTTGAAAATAAAAGATTTAGAGGATGTCAATCATCTCGGAAAACGAACGAGAAGCAGATTATTCTTTTCAGCTTAACAAAAGAGGAAATCAGGAAAAATTTCAGAAGTTAACTTGCTAAGCCACGACTAACAGCTACTTTGACGGAAATCAATTCCTTATCAACAGCTTCTGAAAAAAGCTCAAGTAACATTAAGAATGGGTCTTACGATATTTTGGTTTATTTCAGCAAATCCAATCGACTACCTCAGTTTCATTTCGTGGAACGTGGGTGTACCATTCAAGTTGAAGAGAACTTAAAATTAAAAAAATATTAACTCATAATAATAATTGCGGAAACCGAAATTCTTTATTCGATTTTTCACGATGAACAATATCTAAGACGATTTTCTCCAGAGAGATCTGCTCATAATGCGAATATCACGTGCATTGTTGGCGCGATAGTTGGAATCTTCACTGTCAACAAGTCCTTAACTGAAATTCGCGTGCTGAGGTTTTGTCTCCGCCGATCACGAAATTCAAATCTAAAGATCGGCCGAATTCGGAAGAAAACGTCTTATCGGCTAACGAATGTCGATATTTTTGGCTGAGGGAGCGATTATTTGTGAATAACTAAGCAAAATATTCCGATATTACGTTTGAAGGTCTCGGGTTACAAACAAGTCCCAGGAAAATGCTCATTATATGACGGTATAATCACCTCACGAAAGGAAATTTGAGTTTTCCCAAAGTCGAGTCTGCCATTTTTTATCTGATAAGAATGGATTCTGGAGAATTTTTCCAGTGAAAGATTGGTTTGGATGACAAGGCCTTGCTTTTACGCGCATAATAACTGCTGAACTAGACCTTGCATTTTCATCTACGTATGTAACATAGGAAGGAAAAAGTCCTTGAAGAGCTTTACTTTGTATTAGAAGTACTAACTGGAATATCTTCAAATAGGAAGAAGATTAATCGTGCATAGCGTTGCATACTTAAGACGTCAAAAGCAAACTAGTATTTTATTTCACCGATTCAAACAACGAGTTTGCTTTTAAATTATATGTTACAACACTCCACTTAGCTATCGCCGAATCTGTTGATTCATACTTGAGTTTAATACTTATTTCATTCATAAGGTTATTTCGGTAAACATATAAAAGATCATCGATAAGCACATATGAGCCCAAGCTAAACATTTAATCTAACATCAGTATGGAGAAAACCTCGGACAAATGGCATTCAATAACCAAACTAAGTAATGCATCAGCAAGTAAAGAAGATAAGGAAACCCGAGGAAGTGACTTTTGAATTATAGTTTTATATTTAATAAAATATTTAAATCTTTTCCCAGGTCAACCTTTAACGTTAGTATAGCGGAACGTTGTCGTGTAAAAATTTCAGTAGCCTAATTCTATTCGAGTACTGGAGTACATACTTTTGCTTAAGAAATAAAATATTCATAATTTAGGATTGATATATCTAGTATTCTATCATTAACCCAATCCACGGCATATGTTTGTTTATGAATACTTTGAGAGCATAACTTTGGAATTCTGTAGGATTCATAATGTACAGCTCATAGTCATCTAAGCTATTCTAACCTTATCATCTTCCAAATTGGAGTCCATTGGAAATACCTTTAACGAAGAATGCCACGGCGAGTAAAATCCGGCGATTTTCCGTTTCTTTTCCCCTCACACGTATTCAACGTAGTCATACTGTCAAAGAACTTCCTCGAGAATAAATGTGAGCGGACATTAAACCGTTCGGAGATCAACAAGGCGTCTTTGCAACGGAGCAGAGTTTCCATGGAAACGTAGGCATTATTCCGCGGCCACTAATCGCAAGCGGTTTTCGCTCTCATGACAAAGAGCCTCCCCACATCAACGCTCATTTCCATTATCGAACTCAATATTCCCGAAGGCTCTTTCCTTTGATGCTTTCCCATCAATCGCACGGAAAAGTAACTTTTGTCTCCGCGAAAATACGAAAGCATTAGCCGACCGATGGAAGCGAGATCAAGGCTTGGATGTTTTATTTATTTACTACTCTCAATGGATCAAAGCGTGACCGAGGAATGTACCTCAAGGGATTCTACAAGTTACCAAGTTAATCAATGATTTCTATCGCCTGACGGAATATCATAAAAACGCTACTCCTTTTTGAAATCATTTGCATTTCTCGAAACTGTTGACAATCAAATGTTGATTTGAGTTCACCCCTCTCTTTGCTATCCCGTCCACACACACACACACATATATAACAAATTTAATAAACTACTGCTTTGGAATATCATAAAAATTACTGAATTGTAATATGAACTGTAATGTGCTAGTTTTTCGTTACTTTGAACTAATATTTCCCCACCTATCTCATGTTTTTATATTTAAATCTCTTCACATTTCTCATATCTCTGTGAAATTAATAACTGCACAATATATGACGATGGATTGGATAGAAGAAGAAACTTATAATCTCAATCTCGGCCAAATAAACACATCCTATTATTATAATAATTCTTAAATATGAACATTCGTAGGGTTGATTGTGAAGAGAAAACTGTACCTATTCTCTTTTATTTGACTTTCTTATCCGTAGATGCGCTTATACTTCCTTAAATTTATCTTCACGGCTGAGGAAGATCTATTAAAATCGTATCATTGTAGGAAGGAGAGCAATCAGAGAATAGTAGAAGTAAGAGATTCATACCCGGAGACGCCCATTGTAATTGTTTCCATGAGAAATAACACTCTCATAACTTTGTTGCCAAATGTTATCTTATGATATCCTTACAATATTTATATAGACCCCCAATAGTCTAAACGATATTGCTGAGTGCCAATTCAAGCTTAAGAGTCAATGGCAAAATATAGATTATAACTTTACTAAAACAGCGGTTAAGAAAGCTATGTATCACATGTTGCAACACAAAATTAAGAGTGACTGACTTCTCATAGTAATCCAGAGGAATAAGACTGTCTTCGAGTTTACACATAAGTCTCTCAAATTAACTCTTCTCCGATTCGTCTTCCTAGAGCTGTAAAAGAAGTTCTTGCTCCTCCTCCTCAGCCGGCAAGATAAATTTAAAAGGGTATAGTTTGATTGAATTCACTACAATAGGGCATCTTTTACGTTCAGTGGTTCAGTACAGTACAGTTCATATTTATCAGAACGGTATAATGTTCCTTGAGATCCATATAAAAACCACATGATTAACCACCAACAAACCACATTGAAACTGATATTGAGGAATATCCTCGAAGACACGGAGTCTAAATATCGTAGGAGAGAATATCGAAAACTGATGGAGGAAATGGTTCTGCAAGGAGAGAGATTGGAATTCGACGTTTAGTGTGGTTTCCCAGCCGCAGACCAAAGCGAGCGTATGAACCACAAACGGAAGATTTCTTTTTTCACCTTCCTTCCAATCCACAGGCGCCTTCGATTTACGATCGAATTCGCCGATTTAATTATCAAACTAATTTAATTAGCATTATCAATTTGGCAGATGGGATTTATACCGCTAGACGGAAGCAAAATAGATCGGCTGAATTTATAACGAAAATTCTCCAACGTTTTCGGGTCCTGTGCCCTAAAGTGAGTTTTGTGGGGCAAGAAAATCATACCTCTTAAAGAAGAACCACATTTCAATTATTTTCATGGAAAAGTGGCTTTTTCAGTTTGCCTACTCACAGACCATCATCCTATGGTCCTGATCACCTAATATGTATGCTAAATATTTCCTCGTAACAAGAAAAATGACATCTTTTGGCACGGCCAATCAAAGATTATATTTAAGATGAAACGTAGATGAAAGCGACTATCATCTCCCTAGAGTTCCTTGAGAAATTACTCTCTCAAACTCTATGTTGCCATGTGGAATGTATTGCTTTTCTCTTTCTTAAGTGCTATATAAGTAAATCTGAAGTTAAAATTTTCTATTAACTCCGATTTCTAATTGACTCCAAAACTTCGACCCCTGTGGGTCGATATCATCATATGTTACATAGAGTTGAGGGATTTCTAATGTAACAGTAAAGAGGTAACTAGAGACTTCGAGTTTACAGACGCTTTAACCTGCCTATCTTTTATTTGTCTCTTTCCCGTGATGATTCCACTTTTCTTACTTTTCCTCAGCAACGAAGATAAATTAAAGATGGTATAGCCAAGGCAAGCAAAAGAAATACTTCAACTACTTTATAAAAATGAACCGAATTCGCCCACATCCATATTCCTTCTATTTTCTTCCTGTCATTTGTATTAACTTTAGATAGACCAATTGAGGAATTCTCTGCATTATTGCATAGTCACTTGTAGATCAATTTCTGCTGGCATGCAATGTGTTCATTAGGCTTCGATGGGGGCTCGGAATACACTCTTATCATGGCCTTGGCTTCCAAAATCGACACTCCACCAGAATCTACGCAGAGAATATGTTCGCACGATAGAATTTTGGGGTTAGGAGGGGTTAGCTACGTATTGATCGACTGACTTTGTATCATAAGAAACTTCCTTTTGTAATTAATTAAATTTAAATTAGAATGAATTTATTCTCTCACATCGGACTATTCTTCTGTTTTACTATAATATATTTTACAATGCTTATATAAATTAGAACACAAATTCACTCCTTATATTCTGTAGAGACTCCTTACAACATCACTTAAATTCTTAACCATATCGGCAACTTCCAGAATAGGATTAAGATTTTTCAACGCTATTTTATGAAAAGATTACCTAAGCTGTGCAATAGAAGTAAAGTCTAGTGAAGAATATTTCCTTCACAATTCATATTGATCGATTTTTTCTACGGACTTTATTTTTATCTTTTTATGTGTGGATTTCCCAGCAGCGCTCATATGTCAGTGGCCAATTATATTTCGTTATGTACGTAGATAGAGAGGAGAGTTGTATGAATGTATTGGCTCTTGAAGATCAGAAATGAGGAAGAATTTCAAGCTATTAAAGAGATTTTGGAAGGATTAGAGTAAAAATAGACATGTATATACGATAAAAGAGATCGAAGGGAAGGTAATGATAAAGAATTGTTTAGAAGAAGAGTTGTGTCGAGTACTCGGCGCATCAGATAATTGAGAAAATTAGAAAAAAATGACTATGATGCCATCAAAGGCTAAAGAGGATAGCAATGGAGGACCACATAACAACAATAGATTATTGCAAACATTCTGGACCTAATTTTTCCCTGATTAGTACGTCTAGTTGTTCCTTTTCGCTCTTTCATTTGTTCGCAGCCATAAAAGCTTCTTATGCATCCCATCCATTTCTGAGAATTATTTCATCACGGAGCTAAATCATGAATTTGAGTTATTAATTTCCATGCGTGGCCTGAATTTCACAAGGAAATATAATCTCTTTAGCTTTGCCTCGTAAAGAAAAAATCCAAGCATTCAAGGGGCTTTATCGTGCAGTTGAAACCGTAATCTACTAGTAAGAGCTCTCCATATTATGAATAATAAGCAATTTATGAAATTGAATCTAGAAGTGAACACGTGAATTGGGTCACCGGATTTCGCATGGCGCACTGCGAATATTATTTATCTGAATCGCATTTTAATTCGCACCCCGAGTAACAATGGAGGAGCAAGAAATGCGCAGCTTAAAGCGATACGTGAACCCAAAAGAGTCGAAATCTCATATATGTGCAGTCGGTGTTATTAGCCGCTAGAGTACGCTCGTAGATGCGAGATTGGTATTCAGTCCCCATTCCTCTGTCCTTCCTCTAACTGCGTCTAATTCCTCTTTCGCGTTCCAGCGTTTCATTTGTTTTCCCACTCCATCCGCATCATCAAACATTTTCAATCCCGGCCTCCCCATATCACCTGTATCTCAAGAGTTCTTTCTTTTCCATCATAATCATTCTCATCTTCTCAATTTTCTCCATAAAAGAGAAGCAAGTGCTGTCAGCTTCTGCGGTCTTAACTTTGCAGTCCTAAACGAATACTTTTCCGCAAATTTCTATTAAAAAGCGAATGGTTTGATCGTGAGGGAAAGCATTCTACCCGATGCATACCCCTATTGGAGATCCTTATTTCTTCGCAGAAATTTCTTATCACGTAGGAAAGTACGCGAAATTAATGGTCCAAAATTTCTTGCATGTATTCCTTACAAGTTCCTGAATCTGATACATATTTAAATACACAAGGGTGATTATGATGATGATCCATATGCTTACACAATGCCACCAAGTTGTTCACCTATTTCAGCGCAAAATTTATTAATTGCATATTTTTAATAAATGTATTTCATTAATATTTTATTATAATTAATAATTATAAATTTTTAAATATTAATAGTTATAACTAATATTTATAAAATAAAATATAATAAAAATTAATAAAGTATGGAATATATTAGATGGACTCAAAGAAAAGATAACAATTTTAAAACTTTCTCCTTTTTTCACGGTTCTTTTCTCAGTAATATTTACGATTCTCGGTGACAATGTCTCTTCCCTTTTCTTCATCCTCCGCCCTTGATTCCGTCCAGACGTGTGCGGTATGTTAATTGTGCTCGGAATAGCCGCCTACACATTCTCCTACGCACGACGCAAGACCTCATCATCCGTCTGATTACAAAATGCCTTCCTATTTTTAACCTTTCCTCGTTTCGTGTTTATCATCGCCCCGAAAACAAGCGGACAACTGCGGGAAATTACTCCCATCAAAAGGAAACTGTCAATCGCACGCGGAATTCGTAATTTTTTGGGCGAAAACTATGCGTGAGCAAAATAACACGATAGCTGCGGACATGATTTCATCTCCAAAGGCTTCGCTCTTATTTATCGACGAGCGATGCTGTCGTTTACTAACATAATGTCGCTTCTTAAGAGCAATGACAAACGGAATATTAATTGAAATTCCACTTGATTCCATTAATAAAGATTTCAAATATTTATAAAAAATTCTTATATATTCCACACTATTTAGCTAAATTTTATTTATTCTGTAAAATATACAAAGTACATAAGGCCCATTTATTTTCAGACTCAGGTGTATTTTACTTATAGAAGATGATAATATTAACTTTTTGTGTTCAGTTGTCTTCGCTGAACCACTTTCCTGGAGATCTCAGCGGAATCAACATCTTCCTACATTCTATGCCACATATTAAAAAAAATAAAAATATCTTATTTAATTTGGATTTCTTGAAGCGTCTAAAATTCATCGGGAAATAATAATATAAGATAGTGAAACGATTGATAAATATCTCTATTATATAATAATGATAATACATAACAATTGATTTTGTAATACTTGCATAGCTAAAGCAATTATTTATTTCTAGAGGGAAAATTTTAATAAATATGAAATAAGTCTTTATTAATTATTTGACTATATTTTACTATATTCATTCTCATAAGTGTTATAGTTTAGTTTTCAATATTTCTCTGGATTTATTCGAATTTACATAGAATGTAACGATGGTGTTCAATTATGGTTTATTTTATTTATTGTATAGTATAGGGTATATTATTTGCGTTTATGTTAGATGTACAATTTACAATGTTTTTTTCTCTTAGGACATGATATAATCATTAGTTTTAAGATCTATCAGTTACTTCTCTAAGTTTCTTAAATACATTACTCCATTTCTCTTATTCCCCAGTACTTTAAATTATCTTTATTTTTACATGGTTATGAGAGCTATTTCACACAAACGATGGACAATATGGAATACTTTAAATTTTTTACTTCGATCAAAAATAGAGACGTCATTTGTTTTTTAAATAATAGCGCGTCGTCCTTCAGCCTTGATGACCCAAATTATTAGCTCAACGGAGCACGTGTGTGTTTCATCAAAGAACATCCGTCACAGCTCCCCAAACGCATCGATTTATTCGTGCGTATGAATTCAGCGAAAGAATCACTTTCGAAGAGCAGACCATCGATCAATTTACACGCCAACCCGTTAAGCTTTTGTTTTAATCGTTGGTCCATTTATCGCCCGTAAATTGTCGCTCCAAAAAGAGATTGATTCGGATCTTCTCGGCGTAAGTCGTCAACGCAGATATTTCACTCGAAAATAACGGAGTTCATAATCGAACTGCACGAATTGACGTCCTTAACAATAAACATCGAATTTTATAGTCCTCGTGTCTATCTCTCTCTCTCTAATGTCTCGGGTTCGAATCTTTGAATATGCAATACCCTTGTATGATGTGCGAGGGATGTTTTTGTTACACAAAAAAAGAGATAATTAAGAGGGATCGCTGATATTCGTCTGAATTTAGTAGCAATTACCATTATCTTAGTATTACTATTCACTATAATTCCCTTTCATTTTATTCTCTTCTGAATTTTTATCGGATGTATTACCTAATTAATTAGAATGAAAGTTCCTAATTGGCTATATCGTTGGAGAAGTTCCTGAAACTACCGCAGGCTCAAATTCAACTATCTTTGCTAGGAATGTATCGCTTCTTATAATATAAAACGTATAGCATCCTATAATTGGGTAGCCATGAGGACAGCATGTTTGACTACAATAAAGGTGGTCTCCGGTTCGATTCCCAGTGGGAAACGAGTGTGCGAAATTATCTCAGCTGTTGAGAGAGCTACTTTTAGCAATGCTACCACCAACATCCTAAAATGCGACTTACAATTTAAATTGTATTCTATTTTGGCTAATCTTATGTAAATAAAATTTTTCATTACCAAAGAAATGGGTCCAAAAGTAAAATCTTTAAACGGTTTTATAAACAATAAAAGGAAACTAAAAAAATAATTACCTCCTCCAAATCAGCCATTGAGGTAAAATAGAGAAATACATAGTGAGTGAGACATATTCATGCAAGAAAATGAATAAAATAAAAGTCAAGGAGGAGTCAAGTTAGAATCCACTTGCCCGTATAACGAGAAAGATAGAAAACTCATTCATCGGCAAAATCTGAACAAGGAAGTTCATTTCAACTCACCCTTCCATTGTTTATCTTTCTTTCACACTACTGAGAACAGAATAGTTTCCTCTATTTGATTTCCAAGTATGAGTCTTATCTGAATCGCTCCATTTGAGGCTTATTTAAAGCAGGTCAAGGATAAATAAACCACTTGATTAAAACGTTCTGGGATACTTACAATAGAAAACAAGACATGCTTTATAGGCGTCAGTTCGATGGCTGAAAACTGTATTAAAAACCTTTTAATGAAGCAACGAATCATAATGGTAGTCGTCAGATCGTAGAACCGCGCACTAGGAATTAGGCTATTATTTTAACGTGGAGAAAAATACATAAGACTTAATTCTAATCTAATCATTTAGACTAGAAAAACTGGGACGTACAACATGAAGTATAACCAAAAGCTGGTAATCATACCATCATTCAGCAGATTGCTTTATCTAGAAGGCTTCCGGATAATCATGTAGGCACCACGTTCGACTTTGATTAAAGCGGTCCCGGGTTCCATTCCCGGTGGGAGCCTACGTGCGAAATCACCTCAGCTGTCGTAGCACTTTTAGCAATACTACTACTGATTCACTTTTAATTCACTACTGATTCACTACTGATTCACATTCACGTTCACGTTTTCACGAGTCATGCATCTTTGAGTGAAGATACAAGGTTTAAAGTATAGAGGAATATAGTTGAGAGATAGTGTTTAAAGTTTTAATAGTTTAGAGAGATATGTTTAAATATAGAGTTTTAAACGATGATTCCTTCGTATTTTTATCTTCCAGTTGTAATAAAATGAAGACTACACTACTTAGGTAGATGAGTAACCAACATAAACGTATGAATGATCAAATAAAACTCACGATATTCATGACAAAAATACGAAACTGAGGAACATCTGAGAAGAGCAAAAATACGTTTCATAAGAAATACCCCAACTAGAGGATTCCCTCGACACAAGAAGCATTTCCATTTCACCTCCAAATTACATAAGGTGGCGTTATGAATTCCATCGGAGGACCATCATATATCACGCACTCAAATGTGTCACAGGAGAAACTGGAAAGATGCGCTTCCTTTCGAAAAAGGCATTTCTCTACTAGAAAAACACGATGGAAATTGAATTCAAAAATCGCCCGAAAGATGGGCTTCGTTTCCATCAAAAGCGTCTCTTGACGGAATTGCAATTGAAGCCTTCGCTCGACCAGATAATTATCGGCCGCTGCGTTTTGAGGAAGGGACACAGAAATCCACTCCAGTTGGTTCGGATTAGCTTATCTGAGATTTCAGTCCCTCCATCACGCGTTTTAAAACTGCGTGATCTCCATCGGCATATCGGTGAAATATCACATTACGCTCATTTCCCGGAAGTGGGTTAAAAATTCCAATTTAATCCACCCATTCCATCTGTCGTCGTTGAAGCAACTGTTGGTATACTGGTATTTCTTGTAGAATTCCGATTCCGAAAATGTTAACATTTTCAAAAAAGAACTTAAATCGTGATATGTGTAATGCGAAGTATGTATTTATGTGGCGTCACGGCTACCTCATCAACCGATTGGAATATATCACCATTTAAACCGTTGCATTTATTGATTCGCTGTCCGAGATCTCACGAAATTCGATCACTTGTATAGATTTCGAATTAATTTTTAAATAAAGAATCTTGAAGAATATCTTGTCTAAGATTTTATTTCTTCGGAATACGAAATCTGCATTTTCTCCCGAAAATCGCTTATTACATATACTGCACTCAATCACTCCACTGCCAATAGCATGAGGCAATTTCGATAAAGTATTACACAAGTTTTTCATTACTCCACTTAAAGGGTAACGGTTTCGGGGAACTAATTTCCTGGCCAACTTTTTCAATTAAAATTTCTCATACGTATGACATCATGCGAGTCGTATCTTTTCGTTTACATTCTGTTTTTGAGAGTTTAATTAGTTCTTGTATTTCGCTTAATTTCCCTGCCATGAAAACACCAACCTTACAGGAAAGTGAATTGTGCATACGGAATCAGGAAACTTTAGTTCATCCTGCGTTCTTTCGCGTTTTTAATTACTGGGACACCACAGAGTTTGGATGCAAAAACGGGACATCGACAAATTCGAAGGCGAAAATTCGAGACAATCTGATAGCTCGACTTATCGTAGAGCGAAAGAAGCACAGCGGAGCTCGTTTGTAACGATCACTCATGTAACAAAACTCCATCTATAACGAGGTCTCGCTCCCTTGGACGCAGATGTTAATTAACCCATATATAACAAGTACGGATGATACGAAATCCCGACTTTAACTAACTATTCTTTGGTCCAATTATTACCATTTTCAGAATGACATTCCCTACATCTTCTACACCTACCCATCTGACCATTGTCCGTCTCCTGACATTCTGTAACGAGTTTTTTCATTCAAATCTTACGTTTTTCGTGGAAAATACTGATTGCGTCACGACATAATTCCTCATGTTAGATTCAAGCATTTTAAATTTCCTGAAGCAAGCGGAAAATGTAGAAAAGTTAATGGCGTTACTTTGTAGAGATAGTTTGAGTCAACAAATGTGATGAAAGAAAATAAATTGGAATTCGGCTGTTAATGAAAAAGTAGTTCGAAAAACGGAGGATCGCCGAATAAATTGCAATCAGCTTTCGTGGTCACATCGAACTTCAGGAAATACCAGACACTTCAAAGTATTTACTATATTTTTAATATATGGAAGCAGTGAAGAGACTCGAACTGGTGACGTAATCAAGGGAAAGATGTTGGTTTGGCAGAGTCTTAGCAAAATCCCCTCGAAAATTCCCACTCCTTCCTAAACTCGATTTTATTCGGAGGAAAAACACGAGACCCTTTTCTCTAATTACGGAAGATAGTCACGCAATCCATCGCTTTCAACACACGGAAAGTTATTAAAAGCGCCGTCGTAATGCATTAATAAAAAATTCCATCGTCTTAAAAGGCCATCAGGAAATGTCAGTAGAAGTCTTTAGCAGAGGAAGGGATCAGCTATAAAGATCCCTCTTACACTCACTTTATATACTTCTTGTTTCTCATAAAAGTTGGTAAAAATAGTTGTGATTTTTCACAATTCCTTAGTTTTTCATTACATTTCCCTGCTTTCTGGGTCTAACCTCTCATTTATGACTAGTTATCCGAATGCGTTTTTGTTTGTGTAATGCTATGATTTCCTCAATGTTTGCTTTAATTTTTAGAATTAAAACGAAGGTGTAAGTTTCTAGTATCTATTCTATCAGACAAGTAGATATTGAGGATATTTACAAATTTTATCAGTAGACTCATAGTTCATTAACAGATTAGTCCGATTTTTAATGAAGGATGAACTAGTATCATTAAACGGTAAAACATATAATAAACATTATAACATTGTGGAAGCAATATTAATGCCTTATTTAGGAATTTCCCTCAATAAAGTTGCAACAAAAAATAGAAAATTGAAATAAATCAGGACAATGCTTCTAAATATCATTCAACCCTCAGAATTGGTATGAATTTATTTACATCACATTATAATCTTTCGTGACTTGCCGATTCCTTTTTTAATATATTTTTATTGTTTTCCTTCAGTTTCTCATACTATTTTACGGTTTTAGTTGCAAATTTTATCTCGCTAAGCCATCTCATTTCTAGCTTCCCTTCCTGATCCCTATTAGACATACTCCTGGACGCTTAAGTCTCAATTTCCGTTTAATGAAAGCTTTACAGCTGTGTCCGTATGTGACATCCCCATCTTTTCCGTTTAACTTCTTCTTCCCAATCTTCTCTAATCCTTCTCCCCATTCCTCTCCATATCTTTCGGACATCCTCTAAGATCGTAAAAGGCTGCCTTCTCATCTTCGACGTTGGAAGGTATGTGCGATAGGTTCGCCGATAAAGAGACACGGCATAAATGAGATTGGCCCTAAAGCAGGAAGGCCTTCGTATTTAAAGGCGATTCAAAAAGCACAGCCTTCCAAAACATCAAAGAGAGAGAGAGGTGAAAGCGGTTTCCATGGTTACAAGGCTCCTATCTGTTACGGTAGATTCACATGCGACTGAAAAGAATGAGAGGCAATGAAAGGGAAGAACTTTTTGTGGTATTTGCGCGCGATTTAATCTACTGTGCACTGAGGATATACATTATGGAATGCAAACTTCCAAAGATGAAAACCCTAAAAGATTTTCGCTCGCATTTGAAAATTTATAAACGTCAGAAAAGAGAGCTTTTAGTAAGAAAGCACTCAAAGGCACGTTGGGTTTCATTTCCTTGCAATGGTTGCGTATTAAAGATATTAGAAGGATAAAAACAAATTCAAAACATTCAAACTGTTTACACTTTATAAAATCAATATCCAAAAGTGAAGTTTCTTGCAGCTAATGAAATCAGTATAAAAGAATAAAAATCGAGTTTTATATCTTTATTTCTCCTGATATCCGGGACAAACGCCAACAGTAAACGTCGAGTAAACAGATTCCAGTAGAATAATGCTAATACAATATGTGAACCATTTATAATTTCTTACTCCTATGTAATAAAATGACATTGGATATATTAAACAAACATTTGTGGAATCGAAGTTTACAACACTTTGATTTCATTCAATATAAGACGCTATTAAATTATTTTTTGCGGGTTATTGGGGAAAATCGGATTTTCTCTCCAGATCTGTCGGACACCAAATAACGATTAAAGCATTATCTTAGTGTAAACTCTGGGTGTTCTGGTCAAACTTTTTGATTATAGAACCAACTAAAACAATACATAATATTCTTTCCGATATAAAATTTCCAAAATACTTCGTAAATGAATAGATCAAGCAGAATCTAAATCTTTAATAATAAAAAGAATTTCCCTCTTGAGGAACAACGGAACTAAAAAAGTGTAACGGGACCGAGAATCGAACCTGAGACCTTCCCCTATTGCTTGGGTGCACGCCCTGTGCAACGGTATCCCAACCACTTCTTTTGTTTTTTCTCGTAAATATCCGCTACTTGCACACCTAGGTGATAATTTGAGATAATGATCGTGAACAATATGAAAGAGGAAGTGAACGAGAGGACTGCATTAATTTGTGTTGGCGATGGAAATCTCGCTCACACATCGCCTCAATTGAAATATTCCAAAAAGCGAAAATGAATGACAGAGGCGATGTTTCAGCGCCACGGTGAGGAAAACAAAAAAGCGGCGAAATTCATGAGGCGACGAGCGCTGAAAGAAATCCTCGTGTATTTGTCGCAAATAAAATAAGAAAATAAAACAACATTGTGCGGTTTGGCTAACTGCATTTGATTTTGCATTCACCTTGTTACCACCGCCGTGCCGAACCACACGCCCTCCATCTAACGGCGCTGGCTGGAAATTTAAAAAAAAGAATCGCAGGTCGCGATATGTTGGTCCATTTGACGCTTTGTGTGAGAGCGACGCAAGGAGACTGGATATGGACCACAGAGGAAAAGGGAAAGACGCAGTGGGGAGTAAGCGGACAAGAGCACGCGAACAAATGAGCATCGCTGTGCGTCTCCGTAATGGCCACTTTGATTGGTTTTCTCGAAATCGCAACTGCAATGAAAATCCCAAGCGCTAATATGCTTTCCGTTGCATCTCACTCATGGGTTTTGCACACGGAATGAGAAGTGCTGTCACAGAAGAGAATGTTGGCCGCAAATTAGACCTTCTATACTTTATTCCGCAGAGTCATTTGAAATTTACGATACCATTATGAAATTCCGGAAAATAACTGATTAATAAATCAGTTATTTTCCGGATGATGCCTTCACTTTAGCAAAACCGGTTGCCTTAAAATAAATCCTTTGGAATACTTTATCCTAAATATAAAGTAAATACGACGAAATAGTCGATCAAGTTGACGAGTCGATTATTATAATTTTTTTCAACTAGCCGATTTCTACTATTTACTGCGACGTGACTGCTCTTATTAGTTATTATTTTTTATTAATATTTATAAAATAGCTATTACAAATATCTAGTTTGAATGACTGATTTTTCAGAGCAAGGGGACCTTAATACAGCGATAGTTAGATGAAATCGTATGTAAATTCTAACCATAGTCGATGAATAAGATATCAACATATAATATCGATAAGGACGGATAGTATCGATGTCTAAGTATAGTATCGGAAGCGATGTTGATGTGGAACATCGATTGTTCAACGTTCACGACTGAAGTTGATTGCAGCGCAAGATTAATTAGCCGTCCCTGTCGTAGATTAAAAAGGCCTTCTTCATTCGGGAAGTTTAGAGGGAAACAGAAATTGCTCCTATCAGGGAAACAAGGAATTACTAGTCAGAGTACGGAGTAAAAAACAGACGGCGGAGGAAATACGTGGAGATTGGTATGATTGTTTGGAATTGGGAATGAGACGATAGAGAAGAGAAAATTGACAGTTGGGATCGCGGAAATTGTAGGTTTTGCAGTTAGGATTGAGAAGGGAGTCGGTTAAAGCGTTGGGAGTCACAAAGCCGAGTCCAAACGCAATCCCCTCAAATCGCAAATAAACGGGAAATCCGTACTACGGCCGAATCCATCCTTTGTTTAGTTCTGTAGTCATGGAAATCAGAAAAATCACACACATAGAGTATAACATAAACTATTAATGTATATAGTCACCATAAGTAGTACTTTAACAGGACAACTTCGTTATTGCTCTTTTCCGAGCTGCTTTATAATTGCTTTTATCAGCGAATTAGAACTATATAATTTCTATCATTTTATTTAAAGCAAATCGTTGGTATTGAGTATCGTACTATACAGATGAAAAGAATCGGACACTGATGAAGGGAATTTTAATGGACCGAAACAGCATAAATGTGGAATTAGAGGACGAGAACAAAATGGACCGAAGGGTGACTAACGAAGTGCATTGCATAATCAAGCACTTGTGTTAGTTGAATCACGCATTTATTTCTTTAATCATTCGATTTTCTTCAAGATGCAAAATGTACCTATTTATTTTGAGTTATTTCCTTCCTTTCCTTAATTTTATAAATTTATGCTGTCACTATAGAAAATTATCAAACAATAAATTAAAACAAATGTTTCGAGCAACGAAAATATATGAATTCTCCCTTTTTATCTTAGTTTTCTTGAAAAAAATCATTAGCAATAAAACTCGGAGAATATCCTATTTGATGAGCGTAACAATGAATCTGACCGTACCTTAAAATGTATTACACATGGCAGAAGGAGAAGTTACAGTATAATGCAAGAATTATGATTTATAAATAGTTTTATAACGTCATAGCGTATAACGTTTACTAGAATTGCTATAAAACGATTAACAAAAACATTCTACGATGCATAAATATTAGTTTTGACATTTCCCTCATTCGAACAAAGAGTCTCATGGAAACGACAGATAGAATGGCTCACAAATTAGCGGAGTATCAAAGAGAAAGTGAGATAAATCGATTGCGAAGAAATCGGGCACTAACTCGTAATTCATAGCATTTATCTCTCGAAATTGAAGAATGGACGGTCTGTGAAAACAAAGCGAAAATTATGAGTGAAATGAATGGCATTGCATGTCGGGAATGGGGACATTAAACGTATGCTTTCATTTTCTTTTCGACGATATTCAAACATATGATCCAATGATTACGATTCTTAATTTTTAGATCGCCCCGAAATTTTGGAAACGGACATATTACTTTGATAATTATAGCATATATTCGAGTGAATACGAAGAAATGCGATTCTAGCCCGCTGTTAGAGTTTGCTTTAAAAATTGATGAATTAAAAATTGATTCTCAGTAATTCCGATTAAAGGTCTCAGAGATAATCTGATGCAATCGCAAAGGCCATTCGTTGTGCTGGAATCTCCATAGTTTGCGCATAGAAGCATTTTTACTAATAGAATGCATTTTGCTTGAGGCCCATGATTGCAGCAACCAAAGTAAGATCTCACAAGATATGGGGAGATAGGTCACAAGAATGAAATGTTGCGCTCTGATAGAAAAGATCTAAAAATAGGTCTTCTGTACTTCAGCAGACCAAAAATAGACTTAAAAATAGAAAATTAAGGAGGCAATTAAACAGCAGGCACCATAGGGAATGGGTAGATATCAGGATAACGTAGCAAATCAGTATTTACGCCGTAAATTTGCAGAACAGGTTAGCCGAAATGTTTGGAACGCTATCTCACATTCGCTCAAATGAAAGAGTAGGAAATATAAAAGAGATACCTGAATGAGAACTGTTATGATTAATAGATGGTTATAATGCCCAAAAACTGCGTGAATAAATTGCTTATTCATTAACTTTAGTTGTATAATGCTAATTTTGAACATCTTTTAGTTAGTAATCTCACTAAGTTTTTCGCACACCTATTTTCTGGGTGTTTTCCTACACAGAATACTTTTCTTAAGCCTTACTTCCTTTTTTCAACCAAATATAAAACTTTCCGCATCTACATTCACTGAAAGTACCTTTCATTATTATTTACTAATTAGAACTAATTCACACTGACGATGGGTTGCATATAAGAGAAGTCTCAATGTCACCCAAAGGATAGAACTCATTTATTTCTTTAATGAGGAATTCAGCTATAGTATATGAAGTAGAAAAAGGCAGAATATATTGATCTGTACGTCTGTAAAGGTTTTCTAGATTAAATGAAATTTTATTAAAATGGCAACAAGAGAAATGAGCTTTGTGCTTACATGGAAATGTATCATATGCAACTATTTTCATCTTCAAACTAACAAGTTCTGGCTTTGCTCGAGTACAAGAGCAATCACAAGTATTTCATATATGTGAAAGTCTTACTCAATAAGGATTAATGGTGCCTGAAAAGGCGTATGCAAGCCTGATGTCTCGGGTTCTAATCCCTGAATATGCAATACCCTTGAATGATCTGCGAGGGATGTTTTTGTTACACAAGAAAAGGGATAATTAAGAGGGATCGCTGATATTCCTCATAATTTAGTAGCAATTATTATTATGTTAGCATTATTATTAACTCTAATTCACTTTCATTTTATTCTCTTCTGAATTTTTATAGGATATACCGTAAATGTAGAAGCTCGTTATGAAATAATGTATTAATTTAAATGGCATCTACTAATATTAGCTCTTTTCCTTTCAGATCATTCCCAGCCGTGATCTTGTGGACATTAAAAGCATCTAGGTAAGAGAACCTCAAACTCCATTATAGTGCACATGTTCACTAAATTTGGAGCGTAAACTCAAGTGATCAGAAACAAACCGTGGGATTTTAGGAGGCGTTAGAAATTTGCTCTATCACAGTTGATGGATTCCGCGTATAATTTCGAAGCTAATGCGAAGTTAGGACTTAATATTCCGTAGGATTTCCATTAGCACCTGCTATGAGCAGCGCACGGGTGAAAAATAGCACGGCGTACATTGAATCCGGGACGAATATTGGCCGGGATATGCAGATGGCGCTCGTTTGCATTCAGCGTTGACCTACAAAATAATCAACTGGCGATTCACGATTTATTCTGGAATAGATTTAACCGGAAGCCAACCGCTTATGCAAACTGCATTGTCCACCGGCAATAAAACTGCCACCTTGTTTACACAACATACTTTGTAAATTGATAAAACGAAAGTGATTTAACGCTTCGGAAAGCCTATGAATCTCCTTTAAAGAAATATTGGAATATTTAGTCACATTACTGCTAAATGATTGCGTCAATCTACGAAACCTTCGAAGTTAATTTTCAGGTCACTCTGAGAAGGAAATCGATAAATGCAAATCCTCAACGAAGATTACGTATTCTGATTTTTCGCAGCTTGATTATTGAAGCCTGGATTTAAAAAGTTTATCTAAAAATGAGTAATTAGTGATGTGATTAAATATTCTATAGAGCATGTAAGCTTACTGGATCGGGAATGGTCTAACTCGATTAGCCGAGACAGTTTCCTGACACCGAATCACAGCTCATTTAGCCGACAGTTTTGTGTTCCTGTTATATACAAAGGATTATACGGATTTAAATATTAAAACACAAGCAACATAACTCCATACTTTTGACACAACATAATAAGGCAAAAACGTCTTTAGAGGGCTAAATTGGGAGTGGAAATTGCCTTCTTCCACTTAGTGATTTAAGGGATAAGTGGATATTTTCTCTTAAATACTTTACAACTTAGGTTTTTTGATACATAATAACTCAATTATTCATACAACTTCTCGTTTAGAATCAATGGAAAGTTTTCCTGTCTTCAAATAAATATGCAGGGGAGACTACTTGGTAAATATTTTAATACATTAAAGTTAAATGAAAATAATTTTAAATTAATTTAAAGAAAAAGATGAATTACATCAAAAAGGTACATATTTTGACGTTATAAAATATAGACGATAAATATAAATGGTATATATAATGATGAATATTAATGGTACTGAACAAAGTTTTACAACAAACAATTTTTTTATTCTAAAATTAATTTATAAATCTTAAGGTAAAACGGTATTCAAAAAAGGGAATTAGGACTGGAAAATACCCGGATATTCTACTTTAGATGCTTTTATGCGAAGTATTCGAATTCGAGTCCCGTCAGCCTATTTTATTCTCTTTTTCCTTGGAATTGTTCCTAGAATTCACGTGCAATATCTCTTTCACCCTTTTCCATAATCTATAAATATTAAAATATATGTAACAAAGCACTTTATATCATACAGGTGTACAGTGACAAGAGTTTCGGTAAAATGACTTCAGTCTAAGAATGGGATATCGTTTAAAGTTATAAATTAATATAATGTGAAGAAATATAACGCTCGTGTTTAATATTTTTCTCTCAATATTATAAGAGATATATATTATAAGAGATACATCACACGTATAAGGATGAAGTGCGTTCGATCAATCAAGAAAGGAATTTTTCAGTGGTTGCGGAATTGAAAGGAGGAAAAGTGAAGAAATTAAAGAAAAATATCGCAACGAGATAAAATGATAGCATAAAAACAAGCAGAGTGTAAATTCGATGCCTCGAAAGCTTAGCCAAACTAACGACACCGAAGCTAATGAAATATAACCAAAGGAAACGAGCTATTGGACGGTGATTCTCAATTTTCCGAGTTGGTGAATTTAATTGCTAAATGTCAGCTGTGCGAAACTTTAAAACACAATCACATCTTCGCTTACATTGCATCGCCAACTTCCATTCGCGCGTTGTTTGAATCTAATTTTTCTAGAAGGGTAAATAGAAACGCCGGCACTCCTGTGCTGCCTAATTAATTCTTGACTAAAATATGGCAAGTACGCATTCTTAAACGTGTTTCGGCGGAAATTAATGACGAATTTATCCGGTGAACAGAATGTGATTCGCAACAGACTCAAGTCAACAAATCGACACTCACGGGAAATGCGCGAGGGTCACAGTTTTATTATAGAATCCTTTGTTCTTTAGGAATCGTTAATATTTTGAATTTATTTCACCAATACGAAGGGTATCTAATACCTTATTAGCGCCGCTCTGGTGGCAGACGCAGGAACTACGCGTCTTCCTGTTTTTGATAGTATGATTCTATGTTTGCCATTTCGGTCAACTTTATCATCTATTACTGATAAATCAAAAAAGATGCACGGTAATGAGAGGCAATAAGTACCTAATTAAGCAATGACCAAGTCGTTATGTTCATATTCAAATTAAATTTATGATAAGGCAATCGATAATCTTCCTTAGTGACATGGTACGGAAGCAAAATAAGTGCAATCACATTTCGAATAAATTTAGTGGATTCTATTTCTCTTACCCACCGCTAGTCAAATAAGAAGTTAGATCAGAAACTTACCTTTAAAGATGGGAAAATGATCATTCCTTTCATTGCAAGGAATAGCACATTCATGGAGTTTACTCAGGATTAGTTGGAAGCAAAAACTGAGCACGTCAATATAAATTGACTGCACATTTCGCGACAGTAAGGCATTTTAAAAGTTTATCGTAGATGAACAAATGGGGAAATTGTCTTACGTCATCTATCCTATTGGAAAATGTCTAGATTCTTTCTCGAATTTCTCATACATATTATGTGCTTGATAAAATCAAATATGGTTGAAACAGAGAAATCGGAAATAATTCCCCGTCAAATTCCCTCATAACGCGTAGTTTCCTATTTCAGATATAGTGAGATACGGAATTAGCTCTCCCCTTGGCTGCGATAGAGCAAACCACGGCGCCTGTAATCTCTTACTATTTGAGCATTAAGTTGCATATGGGGAGGAACTTTGCATAGGAAGGCCTGAATTTACTTCTCCTTATAAGACCTATGATGCCAATCAACCAAAAGAATAGATAAAGAAAGAAGAAGATTGACTTACTTTGAGAGAAGAATTCCAAATAGTGCTCTCTTCCGCCATCCTGATTATTCACTCATACTGAATATTGCGGACACCTCATAGCACTGCTTCCTTCGCACTCTCACTGACTTAAGTATTACTGCCTCTCCTCGAAGGTCGTCCTTCCCAGCAGCTAAGAAGCCCAGGTCGAATCGCACCGAACAACACCTGCAATGAATACGGCCTTCGGTCACTTCCATTCCCACAACTCTTAACGCTAAAAAATGCACACAATCTCACTGCATTCAATTCCATAACAAAGCTAGAAATAATAACAAAAAACCTTCCTAAGGATGCTATACAGTCTTCACAGAACTAACTTCATAGAATTACCTTGTATATTCTTTAAACTCTTTCCAAAATGCCAATAGGTCTCACGGATCTTTCGAATGAATCATCATCATTGGCTCCCAAATAGCCAAAAGGGAAAGCGTTCCAGGGCTCGATTCCCGCTGAAAGACTATGTACATGAAATAACCTTAGCTGTCGAACTACCTAAAAAACAAACAGAAATATGAAACATCATTAGGATGAATTATCCTTAATTCAAAATTCTTTTTCATAATGATTCTGGGCGAAAATTCCCCTGGGTAAACGTGTTCGGATAAAACTTCAGGACATCGTTATTTTTCAGAGTATTCATTTGTTTCCAATTGATATTAGTAGTGCAAATCCGCAGTTTGGAAATATAGTTTCATTTACTAATCTAAGATTTTTCAGTATTTCTCATAATATGACAAATAATGTAAGTAAACTTTCTTTGTTCACTAAATATGTATATATATGAGAAAAAGTTAGTTTAATATTTAGCTCAAGTATATGCGTACCTTAAAACCGAAAATATAAGAAGCGAAAAATAGCGACAATGCTGGGACTCGAACTCAGACCTCCCACTTTCTGGGCTGGTATTCTAACTATAAACCACGGAAAGTGGGAGTCCCAGTCATTTTTCGCTTCTGTTATTTCCCATGTATATACATGATCAAAATTAGTCTAGATTCAGAGCCCATACATCTTGAAAATTCCTTAATTACGGAAGTAAGAGATGACACAGGTGAACGAACCCAAGGGATGGCGTTTAATGAGCGAAGAGGACGTGCACTTGTCCCGGTCATCAGTCTCGTCTGCAGCGGCTGACCTCGTCGGGGTCACCGTGTTTGGTGATGCTAAGGCGGACACCCAAAGGCACCTGATGCCCTCTCTCACCATTTGTCATCTCCCACTAAAGCAAGCAGTTTCGATCCGAAGGAGAGCGCCGTTCAAGCAGGAAGCGCAAACAAGATTCATTGCCTTCGACGGATCTCTCTCGACGTCCGTTTTGAGAGGAGACACGCTGTTATGGCACTAAAACTGAAAGATCAAAGCAACGACATTATAAAGAACTAGTGAATTCAAAAGTGAGCGTTATGTATATTTATGACGGTATCTGTTTAATTGGTTGCTTAGACAACATCGCGTTTGATTTCATTGTTACCTTAGAAATCATTTCGTCGGTAAAAAGTTTTAGAAGCATGATCATTAATTATTTAAATTCTATTCAAAAACTGCGATTTAAAACTCTCGACAGCATAGAATATTATATTATACGTAAATATATATTACTGAATTTCAATTTTCAATCTTTACTTTCAATCTTATCTTCAAAATACTAATGCTTTCCTTACATTAAAATGTCGGCTCTCCTACACATGTTATACGGGCTTTCCCATAAGAGATTCAAGTACAACAATCGCTATAGTCATCGGGGAGACTGGTTATTTACAGACTCAAAATTTTACGCAATTTTCATCCTTTTCTACCAAATTCTTGTTATTTCGAATCAACGACCAAAATAAGAATCACCTTTCGATTCCCTCTCATTTGGTACTTGTTTTGATTTCGTGGGACTATTACTTCTTATTTAATTATGCTAAAAAAAAGAAGTCTGCAACTGTTTAAAATGAAGTTTATTCCTGAATTTTCAAGTCGTCCGGAGTCGAACCCATGATGCGTTGCGCAAAAAATGTTGCTTTGTCCGACAGACCTGTAATGAATCTCCATATTTCAGAATTCTATCTCGTCGAGAAATACTTATTTCTAGCAATTGGCTCCACCTATTTATCAGTGAGAGTTATTCACATAGGATATATAATTTGTAATCAGTTGAAGGTCCTCTCGAAGATACAATCAAATGGTCTTTATTATTACCGCCAAAAGCAAATTAACTTTCACAACCCTTATTTAGAATGAGAATTACTAAAATTACTTAGAAGGCAAATACGTACCAAGGAGGACAAGTAACCTTAAGTTCTAAATATAGAGGCAATGTTCAAATTGCTGATGTAATAGTGAATTAAGTTTCGTAATCATTCTTAAAAACAATGCTTCTAAAGAATAAATATGAAACAGATATTGAACCGAGCCTATATTATTATAAACGCATTCTTTTGAGGGCACAAATTTTTGGATGCCTCTTAAGTCTGGATGAGTCTGAATTTGTCGTGACGTCACTCCACCGCTTAGAAATCAAGGGTATGAATATTCGCCGTTGTAATGCATATGTGCATAGAAAAAGGATTTAATCTTTGTACTTGAAATTTCTTTGTTTTGCGGAAGAAGTAAGTCTAATTCCTATATTTGCTTCCGGAAAAGATAGCGCAGTTTAAGAGAGGAAATCGGCTGTTATTAGAATAGAGATTTAAAATCTTCAATCCTTAGGAAGTCTATCTCAGAGCTCACGCTGTGACTAGGAAAATGGAACTCTGCCTGTTCTCAGAACAGTGCTTTTGCAAAGCAATTCGGTCACTCTGGAACGCCCCCTCATGGCTGAAGGGGTTTTCTTAATCTCAATATCTAATGTACTAAAAGTCCATTTCTAAAAGGTAGATGTACTCCTGAAGGCGCTCGACAACACACGAGACTTAGAAATGATTGCAGAATTGTTACTATATTTCCATTTACTGGTTAGAATTAGATTAAGAAGGGAAAGAAGATAAAAGAATGCATAAAGAGTATGGCGAAATTCTTAGCAATTTTCATAGAATAATAGTCGCAATATTAGCATGTATGTGTAACTAGAATATTGCAATATACATATTTTGAATAGCTTGGTAGTTTGAATATTGCAATATTTATAAGCACCAGGTATACTTTGCTTACCTTACGTTTCAATAAAGTTTGCAGCTGGAGGCACAGTAATTTCTCATCCTTTCCAGAAATATTATGATTCGTACACAAACTAAAGGAGTTCATATACGTTCACAAGATTAACTCATTTTGTTGTCGAATAACAAAATAAATGACTCAAAATTGAGAAGAATGTTCCCCTAAATCTGAGAAATTTCAATGCGAAAATCAATCCCTTGGGGATCGGTAGTATAATCTATCTCACCTTTGGCTTTTATTAATGCCTCTTTTATATACGACTTTTCTTCGTTTGACGAGAATATTTTTTTGCTCGTCCACAATGAGAAAATGCACCGAGACAGCTCGTGCCCAAATTTGCTATCACTGGCATTGCATTTCTGAGGAAGGCCGTGCATCATCCACAGGCGCCAAAATAAACAAACATTGCCCGTTAATAAGGTACATCGCAGAGTTAGTCCTATACTCTTCTCTTCACTATAAAACTTAACAACAAGATGAAAATCATTGCCTATAAGGCGATGCTCCGAACCAAGGAATGCCAGTCCGGCACTACTGTGCAGAAAATTATCAGCTTCGATAAAATATATATAAAGGTGATCCTCGGCGTCACTCCTCTTTCTTCTTCGAGGGAAATATGCGTGGCTCACTTTGGATCCTTGAAAGCGCGCCACGGCGGGATTTTCTGATAAACCTTTATAATAAGATGACCCTAATTTTAAATCCATGTGGACATTATCCACGAATATTATCGGGATATACATAAAAAACAAGCTCCGCGCTTCTTTTATAAATATTTTATGCATCTCTAGTTTTATTTCGTTATTTATCGAATTTATAATTTGATACTATTACGACAACCACTAAAAGGATGGAATTTTAACTTTTAAATTACCCTTGACGGGAATAATTTATTTGAAATAATTTTAGTATAATTTTTTTTATATTCCATTGCGGAATCCTTTTAAACCCTACCCTTTTCGCATATTTTTAATCATTTAGTCCCCTAACTTTTATTATTTCTTTCAATTTTGACAAAACACCTAGCAGTTTTTACTTTTAAACCATCAGACCAAAATGTTTATTACTCTTAGAAATTTTACTTGCAAAATTCCATATATAGAGTATTCACCATCAGGAGACACACATAATAGTATTCCTTTCGAGGAGTCATAGAGTACTGTTGCGCGATGTAGAATCCATACGAGAAGGGTATGATCCTGGAGCAAGAGCGCGTACAACGTAGAGCGGCTCGTTTCGTTAAGAGAGACTATAGGTTCGACAGCTTATCATAAGATAATCGAAACCCTCGGCTGGGAATCTATTGAGGATAGACGAACGGAGTACAGGTAAAAATTATTCGATAAAATTTTCAGCAGTGATTTAAATAATGAAATACGCGACATAGTGATTCCAGTACTCTACCAACGCAATTTGCGAGGCCAGGCGTCAAAGAGATTTCGCGACATTATAGCGATTACGGATTGATACTTCTGGTCCCTCTTTCCTGATAGTACCAGCTGTATATCAGGTGATTAAAAAGGAATTCGGTGTTTTAACACCCATACTCAATCTGGCGGCTCGCGGGGTATTGATACAAATGTTAATGTATATATAAATGTAAATGTAGTATTTTATTTCGGGTTTTCGGAAAGAAACGTTATTCGTCGGGGAGGAGACTGATCGCGTATAGTTCGAACTCTTCACATACCATGGGATTGCAGACACATTCCACACCAAATTTAGATATTAGAATAAAAGAATGCTGGAAGGCTATAATTGCATCCTGTTATGCGAAATTCTATCTTCCGCTGTTGGCGATAAGATTTTACATATATAAAAATATTTTCCAAAAAATAAAATTGCAGAATTCATGACTATATTATACAGAATATATATTACAGACTTTGGAGCGTATAAGATAATAGGAATATAAATATCCCTCAAGTTAAAATCTTAAATGTTACGATAAAATTTTTACCTGAAAATTAATACCTTTGGAGTGCATATAAATTTCCAAACTTATTCGGATCGGAAAGTGAAATCAAAGAAAAGAAATAATTAATTAGTTCCTTCTGGCAGGCCGTGCTGCCCGACGGACGAGAATCTGATTGTACGAACGTAAATACGCCATCCCGCATTCTTTTCTCCTATTAAAGCACTCTTATACCTACACAGAGGTGTAGACACATACGATAGTTGAGGTTTACTTACGATACGCTTCCTTGTCAATAAAGTGATACCCTGCTTATTCACTCTCGTAATGATAATTATCCTTCTAGCCAAAGGAGGAAAGCAAGTTCTGGAACATCGGGAAATCACCAAAGATTTGCTCCGTAACTGGAAATACTCCTACCACCGTTTATGGTTCAATCTCCGTATTTCACTGAGTCAATTCGTCAAAAGGATTTGCGGCGAAATAAGGTTATGATGATCCGATGACGTAAACTTCTTAAGCGCAGCAGTATACTATACGTAATACAGGCCACCTGTCTTTTAAGCGAGTTGGTTTATAAGGAACCGGACGACATATGTAAGCATAGCGCAGCATAATTCGTAGGATGAAATGCACATCCAGGAAGTCTTTAATGGCAATGTCGGAACATAGAAACAAATTTTGCTGTTCAATTCTTAATTTTCTGATACTTTCTTGAAATTTGAAAATTATCAATGTCATTAAAGGCAACACCATTTCGAAGATATTCGGCGTAGGTTCTAGGGGTGCGAAAGAACTTCATTTTTGAGTGCACAGAAGAGTATCGATAGTAATTTTACCTACTATAAGAGAGCTTTTATAGAAGAAAAAATCGGCGGAAGAAATCAATGCAAAATTGACATGTTCCAGCCTTTCTGGAGTAGTGCAATCAAGCTAAGAAAAAAACACCCTTTGTTCACACAGTGCCTGACGATGTCTCATACGAGGGGGTACCCAAAAGTAACGAGAACCGGGCTGTGGAGGGGAGGGATTTCTGTGGGATTTACAAAGTGTGTTTTTACTTTGTATGATGGTTTATTTATGTTAGACCTATCAGAGTTTTACAAATTCTGTCATCCAACCAATTCTCCTACCAACACATTTCTTTCAATCACAGGGTGTTCGATATCCTGCGATGAAGAAATTCTCAGTCTTTTCCAGGGTATTGTTATCTGTTATGCGAAATTCTATCGTCCGCTGTTGGCGGTACGATTTTATAATTTAAAAATTCTGTAGACCGTCGGGCAGCACGACCGACTCCTCTGAATGAACTAGCAGTTTCCTTCTTTTCTTTGATTTACACTTACTTTTCCTGTTGTGCCTGATCCTTCACTGACCCGAACGCGACAACGCCAGTGCAGCGCCTGAAAAATCTGGTGGGGGAGGTACATGCGTGATTCTACAATAGCCCTTTCTTCAGGACGCAACTAAGTTTCCGCGTAAAGGATCGATGCAGATAGACGACATTCGCCTAATCGTTGTACAAATTAGATGTTTTTCCCCATAGCTCATCCACAAACTTGCGTCTAAACCATGCGGCCGATAAGGTGGAGTAAGGAGAGACATCTTGCTTGACATCTCTTGAATAACCCGATTCTAGTTTTAAATCCCCAGCCAAATAGTTGGAATGTTGCGGGAAAGTTGAAGTACCAAAGAGTGTGCGGGCATTGGCGAAGCTTACATTTTCAAGTAAGTACTAAAGAGTATATATATATACACACTCCACTTTGGTGTTTATTTAATTTGATCCGCCGTCGGATATTACCCGACTCATAATTTTTCATTTCTCAAATCCTTTTCATTTTCAAATGAAACTATGTTTCATTAAATTTTTCTTTAGATGTAGCGCAAATAGCTCGTGACGTTATCATTTCCTCTCGACCAGATGGTGTCTACCCAATGAATTGCCTGATGATTTGCAATTACTTAATTACGGAGGTCTGTTTTATGCTAATATAATAATTGGATGATTGAAGAAAATTATATTCTCATCCTACTAAATAGATGAGGATCACAGAAAGAGAAATGAAATACTCTGAGGAAATATTCTCTAGCTATTTTCGTTTTATATAAATTATCAAATATATAGTAACTATATGGGCCCGATTAGTATATTTAAAGTATGTTACTGTATAGAAATAATCGTGGAAACTGGAAAACTTATAAATTAAACTTTTGGTGCAAATGAATGTAGAATAATTGAACCGTGTTTAAAGTTTTAAAAACCAATAGTATGATTTGTGATACTCTTGGGATTCAATTATTTTGAATAGCTTACTCTTGCAGGTTAATAAATTTTGAAACTCATCCCTCCGAAATCAATTCAAAAATTTTTATATAATTTTGTATAATATAAATCTTTTATAAGAAATCCGAGTAGTTTAATTTGATGTTTGGATAAAATTTAAACTTTATTTATTCTTCTTTCCTTACATTTTTCGCCGAATATAAATAGAGCCGCCCATTATAACGTGATATTCGAATCCGAAAAACTTACCTGCTCCAATTTCGCGCAACTTTGGAGGAGTTTGGCTAATTTGTTTCGGGTCCGCATAATAATTCAATATTTAAGTGCTCGTTTGCGTCTTGGGAAATATACCACTCCACCCCACAAAGTATTTGACCTCATAACTTACGCTGGGGAAACTCCCTTTTACAGCTCCCCAATATAAGGCGCGTTCATTAACATTCCTCTTCGCTAAGAACTCCTTTACAGCGTAATATCCGTTTTGTCCAGTGTCTGAAGTCGTTCAAACACCTCTCCCGTATCTTCTTACGAGATGCTGGAACAAACTGAGATCAGTGAGTTCATGGATGTAAGATATTGTTTTTCTCGCCGATTACACAATCTTGCCTTGGAGAGAGAACTCTTGCCTTTAGTAGTCGATAAATAATCCGAAGAGGGAGAGAAACTGCCTTTCGCGAGAGATCTTATTAAGTTTGAACCCTTTCAAATCGTGGCTTAATTTCAATAGTGAGAGAGTTTATCTAGGAGAGCGCTGATATCGGATTGTATTGGGAATTCACCTCAGAAGCACTTCTAAGTCAAATAATTGAAGAGTTATTTTATGAGTGGAAATATGACAAGGATTTGTGATAGTGCAATTAAGTTTAATTGGAGAGAAGGAAAAGGACCCTTAATAAAGCCAAATTTAGCCCTTTTCAAGATAAAGTTTGCTTATATGTGCTCCAGGATATTTTAAATTTATCGTTTCAAGAATTAAAAGGGGGAAACGTTGTAAATTGTCCTTTTTGTCAGGCAAAGTCTTGACAAATGGTTAATGAGGAAATTGTAAGTTTATTTGAGTTCATATATGACCAACCGTCTTTTAAAACTCTTAATTTTTACCTTACGTTGTGGTAAGGTGATTCATATATAGATTCTGAAATGAATTTTCATTTTTATTCTTTTAATGAATTAATTTCTTTATGACGGTTTCCTTCAGCACAGGTTTACTGAAGTGTGTAGTGAAGCCTTTGTATATGATGTTTTTGATGAGAGCAAATGTATTTAAATCCAAACCTTGTCGTGTCGAAAGCTTAGTAAAGTGCTGAAGTTCCTCAATGTGTCAAAACTTGTCGCATCTCACGTTTACCGAAACTGCAGGACATAATATCTTCAAAATTTAGATTGAGGTCAATACCAGGCTTCAATCGCGGGAGTAATTCAGTGATCAAATCAACAGATCATTCAAAGGATAATTGCAGAATATTTATGATCTTAACTAGGACTAGGAGACCTTTTTTTCATCGGAAATTCGCATATACATTTCGTCCACACATTAATTATTGGTTCTCATGTGAATGCATTGCACTTATGAGTTTACCGTCTGCATTTAAATACTTCAATACTGAAACTATGCATTGTATAATTAATTTTATAGTAAAGAAAAATATTTACTATTTCACTTACTGTCCGCAATAAACTAGACTGATAAACAAAAGAATTAAAATGCACGCTAATTTACAGCGAAGGATAGATGATATGGAACGGTCGAAGGTAGTGCAGTCCTCTCAATCTCTGATCTTGCGAATGGATTATAGTATGAATTGCGAAAAATCCTGAAATTATATGAGTTTAGCATATTTCCAGAGCGATGTAGACAAGCAAATTCTAAAATTTTATTCTAGTAGGTCTATGAAATGAAAACATGGGCGTAGTAAAAAAACTAGGGATAGTCAAGTAGGCGAGCCGTTCGACTTTAATTGAAACCTGCCCGGAAAGTGGGAGACCCGGGTTCGAGTCCCGGCCAAGTCACAATTTTTCACTTCTTGTATAACCTTGGGTTAGTCGCACAACTTAATGTGCAAAGTAAAAATTACATTTCCATCGTTTGGTTTAATTGAAACGTCTCCGTGTTCGATTCCCGATGAGAACTCGTGTGCAGAATGACCTCAGCAGTCGAGAAAACAAATTTAAATCACTGTTATTACTATGAAAAGTACAATAAGTGAATTTCTTGTAAATATACACGTATCTGATATTATGTCGACTTTTATCCTAAATACTAATCGTAACCAAGCATTAAACGGACTACTTCATACCTTCTCTTCTCCTTCATACCTTAGCCTGGCAAGCTACTCTGTCTGAAATTCCTAACAAAGTTAACAAGATACTTTACCAACTGAAATTATTACGTAATAACCTTCCTCCATCTCCTAAAATGCTTGTCTCATCCTTAATTTTTCCAGTCTTTGACTCCTGTTGTCTTGCTTAAGATGATTTAACACGTGAACAACAAGTACAACTCTTGGGGCTTCTAAACTCTTGCCTTAGATCTATTTTCAATCTTCGCAAAGTTTATCATGTTTCGAATTTTCGTCCTCAATTGTTAATCCTCAACGGGAAGGAAGTTCAAGCTGAGATTGTTTCTTTATTTTCGATTATCCCAGCAGTATTTGCGATCTCTTTACGCATAAAGGACTAGAATAACCCCTAATAGGATAGATTAATTAACTTATTCTATGCCTCGGGAAACATCTTTATAAATTCCATTCAGATCACTGCTTAAGATTTTGGATCTCCCTTCCTGGCTTGATTAGAAACTCTGCCATGGCGATTTTATTTAGAAAAAAGTTATTTAATCACCTATTAACCATAAACCAACACTATTTTTCTTTCAATATTTTAGTGTAACATCTATTGTTATTCTTTTACTAACCTCTATAATTTCTCTTTTTTGTTTGGTGTTATTTTGTTGGTTTAATGAATCTTTTATTTACTAATCTGCTCCATGGAAATTACCCAGGGTATATAAAAATTATTACTACTATTATATCCCTTCATTAACGTCTTTCTTTACCGGTAAACTTCCAAGAACAAATCATCATTTTCGGAAACATTTCGGAACATCCTTACACGATTTTATTACATTTTGTGAACTATAAGAAGTTTAGACGAAGCTTCTAAGTCATAGGGAAAAAGACTCGGTATCGACAATGATTGGTGCGTATAATACTCCTCCACTTTATTTACGAGCGGACCCAAGAGAGAAAGCACAAAAGCAATGTATCCAATCTTTGCCATCTCCTTCCGTATTTCTTGAGCCGAAATGAGGGAGGAAAAGGCTGAGTTTTAAAGGAGTGTTTTTGAGGGGAGACTTTAGCGAACTCCGTAATTAAAGCGCAGAATGACGAACAGGTCACGACGGACAAATCCAAAGGCGTGCATGGAAGGGAGCGATATTGCCAAGTTGGATAATGAAGCGAAGGTTCTTTCTCTGGAAAGGTGAAGGAAGGATTGTGTGAAACGAAAAATACCACGGAAATGAGCTGAGGTCTGGAAATTCGTTATTAAAAGAGAGGGAGCGTAGGCAAATTCCAAGCGATACATATGGAGCCTTGATAACCCAATCTTCCACTTCCTTATTAAGTTTGGAAAGGTCTAAAAGCGGAATTCGATAGTCTTCCTCAGATTCACCATTATGGCTTAACAATTCGACCAAATGACGTTGGTTTGTTGCAGTTCTCTACACCTTCTTGTCCCAAGCCGATTACTCCTATACTAACCATTACTTGCTTCTCGTAATCTAAGGTCTTGGCTCTGTTTCGCATATTTTGAGATTCCTTATGATTAATGACCACTCTGGCTTCCGGATAGCTAAGAGGGTTGTGCTTTCGTCTCTGATGGAAGCGGTTCCGAGTTCGATTCTCGCTGGGAATCCACATGTGAGAAAGGACTTGAGCTACCGAAGCACTTGCAATAATTCTAAAAATGGCAGCAACATCATCTAAAAAGTCCTTTTCAAAGTTAAAAAGTTAATTAATATCGAAGGTTTCTCTTTATCCAAAGGCAAAGCAGTTTTTTACCGTTATGAAATTCTAGAAACCCAACTGTTTACTCAAAGAACGAACATCAGGTGGTTGATGTATCACTTACAATTGGAGTTAATCTGTTCATGTCTACTAATTACTAGAGTGCGTTTAAATTTTTATAGTCAGCAATGGTTGATTATACGGGAATGTAATCCTACCTATTTAGATGTATATTATGTATTTACATGTATTTAGATTCCCATGTCAACATGGGAATAAGTTCCTATCCTAGTGCAAGAAGAGACTCATTCCGGTTCGTGTGGCGTTCCTCGATCTGAAGATAAAATTGCTAACTTGTAATAGGAAATTTTAACTACAGTTTTCAGCCATAAGACCGACTAGAAAAGCGCAGTATATTTCTTCGGTGTGCGTATAGAGAAGAGTGCGTCGGGAGAAGGTATATCTAAAGCATTAGAGAAACTTTAGCTAAGAGTAATCGAAGCGAATAGAGCGTCAAATGGAAAAGTTTTCTCAAAGGCGATATGTGAATCGGAAATAAAGAAAGGGATTTCTCAGGGAGAGAGATGAATGGGGAAGTCCTGGTGAGGGAAAAGTCAGGTGTGGAATGAAGTCGCAAGGGAGGAAAAAAAGAGGGTTTATTGGGAGGAAGATGTCAAGTGGAAAGAGAGAAAGGTGATGTGGGGGGACGAAATGAGAAGATGCGGAGATAAAGTAGTAGGGAAATAGCGAAGAACGGATAATTAAAGTTGTGGAAGAATAGAATAAGTAGGATTTATCAACGTGTTATTAGATAATGAAACCAATGACATCGTCAACTCCACACTCTGCATGTTTTAAATGTTTATTTTATTATGTTTGATAGCTGATAAAACGTCTGTCAGATGCATATCATGTGTTAAGTTTGCGTTAGAAGCCAATAAGTCTGTATCATTCGATTCTGCAAAATTTTGTCACAAATCTTCTTTTGTGGATTCTATTTGTGGATAAGGGAATAGGAAAACAGATAAAGAAAGAAACTGGAGAGAGATAAACCGAGATAGAGAAGTTGAATTCGTTCACAGTTAACATGATTAAACCCCCTGCAACGCGACTTGTATTTACATGGAAGTAGATAATGCAATTTAAAATCGGTCACCACTATCAGATTAGATTACTATCGCTAAATCTATTTAAGCATTATTATAAATAACGTTACATGAGGATTAAGTTCATTTAAGTCTAGTGGACATATCAACGACAAATATAGTAGATTAAATAAAATTCCTCTCCACACTTATGGCATAAATCAGTCACTCATGTGTATGTACGAATTAGAAAAACATGAGATTATATTCTATGGTTTAAATTATTTGCCATAAGGATTCCATCTTTATTTTATCATCAACAAAAATATACTTTGTTGTTAAATGCTAAGAAAAGCTGAATGAATTACTTATTTGCAACAAGTATATCATAGTATCATATACTAATGGTTCATATCAGTCATTTTCCTCAACAGTATAGTAAGATCGTTTTGCAGCCATAAGAAGGTCGATTTAATATGATAGAATCAAAATCAAAAATATCCTTATGATATGTTTGTTACTGTATTTTTGTGGATAGCAACTATAAGTAGGAAACGAAGAAAATGTGGGCTATAGTTTGGAAAATGTACGAAAATAAAAAGTATCATGGATAGATTTGAATATTTAGTCAATAATATTCTAGTTAAAACAGCACGGTTGATCGACGGATAACATTTTTTTGAAATTTCGTAATAAACAACTCATCGTTTCACGAATTCAGTCGAGAATTGTTCGCAAACATCTTCACGAAAGAGCGCTCGAGGAATCTTAATCATTGAGCTACAGATCTAATCGCGAGGAAATTGCCGAAAATAGAAACGGAATTGGAAAGGTTAATTTGAAAGGGAAAGTGTGTGAGAAACGATAAATAGGGAAAGAGTAAATGAACGCTGCCGAGCGTGACTTAATTAGGGAGGAAATTGCAAAAGCCACGGAAACCAACCAAGCGCATTTTCTATTCTAGGAATTCTTTTAATTAGAGCGTTGATGTAAGATAAACCCATTTGATTGTGTCATGAGAGACAGGAGTCAAAGGGAATGATTTACATGGATTGCCCTGTGGGGATAACAGAAAATACGCATAAGTAAGAGGTCAAATTACATTCATTGGAATTCGAGATACCGTTGCATTTGGCTGATCTCTGCAAAGCGAGTCCTAATAATGACGGAGCTCCCCGATATAAAAATAATATACTAATCTAGCCTCAATCAACGAATATAATTTTCCTATAATGAACAAGAACAATTTGCACTTTTACCAACAATTTAAAAAAATATTGTGGAAAAAGTACAAATTGTTCTTCTTCATTATGGCATATTTCCACAAGACATCGCCGGAGACTATGAATTTTATTTTATAATTTTGCTAATCACATTCAATTCATTGGTATTAAATTTAATCCAAACGTCGCAGAAATTTTGAAGAATAATCATATTGTGAAATAGATTTTTTCTGCTTAAATACAATAAGATAAAATTACAAATACACTCTAATGAAAGTCCTAAGTCCATTTAATTCAAGTATCAAAATATGCTTCATAACCGAAAATTTTGGATTTCAGCGTTTTATTGCTTGAAACTTCAAATTCCTTACGCAGTTATTTTCTCTCTGAATCTTAACAGACTTTAAATATCAGATTATAGAGTATAATAATCAAGCGTACCGCAAATTAATATTTCGCGGTTTTAGAAGATAAAAAGTTTCGCGAGAAAACTTGAACGAAAATCAACATCTCTAGTTGAATATTTGTTGCATTTCCTTACGAATGAGATACATTTGAAGCGGATCATAATTCATACACAAAATGTCACGCATTGTTTGACTACGGGTGAGAATGACGTAATAGATGTATAATTCGGTAAAAAGAAGAATTTCGAAAATGCTCGGAATGGGTAACGATGAAAAAATCCGACTTTCACACCGAATTCGAAACTCTTCTCTGGCGCGATAAAATATCTCAATTGCGTTTGCACAGTTCGATTGAGGATTCCGTACCGAATTCCCGTTCCATCATATTCAGTTCTGGCAACAGTTCCATCTCAAATACTCATTTCTTCAAAAATGTTGAAATTCCCCTTCCTGTTTTGTTGAAAAACCCAAAGAAAACAAACTGCAAAAAATACAATTTATGGAAATATGACGCATTTTTGAGATTTTTAGATGATAACATGATATTTCATGAATTTCAGAAGCAAAATAAGGTTTTGTATTACTTACACATTATCCTGGAGAATAAAAAGTACGTAACTTGTCACACTCAACAACGTTTTATTGAGTTGGGATTTACCTCCTTTATAGTCTTCTCGACTCAACTAGAATATTCTCTGAATAAAATCCTTTGAAATATTATTTTCTTCAGTTGTCAATGGCGTGTTGTTCTTGAAGGGATTGCCATTATATCGAACCATCCAGATCTTTCTAACTATAATCGAAAAGTAAAAGGAGAGAAGCGACCCGGGGAGGGGTCGCACATCTCTTCGAAGGAAACGACTCCGGAGACCAAGTTCGAAGAGAAAAGAACGAAGGAGACTTCGGAAAGTCTGCTCTGAGCGGAAACTTGTGAGAATTGTCGCTCAGAAAATGTTCCCATTGAGACCAGCGACGTCTTCTCTTAGTCGATTACAATGGGATTTCTGAACCTACGCTCGTTATTCCTTTGCTATGCCTTCCGAGATTTTTTATAACAAACCATCGCACTGAATTTGAATAAGATCATCTGCAGCTCCCGAAGTTATACTCCATCAAATAAAATCCGGTTATCGCTAGTCAGTTATAACCCCTTAACATTCCGTACCAACCTTACGGTTAACTGAATAATGTGCCTCATAACTTCTTAAAATGCTAGTGATACCACAATGAGTAATCAATAATATCTGTGACATTACTAGATGTCATATAATAGCATCATCTTACATAAAATTTACTAATATGCTACTAAATCAGTCTTACCTGAATCTTACTTGGTGTTTCTGTTCTTTTCTTAACTTTAAATGTGAGGTATGAAAGGAGTTTTTCTATTTGTTTAGAATCACTGATCGCTGTGATTGACTCATTTCGTCCCACTAGTTAATAAGTTTCGGATGGAATATACTTGGATTTTCTAAACTGACTAATATAAATATCTTTATCTTTTCGCTTTATCGAACAAACGGGAATGATTCCTCTACCAAACTGCATGCAGAATTATTACAAAGTTGACAGCTGAGGTAATTAAAACTATATGAAACTTAAGATTCCTAATCGAATGCGGCGTTACTTGGTTGAAGAACTTTTCCATATCTTGAGTTAAAATAGTTATAAATTGGTCAGCTCTCCAAAATCTTCAATTATATCCACCTTTATTACTTAATATAGCCTTTAGGTAAACTGAAGTAGAGCTAAATGGGAATTTATATTCTTAAAATGTTCGGATGGAAGAAATAACATATGTATAAATGCGTCGAATCAAAATTATCTGCAACTAATAGCGTTAATATTTTCTAATGATTCGGACAAGACTTGGATCACTTGTAACAACATGATCTTCTGAAGGAGCAATTCATGTAAGGGGCACATTTACGACTCTGTGAGATATTATTTTCCGAAGAGTTTTCGAAACAATTTAAACGAAAGCCCAAAATTCGCGCCAACTCATGAAGCCAGGAAAATATCACGGACTTTCCTCATAACTATCTCCCCCGCCCTTCGGTACACCGAAGTTTTTCAATAATCGCTCGGATCCGGTCATATTTTCGACCGGAAAAAATTTATATATATATTTAGGGAGGAGCCGTAAAAATAAAGGGCGGGCGTAGCGGTAATTCAATTTCTAGAAAAATAAGCGAGGGAAAAACATTCCGGGGATGATAAAAAAGGAAAAAGTTCGGGGAAATGGGTCGCAATTTATGCAGTCGTGGGAGGGAAAAAGCATAAATTTCGACTTTCCGAGGCCATCTGTATCGATTCCGGGCAATGAAAAAAATAGTCCACATATCGGCCGGCGTACCTTTGCTTACACACATTTACACGGATACAAACGAGGTTATCTTCACACACACTAATTCTGTGTGTGTGCGTGCTAACTAATTGCACGCGCACACACTCGCCGATACTAAATCTCGGCGGCCGAGAGAGCATTCCGCGTGTGTTTTAATTGTCTGTTTTAACGCTAAAAAACACTATCGCGCCAAGCGAGTACTACGTTTTTCATATTACTGAGCGAATTCTGGTGACAATTTTGCATCGTAGAGCGATTAGATGAGCTGAAGTATTTTTTGACGGTAGATTTAGATGCAGCGCCTGTTCATTAATTGACTAACCGAGTGCAAAACGGCGCTAACTTGGTTCATAGGAATCGGAAATGACCCGTAAAGGTCAGGTCGTGGGCTAAATACGGTTTCGAAATGAGCTTACATTCTGATTTGTCTGACCAAAGAGTGAGTGCATGTTCGAATATCGTTATCTTGCACACTTGGGTGAGAAATCCACCGGCAATGGTCCCATAATGGAACATATTGGGAGAAAATTAAACACGTCTCTCGTGAGAAATGGACACTCTGTGATAAGGAAACTGAAGCTTGAAATGTACTTCATATTACTTGATCATTGTTTCAGTTATTCTACAAATTGTTCTCTTCGATGAATCTGTCTTTAGATTTGCTGAAGCTGAAACCACATCTAAAGTGCCTCAATTCAGCTCGAAACATTTCAGCTCCTCTTTTTCAAAATCTTCTCATTTCTATTCTTCTTGAATCCCTCAATACGATCTCTCTAATTTCCAAATCAAAATAATTTTCACCATCTTCCCACTTTAGCTTACTATATGATGTCTCCGTTCCTTTCAAGTTGTAAATTCCCGTATAGCCGATGGACAGTTCAGTTCCCTATATCGTACCATGGCCTCAGAGATCGAAGAAATCGACAGATTCTGGTAGCTTAATTGGATGAAGCAACTGGAAGACCCGGGTTCGTGTACCGATTACGTCTAACATTTTCTCCTTCATTTATTTTCTTAGTAAAGTTCAGTATATTATATTTTTAGCTGTCAAAATTTTAATGATTTAGGATATGAGAGACACGATCATCCGACTGATACTTTTATACTACTTCAAAATCATGCAATCCATATATATATATATACCATAAAATTTATAAATTGCTTACATAGAGCAATTAGGATTCAATTGAAAAATCCTTTGCTGCCATCAACTCAAAATATTCAGTCCTACGGATCTTATTAGTATGACCGGACATCAATTTTGTCGCAGAAATATTTTAATACATCGCAGGAAATATGCGACATTTTCTACCTTTGAACTCAAACAATACTTGTTTCATTAATGATTAAAAATTACGACGATTAGAAAAAAATTAGGACGATTGCTGGGTTAGAAATATTTGCGATGAAGGACAAATTGGTGTTTCAACATATTTTATTATAGCTACAATACTATAGTAAAATAAAAATATATATTTTAGTGAATTAAATATCTGCTATTTTAGAATGAATTACCGTAAACTCTCGATTATCCGCGAGGGCTTTCGCATTTTTAAAAATACACGTCTCAGTTTTCAAAACATAAATCTATCTATTTGTAATATTTACACAACGTATTTTCATTAGAAAGCGGGAGTAGGCAGTTTTGAAAATAGACGTACAATTTTTCAACAGATAGACAACTTTTTTCACCATAGTTTCTTATATTGTTTATTTAAAATTAAAAAACATTAATATTGCGTAGTTTTTGCGTAATTCATCGTGTTTTGGCTGTTTCACCAATATCTTATCCTGTTTTAAATCGCGATTCAACTCATAATTGAATAAAAACAAATGAGCCCAATAATTGGCGGAAGATTTGAAATAATCTTCATACAAATTCTATTTTCACCACTCTCTCTCATCTCATAAAATGCTTACTGCAATAAAACCAAAATCAGGTCACGATACCTTCGGTCGCCATGGTGAAAAAGGTTGAAAATCAACGGTTGGGAAGGCACATGAACTGTGAACCTTTTATTTGGTTGACTGAGGCAGACGAAATTAGAGGCCTCCGATACGGCTGATTGCAAAAGGTGTGATCGATCAAATAAACACGGTAATTCTCCAAATCTATTTAAGACTGTTAAGCGAATACCGAATATAATACTTACCGATATTTATTAAGAGATTATTAAACTCAAAAGTGTACACGCTTGTCCTGAATTTCAGGAATGAAAAAATACTGCGAAGGGGCTTACATTTTTCGAAAATAAAAAGGAGATTAAGTACGTCGATAACGACAGTACATCGACCATGATCATAATGTCATGTTCGTCTTTTAAAAAATCCATGATATCCAAATCGAATATTCAGTATACAAAAAGTATTCTCAAAATTTAGCATTAAATGGGTCACTATTTTAAAATACTGTTTATACACATTTCCTACATGACTGCGCCTGAGAACATGGGACGATATAGGTAAAAGTATGTAGTAAAAGTATTGAAGTATATACTTTTTGCAATAAAAAATATTAGCATCGTGATACTGAGAATGCTTAGCAGTGGGTGATGTGGAATAATTGTACTGCGAGGTACGATTTAATCTTGGGACCAGATTTGTCTTTCATTAGCGGTAAAGTATAATATCATACATGTGAACCCGTGGGCAAAATATATACATGAGAATTGCGACTTGAAAATCGAAAGTCCTTCCGCTTTTAAGGCTTATGACATTTTTCCGAAAAAGGAAGCTAAGGGTTTACTTTGACGGTGGCTTACCTTCCATCGTATGGCTTAGCCTAAATTATGCACAATGATAACATGCGCTGTGACAGCACACCGTTGGGACGCCGTGTATATTTGTGGCATTTTTGAGTTTCACCTCCATTCGTCTTATCAGTTTATGATCAATGCATAATCCGTTAAATTTTTATTCAGAGGAAACCAATAAAGACTGTCGCTCCTGAAATTTCACAATTTTGAAACTTTAATAAGTAAATTTACAATCCTGGGGATCAGTCATAGCTAGCGATACCGCTGACAAAATTTTCTCTTTCTTTATTCCGAAACATAACGTATGTCCAACAAATGAAACAATCGTAAATCTTCATCAACTCCCCGCAAATGTCAATAACACTGGATTAATGTTTGTTTGATAGGCAGGAAATACTTCGATGGTTTTGCAAAAAAATAATACTTTGCACATACTTTCAGTTAAAATTATTCAAAACTTCTGCCGATGTATTAACGCTTACACAATGACACAACCTGTAGATAGGTAAAGCTGTCACTGCTGTTGATTTTTTAACTTTTGCCTAACTCACGGACAGCTTAAACGTTGAGAAAACACTACACTGGCTCAAGCGGCCTTATGTGCAAATACATTCCTGCACTGATACTAAATCTAGCCATTTCTATCAGTGAGAGAGCTGTTCTCAGAGAATGGGATGTGTATCACAATAAAACTTTATCTCTTATCTATACCTATTTGGGAGAGAATAGTTTTGGGATTTTTCCTCTCGATTAAAAGGATGTTATACCTCGAATGTTAGGATGCGTGGCTAATTGAGCCGTGATAGTAGGTTTCTTTACGTTTAAGTTTACCTTTACATAAGTTAAGCAAAGACAAAATAAACAAAATAAATAAATAAATAAATATATATATATATATATATACATATTCTATATATATATATAGATAAACATATCTCTTTAAACATTAGTTCTCAGTATATATTTATATAATAAAAAATTTTCGCTTTCTAAGGAATATATATTTCCATCTCTATAATTCAATTCACTGGAATAAACAGAATAACTTTGACTGCGCTTTTGAGACTTGATAACCAACTTAAAATAAACACATCTTGCAAATACCAGAATTACTTATTCCCATCTATGACATTGCAATCTCGATTCTTCAGTGTCATTTAATTAAGTGCTCGGAATATCATAAGCCACTGAAATACTGCTTCGATATTCGACGAAGAGCTGAAATTTCCGGTCCTTGTTTTGTTTCATTCTTTTCAGGACGCCTTCTGCATTATTCATTCTTCTCTCAGCAGTACCTCTCAATCATCTCCACCAGAGGTGTATTTTCCCACTCTTTCCATCCACGGAGAGTTGCAAAAAAAGACGAACGAAAAGCTCGCGGATGAGTAGAGATTCCCATAGGGTAGAATGAAGCATGTAATAGACACTTACTTAAATACAACGCTTTGAATGAGAGACTTTTTAGTGCACCACCGTCACTCAAACGGAAATAATCTTTTCCTAATTTTTCGAATGATACATTAAGATGGGTAAATGTTCATCAATCTGATTTCAACACCTCCATTTGAAAGAAAATAAAGTCAGCCTACATTTGGAATGAAAAGTTAAGTTTTTGGTATTTGGATATTGTTATAGAGTGATTGAAATGCAAATTTACTCATGGTTTCCAGTATTTTTTAAAATAAAGTTGCTAAGAATTCAGCGAAACCGGTCGCAAAATAAAAAATCTTGTGGAAAATTAATTAGTTTTCTTTTCCTCCATTTCCAGTATTTTCTCTTTATAACTGAATGATTGTAATGTGTCAAGTTATTAATTTCTTTTTTTTTAAATTTTATTCGTTGCACTACTTTTATTTCTGTACATATCAAAGTTTTCCATTACATATTGTAGCTTGGACTATCAGTAGGTTTGCGTTTCCTTTCCTTGTGGGTGATTTCCTACTGTGAATCTTTCTTCTGATACCATTAAATATTTACGTCTGCATCTTCGATGGTTTTCTACTATATTTCTATTTACGCATACATTATTGATTTTTCTATAGCAATAGGCGATAGGTTAGATAGAAGAAGAGACTTTCGCCTCAATAAACACCTTGAAGTTCTTCACTCCAGTCAAAATACTTTCCATGTTAAGCAACAGTGCGATAGGTAAATTTAATGCACTTATTTGTAAGCGCTCCCCTTTATCGTGAGAGAATTTTTCGTTCGAACGGCGCCGATACGGAGGTAAGGCATCCTTTGGGAATTCCCGCAGAAATATGCAAAGCGGAGTTAGGGAAGGGGGGCCATAAGATGAGAAACTCTGCGGTGCGTACCTGCAACAAATAAAAAAGGTCTTTGGAAGACGCATAAGGAAGAGATAGCTCCCCGGAGAAGTGGGAAGATTATCCACCATCCCTATCAATCGGTACGACCCCCCTGCGGCTCCACCTTCACGATAAGAAGCGTTTTTTCCGCCTGAATGGAGTTGACAGGGAGAATCGCTATTGGAGGAATTCGCTCCTAACCTCTTTCAAATTATGTTCCCTATCCAGAAGTATCATTTGAGATGTTAATAATAATATTTTTTATTTATTTAGTTAATTTTTTGACATGTATCACATTGATATTCAGTCAGTTCGACCGGACATATATGTATATTAAAATAATTCAATTCAACAAAAGAGAAGTAATAACAGAGCAACATACAAATAGAAATAAGTTCACCCAATAGAAATAAAAATACCTGGAAACAAAAAGTAGTTACCATAGTTCCAACAGTAATCTCTTCCATAGGATTTACAGCAAAATTTTTTATGAATATCTAGAAAGTGCATCCATCGTTAGAAAATTCCTAAATTTATGATAGAAAAGTACGTGAACTGAGTAGTGCCTGCATCAAAACAATAGTTTCAGCCTAATCCTTTCAAGGGATTCGAAAAAATATTCAGTCGCCGAATATGCCGGTGAACTTTGGGTCAATTTCTCGAATAGAGAAAAGAAGCCGCGGATTACCGACCTTGTAAGAAACACGCAATGCGTATTTTGGAGACTATGACTCCATCTTCAGGGGGTATGTGCATAAATTTATGTAGTAATCAGAGGAACTAATATGGTAAAATAGATCACTTTGGTAACATAATGTTGACAGAGAAACCTATTAGGGTTAATTTTTACTCTAGACCTTACTTGATAAATGCAACGGACTTGTGTGCCAATCTGGTGCCAAGTCATAGCAGGAGATGTCATATATGTTACTATGTGTTCTTTGGGATTAAGATGTTTTGACTGACATTAATCATCACTAGTTATCATTATAAATTAACATAGTTCATATTTATTTACTCTGTGGGCTCGTTTTTTAAGTAATGAATACATAAAATGCCATCCGCGTGTCACTATGATTACGCGTACCCCTGCCCTATACCATCAGAACTCATCTTTTTCCACTTTTTATTATGTAGTCCCTTGAAGTCTGGCCAACGATGATGGACCATACTTTATCATATTTTGAAGTTATATAAAAATGTTAGGAAAGTAAGATGAATTTTGAATATGTCACTGCTATGGAGTGGAGAAAAGTAAGTTTGCAGAATTTCTGGTTTCAAATATTCCGGAAAGGTATTTCTTGGCCGAACGAATTATTTTCTAGGAAATGCATTTCCAAAATTACATCAAACTCGCAAATTTGATTGATAAGTAAAAGTCTCCCCTTTCTCTTTACTTCAAAAGCAAAAAGTTTCGAAAGCCTTTGACCGAGTGGAACTCAGAAATGTGCGTTAGAGGTCCGCGATATAAAAATTTAATCGCTATTAGAATTCTCGTTTGCATAACGTATTCAGCCACAGATTTTAAGCAAATTAAATGAGGTTCCACTGGTAGAGATTCCGTTGGACAGCAATTGCCGAATATTGTCATTTTTTAGCAGAATCTTGTGTGTTTCTTGTTAAAATCAGAAGGTGTCAAATGTAAGTGGTTTTTAACTAAACCGACTTCTTTTATATAATCAATTTCTCAAGACTACGTATTTATCAATGAATATACATGACTTTTTCAAATTGAAGCACGTGATAGACTAATGTTGATTTAATGTCGGCTTCAGGAGTTAAATTTTTTTGACGTTCAGGTACAGATAACAGAAGGCAAAAAAGAACGAAGATCGAAGCTATCGGATGATAACTATGGATGATCCAACGAATATTACATATTTGACGGACACTTGCTCTTTTTTCTGGAAATAACACATATATTCCTCATGAATCCCGATTAGAGTTAAGGGCTGAGCTCGTGTGGAGAATCGATTTAGAAGATATAGAGCAACACAAACAGTTGCCATGTCCACACAAACACCCTGCAAGCAGTCTTTCAGCGTGTAACGGGGTGAAATGAATTTAATTTTGCAATTTTTTCTTTCGGAATAAATTGACTACCGAACATTTAAACACATGAAGCCCTGTTTGCCATTTTTCGCCCCTCCTCGAATGAAATGATAAGTTTCCATTTGCAACATAGGAAGAATTTCCATTGTCAATCATAAACTTATGTTTAAGTATAGAAAGTGTATTTACCAGGATTCGGGGCGAATTTTAGTGCTGCGGAAAATATCTATTGAAAGTGTTTACGCTGCAATGAATCCTTTTTGATTAAAATCTTTGATGGGACGTCTCGAGTAAGTCTTAATAGTTTGGAAAAGAGAGTATGCAGAAGAAGTGTGAACGGATTAGGAAAGAGGGCGAAGAGGGAGAAAATGGGAAAACTAATAAACAACAAATTATGAGGAAGAAGAATATTTGAATAGATAATGAAACAGATTCGAAAGATCTCCTCCAGAAGAGAAGAGGGGAAGCCTCATAACGCGTTCATAGGGGACTATTCTTAACTTCTCAGAGAAGAAAATGAACGTATATAAACAAAGACGAATTCAAGTTTCGTTTATGTCCATTCAGCATTGGACCCCCTGTGAAGCATTACTTTCAAAATGCGCATTAGGGAATTCAGAGTATCTGGTTGCCACCAGACTATTATCCTCTTCCGGAGAATTGCCCAGGACGGTGGCCGCTGCCGGCGATTGGAGAAACCTTTGTCTCTTATTAAAGTGAGAAGTTCAGCCGCAATAATATATATTGTTTATGTATGGTAGATATTGGAATAAACAGTTTAATAGGACTTGATATAACATCATAGAATCCACGTCTGCCGGAATAAATTTGTTAACAGAATAAAAATGGTAATATATTCAATTTCTTATTATAAGTTTTCTGACTCGTCTATATTTTGAATGTTTGAGTATAAATGGGAAATTCAACACGACCTCACATCCAACTTGATGAAAAGAGAACACTCAATGACGGGCACGAATTACAGAGAAGTACGGTAGGTAAAAGAGGATACGATGTCTGTAAGTAATCGAAATGAAAAGTAAACACTAATGGAGAGTGCATCCACTCCTTTTCCATCATCTCTTCACTCCAGTTTTTCTCCGAAATAAGGTGAAGAGTTTTCCGAAGAAAGAGGCGGCGAGGGAATTGAATTGTGGGGACACTCAAACCCACTTTTGCATCACTTTGGGAAGGAATCTCGTCTATTTCAGGGGGTCCATTACGAAGTTTTATCGCTACTATATAAAAAGAAGCAAAGATTGTTATTGTTCTTCATTATCTGAAGCGTCATTAAATTGAAGGAAAATATATAGATTTGAAAACGCTGAGAGAAGTATTGCACGCAGTTTTAAGTTTTATAATCGACAACATATTATATATATATATATATATATATATATATATATATATATATATATATATATATATATATATATATATATATATATATATATATATATATATATAAATTCCATAGATTGGATAGATAGGAATCAGCATAATGTATAAATTTAAAAGTATGCTGCTAACCATATATTTAACACTACACTAACATGAGAGATTTTATAGTAGTGATTCAAAATAGTCAGTTGAAATACAAAGACTATACACCTTTGTCCTATATCTAGTGTATAATATCCAACGCATGTAAATAACTATTGCCTATTTTCAAAACATTTACGATTATTCACCATCTCTTGGAGTGATCGAACCCGGCTCTACTATTTTCCGTTCAGGTATTCCAACGTAAACTAACACGTAGACTCTACTCCATTCCATTAACGCTGCCCTCTGATAGGCGGAGTTCGAGTCCATGTCGACATTTTCACCTCTGCTTGAGTCATAAACGGCTGTTCTTGTTAAGTAAAGGGTATAACAAGGGGAGGCAGGAACCTACGGAAATTTTCAACAATAAACGGAAGAAAGACTGATACAAGCAAGAATCGAACCCGGGTCTCTAACTTTCCGTGCGGAACTTTCTTCATATCACTTTTTCCTATCGAATGTTCAAGTGAAGTGTGATTCCTTACCCTCAATATACGTCTTCAAAATTTTTATGACGAAATTTTTGAAAATTTAAAACCATTATCAGGAAGCTAAATAAATTAACTAAGCGGTGATATCTAAGTTATTTCCTAATATTATAAATATGGAGATTAAAACTTCTGAATGTCGGTTGCATACCAGTTATAATCAAAACTTAAAGGTTTGTTTTTGGTGAGATTGAGACTGAGAAGTCTCTTCTATCCAACCTATAACCAGTGATATTAATAAAACATAAGTAATGTTTAAGTAGGTAGATAAAAGGAGAAAAATTAATTAGGAGTTGATGAAAGAAAACCGTATTATATAGAAAGAAAAAAGTATTGTCTTAGAAAAAGAAACACATAGCAGAAAAACATTTGCAGGGAAGGAGATTTGAAAAACGTGCGCAAAAAAGCTAATAGCACAAGTCATAAGATGTAATGGAAAACTTTGTATAACTTAGATATCACAAAAGGAATACTATGGCAAAAATTAAATCAAGTGAAGTGAATAACCAGAAAAATTGCTGTAATTCACTCAGAAAGATAGAGCCACAGAAATCAAAAAATATTAGCATTAAAAAAATATGTATAAAAACGATAAACTGTGTAGCATAAATGGCGCTCAGTGAGCACTATACGTTTCGTTGTTCTTCGCTCCTGAGCAAATAAGGAATTAAAAGTGAATCTCCAATAAAGTTTATTAACTCGGTAACCGAGAATCCTCGCAATAAGACACCACTCAATCCTTCCCGAATACGGGCGTGCATCGAAAGCAAATTCATAACATGAATAACGCGATAAGCATCGTAACTTCGGAAAAAGAATTTAAAATTTTATGAATCCTCCTTATCGACGCAGCGGAAGAAAGTGAAAATTTGCCCGAGAAGAGCGTTTATTCGAAGCGGAGGAGACTTCTCACCTAATGCGTAGATAACACGCAACGGAGGAAAGGGGCCGAAGATTGAGGTCACTATCTCAGCATTCAATCAGGACTCGATGGAAAAAGGGTGAAACAAAGAGAGGGGAAAACCAAGGAGGTCCTTAAAAAAGGCCCCATTACGAGCGAGATAAGCGTTTTTACGAACCTCGTGCAGATATTATCCCCTGCTAATTCATCGTTTCTAGATTTAGCGAGTCATAAGAGTATGAATATCCGGTAGAGTTATCAGATCAGAGAAAAACCATTGTCTCTTCCTAACGAAGCAATTGTCGCTCCGATGCCGAATTTCATGCTCTCGAGATACGCTTTTATTCTTCCGTTCTTTTCCCGTATCAACGAATATCGTAAGCTTTCTTTTGTATTAGCACACGTTTGATCTAAATTACACACGGAACATATACAATTTGAGTTGGTTTTAGTGGTCCAGAAATAATTGCAATAACGAAAAGCGTTGATTATCATAGAGACTGTTACTCGGCAACAGAAAGGTTGGAATCATCAAAGACAAATAAGAAACGATAGTAATTCCTGCTCAAAGGTGAATTTAAGCTCAAATAGGTACAGAGATCGGCTTCCTCTATAAATTATGTGAGGAAATTGAATACAAGCGAAGGAAAATTAGGTTGCTTCATTATAGCAAGAATGCACAAAATATTGAATTACAAGTACTACTCCCATAAATTGTTCAGAATAATGAATAGACTTATATAGAACATTAATTATTAAATGAACATGCTATATAGACCTACTCTATATGAAATTCTTTCCTGAGTGCCCGTTAACAAGGTGCATTTCTAAAATTAAAAAAAAAAAATATTTTGTGCTGCGGAGAATTCATAATCACAGTATTATTGAGAACTCCAGATGGATGAGGCCCTCAGATTTCGCCTATTTAGCCTAATTATATGTCCTATTATTTACACTCTTATTTATACTTAAGTCTAAATATTTCACTAGACTCGTAAGACTAGAAATCTTATGGATTTCGGTTTACACAGTCAAGTATATTAAAATATCTTTTGTAAAAGAACTGCTTTGCGTAATGAAAAAGAAAGTCAAATTTTGTTTTAAAGAGCGAAAATATGTTGCTAATGTTGGGATTAATGAGAGATATAAGCTTGGAGCTACGTCAACAATGGAGATTAAATTTTCTTAAAAATATCCGTTCCTTACTCTTCATATAACATGAGCTGATGATAGTTGCTGATTCTATTTTGCTATTTTATTCAAAAATAGAAGAAAGAATGCAGGTAATATACAAATAGAGTGACTTTCTATGAAAAATCAAGGGAATGAAAGTACTTTCATATAGATACATCAAAGGAAGGCTTAAAGAGGAGCGTAAAAGTAAAGCAGAATGTAATTTGGTAGATACAGCTTGCTAAATGTAATGGAAGTAATCCAGCTAATTTGTGTTCATAATATTTTACAAGAAACGTTACAGTACTATTCACCTATCCAAGCTCGGATAAGGGGAGGATATACTCGATTTGAGTGAAAAAGTTTCCTATTCATTTTAATAAATGAATAGGAAACTTTTTCGAGGATTCAAACTATAATAAATAATTGGAAACAAGCAACCTTACCTATTTTCGAAAATTTTGAACTGTAATTTCGCTTTGGTTCAAAACTCGTAGTTTATCCCAAAATTGATAAAACACAACCATCCAAACCAAAAAAAAACACTGAGCGGCGACTAATTTTGTAAACATGCAATAGCCCTTAAAGAACCCATGCGTTTCCTCATCAGTAAAGCGTTAGTTATCTCACCAAATCAGTAGATTCAGCTACGGAAAAACACGGCCTGTATAAGTAGACAGCCAATGACAGAAAAAAAGCACAGCTAGAGTGCAATCTCAGATTTTCGTGGTGTTCCAATTTTCAGATTTCGGAAGCAGATGTTCGGATTTCAAGCGGAATCGGATGCTATAGTGGAATTTCTGAGAGTTTTTGCATTCCAATTTCGGGTTCGTATTCTGGTTCCGGATTCGGCTTTCGAATTCTGATAGCGTTAGATTTCCGGACACTCAGACGATAACGCGTGAGTTTGTAACCACAACTATACTTTCGAAGGAATGTAACAAGCGGCAGAACATCCATTCGTCATTATTTCTAAAAAATGCTTCGATTGACCTTTATATATAGTCTTCCGAATTCCGTACAACAACTGACGAGATTTTCACGACGGTCGGGTTAGGTTGGTTGGTGTGGGAGAATACTGTTTCCTGGACAATTTTATAACTCTTTGATGGAAATTTTTATACCATCGAAACACGAGTATTTGCTCTACGAAGGAAGGTGTTCTATCGACCTTTTAGAGGGAATTCGTCAGTAAGTAATCTAATAACTATCAACTCAGAATTTGTTGAGTTTATTTTGTTCTCAAAGCAATGTATAGTCTAAACAATTAGATAAAAGAGAGATATATGAGAAAGTATCTCTAAGAAAAATTGCATTAGTAAGGTAAGAGTAATTTAAATAAGATGTAGTTAATACGGCGTAACTTCCTAAGATAGTAGATGCATCATTTTAAGATAAAATTTCATTCAAAGAATCGATACTATGAATACATGAACTGTGATGTACTCAACAAGAGCTTGTGATATTCCATTGTATGAAACCAAATTGCTTTGACTGCTCGGCTTTGTGACTGGAAGTAGTTTAATTACCATTTATGTTTTATAATTCAAATTGTAGCTGATCTCTATATAAGAGGGTGGTCTGAAAAGTTTCCGACCTTTCGCCATTTCTCGACATTAATTCTGAAGATTTCTGAAAAATCTGGGGTTAGACCACTCTCGTATATCAGGCTTTCCAGACTTCATCTTAGACTATCATTAGCATAGCAGCCGCTGATTTCGTCCGAAGTAATTTGGTCTTACGATGATTTAACCCTGCTTTATTTTGGCTGTATAGTTAGGCAAGGATGAGAATTAAGTCATAATTATTTGTTGTTGCTTTATCAATACAGTAATTTCTGTACAATTTTAATCTTTTTACGTAAGAATTAGACATATGCACTACCCTGATTGAAGGATGCAATAGGGGAGAGAGAGTATTCCAGACATCAGAAGAAAAATAAGTATTGTTTATGAAACATTTAAAGTCTTTGGTACAGAGAGATTAAGCCATATAAAAATATAAATGACTGGTCTTCCAGAGGTAAATATCGATGAGGAGAAATCGAAGTAGACCATTAATCTAAATGCTAGGGTAATGAGAAATGCAAATATAAAATATGCAAAGAAGAATAGAAATTAATGCCTACAAAATTTAAATGCTTAAAAGTAATTGTTCATATCGATATCTTTATGAAAAGAGATAGAGGGTAGGCAGTTTCTAAAAGATGACGTTAGCATTGAATCTCCTGGTTGTCATTTACATAAACTCATTGTTATATTATAATAGTATATGCATTATTATATCGGTGTATATATTTTCCTGCATCGTGGAGGTTTCTCAGTAAAGGCATTTCTCTCAAAACACAATTCTTTCTGTTTTATGCCTATCTAAATCTAGTATTTAAATCTTGTCTGTTTGTTGGTATCTATCAATTTGTTTTTCTACATGTAAACTTATTTTTCTTCAATTGTTTCTTAATATAATACATAGAAATTTGAATTTTCGCCTAACATTATAATAATAACGTACGCAGATAGGCACAATGCGGGTATTTTCCGATCTTATGTCATCTTAATTTTTTGCAAGCCGGACACTCACTGCTCAAGAAAAAATCCAGACCGCACGTATTCTGAAAAGATTCTCCTCCAGAAAATAGCAAAAAGAGAAAAAACATCCATCGCAGTAAATATCCCGAATTTCATTGAGTCTGAGCAGAAAAAGTATCATATGAAGGAGAGGAGATATCTCAGATTGGCAGAAATAAGAGTAGGGGGTGCAAGATTGATGCGAAGGAGACGTGATCTTAGGAAGGGTTCCCAGGATAAGGGTTGTGTTTTTCATGGGAGCGAATGGGTGTGGTCAGGCTATTGTTCCCTTTCTCCACTTCCCTCCATCACAGATTTATTGTAACACAATGTCCGCGGCGAGTCCTTGCCAATTCGATGAGACCTCAGATAAGACATCCTTTTGTTTGTCTCTCTTTCGTCGCATCCCAAGCAGCGCTCGGTCCATCGGCTGATCTCCGCGGAGGAAATATCGTCCATCGTTTCAGAAGGGGAAGAACTAAAATATGAAAATGGCGGACGGATTTTATGATTCTCCCGAAAAGAAGATCGTGACATGCACGACAGATGACACTCATTTCATTTAATGTTTCATATTTTGAAATCTCTTGAATATTTTGGAATGCGAATGTGGTCTGAATATTTGCACTTATATATCTATCTATTATATATAGCTAACTCTCCGGATATACCTATATATATAGATATATATATATAGGGGATACGAATTCTGACAATGTTCCACAAGCGCCATCGACTTCAGATTTTTTCGACGTACTGGCCCTACACTCTAGATGCCAGAATAATGCAGACATCGACGCTAGCTATCATGAGTTCGATGCCAGAAATTCCCAAAAATCGCAATTTTCCCATAAGAATGCATTGCGCGGATTTTTGAAAATTATTTTGAGGCACTTATCGTTAAGATAGAGTAACCAAAATTTCGGAGGTTGAAGTTGAGGTAGTCTTCTATGCTTCTCATGGAAAAAATGTAGCCAAATGACAGTGAGTTCGACGCCAGGTGGATGCAAAATTCTTCCATAAGAAATGCATTGCGGAAATCTTTTTAAATGGCTCCCCGATAAGCTGGAAAGATAAGACCCGGAATGGTGACAGAGGCGTGGGACCTTCCCGATAAGATATTGAATCGAAACTTTGGAAAAAGTAAGGATGGCACTTATCTAATATTATTTTGCTGTCTTCTCTCACGATCGGGTTCTTAGTTCGTCGCCAGGCGGTCTTTGGCGCGAAGTTTTAAATTTGAACTGAGGCAGTACTTGGTATGATACTGTATTCAACGGATAGCTTGCAGTATGCAAGCAACTTTTACTCGTATATATATATATATATATATATATATATATATATATATATATATATATATATATATATGTATATATATATATTGGTCCCTTTTTGTATCAACTGCAGAACCTTGTTAGTTCAACGTTTCATAAGTTTTATAAGCTTTACTTGGTGGCTAATTTGGCTCGAAATTCTATATAATTATATAGAATATATTACACAAAAATGATTCCCTGATTTATTAATCAACTGAACATTTACTTTGCAATGACGATATCAAGCGCAGATTTTGATGAAAATCGACACATTTTGAGAGATGAATAACGATTTTCTCCCCAAATAGATGTTTTAATTACTCCTAGAAAAAGATATTTAAATTAATATTTTTAACACTGAAATAGATCATAACACGATATGTTTAAGTGTAAATACAATAAAACCCGATAGCTAAAACCTAAGTCACAGTTGAATGAGTTTCAAATATAAATACCGATTACATTAGTAATTAATAAACATACAATTAATTATTCTATATACACAGTCAACTATTGGCAGAAACCAGAAACAGGAAAGTCACAAAGTCACAGCTGCGTCGATTAATTTAATTTCTCAAAGCAATAGCGCGAATTCAGTTAATTCACAAATTGTACAAGAAGATAAAGTGAAGATGCAAAGGAGATCCCACTGACGTATCGAGACATTTCTCTGCGAAGGGACGTTGAGGGTAGGACTTGAAAAACGCAACTTCGCGAAACGCATTTATGGTGATTAGTTTGGGAGAGAAATTGAGGGTCGAAAATGAGTTAAAAGTGTGATCTTGGGGTGAGATATCAGCGATCGATTCATTTGCTACGACTCGAGAGCAATTAATTGGTTGGGATGAGAGGCTGTGATTTACACTGCGATTGAGGCTTATTTCAAACCACGAGTCAAGTGCTATAAAAGAGTGCAGATTGAATGGGACTATTGCTGTACCATTTTCTCAAAATTAATGGGGCGATAAATGAACGGAGCCATACATTGTGAAGCATATACCACCGCAAATGCCATAGGAGAGTATCACGTATGAAGTGAGGTAAGAATGCAAGAAAAGAAAACAGTTTGAAACTGGGCGTGGTTAAAACCAATTGCTCTTTAAATGCAGCGGATTGTCTACAAACTGGCCAAGGGACAGAAAAAAGGAAATGAGAAACTAATTTCTAAAAAACTTCTTTTCTCCATAAGATGGGAAGTTGACATTGCTGTACTTATAAGAAGCCAATCAAAACTCTTCTTTTCTTATAAAAAAGTATCCTGGGTTTAACTCTGCATGGCTTGAAAATACTCTCTTAAGAAGTACATATAAATTTCGTGTTAGTCTCTTGGAGACTCCAGTTCTTTTGCTATATAAAACTAAAGTTTACGAAATTGAAATGAATATTAAAAGGAAGGAAATTGAATACGGAATATTTTTTGGTCGTTTCCCTATCGAGTATTTTTCTAAAAGCTTAGATTTGACTAGACAGTCGCTTCCCTTCCCCGAAAAATAAATACCCGACCTAAGTGGACAAAATACGAATGATTCCTAATGTTTTCCAAGAAATATTTTTTTAAAGCTTTGGGTGGTGATTACAAGATTTAGATGATGGAATCAACAATATAATTAGCAATGAAATGAAATGATAAACGATGACTGATGTTTGCGTTACGGATGGAATTTAGTTATTTCTTTCCCTTCCTCCATAATCCAGAATTTTCATTTCAACAGCTGTAATTACCAAGGGTTCACTTTATTCATTCGAATCCCATTCCAGAAGCCAACCTTTAATTCACTTTCCTCCCAGATATTCCCTCTCATTTCTACGGCAACGGAATTCATTAGATAATAAACTGCTGGATCCACTTAATTCCTAAATGTATTTCATTCGGTCCGCTGTCTGATTGGCCCGCATTCTTCATTAAATCCCAATCGCGCCGTTCTAAAATCCCCTAATAGTTTAACTCTTTCGCGAAAACCCACTTTCTTTTCGGGGCATAATTAATGGACAGAGGGGGGGAGTGAGGCTCATTTAATTTCTCCCTTTTGGAAAAAGTGCTGCTTCCCAAATGAAAGCTTTCCTTTCATCTCGCCGATCAACATTTGGAAGCAAACCGAGGCGGATGTCCGGTAACACCAGCGTCCGGCGCATTTACCTGGGGAGCAATCAACTCGAAGGCTTGCACTTCATCGCCAAGTGGGCCTCCCAAATGCACGCACACTTCACAAGCCCTCCATCATTTTATGCTTTTCCCCCAACGCAAAATCCCCCTTGGCAACCGCCTAAGTTACTTCCTCCTATGTGCGCGCACGAGCACTTGGAAAAACGCGGGGGCGAAATTGAGGGGGAATTCAGTTGGAAAAGAGGATCTCGTGGAGTGGATGGAGAGTTAACAAGGGGAGGTTCGAGTGATATGCTAGAGATATGGCGAAAGGACGCTATTTTTTCCCTTTTTAGAGGAGAGAGCCTTTGATCGTAGGCGTCACAAGGTTGGATCCTCACTTGCAAGTCAGCACGACTTTGGTCGATTCCTATGGCGAACCATTCTGTCCTCTCTAGTTACTTCGCTGCGTCTTCTCGGAGATGGTCAGAGGAAGAAAACTTTGCAAGTTCCAAAAGAGTGTATCTATTCTGGTTTCGACCGTCAACGGCCATTATCAAGGTCGGAGTGAATAAACTTGTGAAACTTGCAAAGTTGTTATCCTTTAACCACATCTGTAACGGCGTTCCACGAAGTACAGCCTACGCACATTAATTTTATGACATTCGCCTCTGTTTTAAAATATGTAAGCCTAATAATTTTCCACTTCACGGCCGGGTTTTGCAAGAGTGCTTGTAACTTACAGCGTAATAACACTTTATGGGCTCCGTTTGAATCCCTTGCATGGCTATCAAATGAGTGATTCCTAGAAGTCCCAGAGTTCCCTGTGTTCTTCGGTACAGCTGGCTTTGACAAAAGACTATCGGATTGTTTTGAACCTCAAATTCATTAAGATAAGCGTTCCAATTACCTTTATTTTATACTTCAGAAGAGTTGCTTACGAAACTGGTCGTGTAGTATAGTTTCAGTGGAAAATTGCTATGTATTTACTTAGGGTTATTTGCTTCCAGGAAGTCAGGCATTCCAACATCGATTTAATTCACAGATCTACGTACATAACATATGTACGAGGGTCATCCGGAAAGTAGTACCCGTTAGTGCCGCATGAAGTGCTGACGACGCGAGTAGCCGCTGGACAAGGTCAGATAGCTTCAGTGGCTTGTCTGCCTTCTCTGAGCCAAGTTGCGTGACGCTAGCATTGCCTGTGTTGTTTCTGTGATTGTTTACAATGTTTAAAAAAATTGAGAACGCCGCCAGTTGTGAAGTGAGGGCAGTGATTAAATTCCTCAATGCAAGAAACGTTCGCCCATGTGATATTCATCGCCAATTAAAGGAGGTGTATGGAGACAATGTAATGGACGAGTCGTCTGTTCGGCGGTGGTGTCGCAAGTTCAACATGGGGAGGGGAACACACACGAAGATGAGCGTTCGGGGAGACCGTCTGTCATTACAGACCAACTGGTGAGCTCAGTTGACGAATTCGTGAGGAACGATCGGCGCGTCACAATTGATGACATCTGTGAGCATTTTCCCAATGTTTCTCGAACAATTGTTCATGAAATTGTTAAAGACCATCTGCATTATGCAAAAATTTGTGCAAGATGGGTCCCTCGCATGCTTACAGATGAGCACAAAACCAAGCGTATGGCTGCAGCACTGACGTTTTTGGGACGTTATTCTGATGAAGGAGACTCTTTCTTGACTCGCATAATTACTGGTGACGAAACATGGGTTTGTTATGCATCACCTGAGAGTAAACGACAGTCAATGGAGTGGCATCATGCTCATTCACCAAACAAACCAAAAAAATTCAAGACAGTTCTGTCCACCAGGAAACTCATGGCAACCATTTTCCGGGATCGACGAGGTGTATTGCTTATTGATTTTATGGCCCGTGGAGACACTATTAATGCCAATGCGTATTGTGAAACATTAAAGAAATTACGGCGGGCAATACAAAATCGGCGGCGAGGTCTATTGTCTACTGGTGTCATTCTCGTTCATGACAATGCCAGGCCTCATGCAGCTGGGATAACACAAAGACTTTTGCAGCAATTCAAATGGGAAACTTTCGACCATCCACCGTATAGCCCGGACTTGGCCCCTTCAGATTTTCATCTCTTTACAAAGCTTAAAGACTTTTTGGCGGGGAAAAGATTTGACAGCGATGAAGAACTTAAAGAAGGAGTGACCCTGTATCTCAATGAGCTGGCGGCGGAGGACTATGCAGCAGGAATACAGAAACTTGTCACACGTTATGACAAATGCCTTAATTTGCTTGGAGATTATGTTGAGAAGTAGTTTAAAGTATCCTCTTTCAAATAAAATTTTTTATGTTTGTTAATATTTACTTTTGTCTTTATTTCACGAACGGGTACTACTTTCCGGATGATCCTCGTATATGTCTATGTGAATAATGAGTACTTATTCGGCCTACAAAAGAGGAGCGCATGCAGAAAAAATGAATCTCGTTGGATTCTGCTCATTCTTTCTCCCATGAAGATGTAAATAATTTGGAATTTAATTTGGAATTGATCATTATATGAACGATTGAGGACCAAACAGTAAACAGCTTCGTGGCTGAAGATATCAAAGATCATTTTGAAACCAATTCCGTTTGCAGACCGATATTGAAGTATACTAAAAAAAAGGTATTACTCTTAAAAAAGATACCGGAATTATATGAATAATGATTACATTACAATTACAAGGTATTCGTTATACTAGAAGGAAATTCATTCTAAACCTTTTAGCAAATGACCGTGTGTTCGACGCCAGGTGGGTTCGAAATGCTTCCGTAAGAAATGAATTGGTGAAATCTTTTATGATTTTTTTAAAATCCTTCCCGATAAGCTGGAAAGATAAAACCCGGAATGGTGACAGAGGCGTTTGAGAACATTCTTTCATAAGGGTCAACATTTCTCCTGTGGTCCTTGGTTCGATGCAAGAGTGTCATTCCGATTCTACCATGCATTTCAAACGGGAATAACGGAAACTTATTTTATGTCCTTCCCGATAAGATATTGAATTGAAACTTTGAAACACGTCAGAGTGGCGCTTATCTATTATTCGTATGCCATTTTCTCTCACAAATGGGTCCTGTGTTCGACGCCAGGCGGTCATTTACGCAAATTTTTAAAAATTGTTTTGAGGCCTTTCTCAATGCAGGAGACTATTCAAAATCACAGCGTTTCCGTTTGAAGTAGTTTTCTATAGAACCAGTGGAAGAAAGGTTACATATGACCGTGAGTTCGATGCCAGATGGATGAAAAATTCTCACGTTCGAAATACATTGCGGCAAATTTTTAAGATTTTTGTTGGATAATCTTCGAAAATGATACCCGTAAGGGAAACATATTGTAAATTTTTCACCAATTAGCTTGCAGTATGCAAGCAACTTTTACTCGTCTATTATATATAGCTAACTCTCCGGATATACCTATATATATATATATACGAGTAAAAGTTGCTTGCATACTGCAAGCTAATTGGTACAACTTTAACAATAAGTTCCCCTTACGGGTATCATTTTCGAAGCTTATCCAGCAAAAATCTTAAAAATTGCCGCAATGCATTTCGAACGTGAGAATTTTTCATCCATCTGGCATCGAACTCACGGTCATATGTAACCTTTCTTCCACTGGTTCTATAGGAAACTACTTCAAACGCAAACGCTGTGATTTTGAATAGTCTCCTGCATTGAGAAAGGCCTCGAAACAATTTTTAAAAATTTGCGTAAATGACCGCCTGGCGTCGAACACAGGACCCATTTGTAAGAGACAATGGCATACGAATAATAGATAAGCGCCACTCTGACGTGTTTCAAAGTTTCAATTCAGTATCTTATCGGGAAGGTCATAAATAAGATTCCGTTATTCCCGTTTGAAATGCATGGTAGAATCGGAATGACACTCTTGCATCGAACCAAGGACCACTGCAGAAACGGCGAATAACATGGAAGAATTTTCTCACACGCCTCGGTCACCATTCCGGGTTTTATCTTTCCAGCTTATCGGGAAGGATTTTAAAAAAATCATCCAAGATTTCACCAATGCATTTCTTACGGAAGCATTTCGAACCCACCTGGCGTCGAACACACGGTCATTTGCTAACATTTCTTCCTATGATTCTATGGAAGACCATCTCATCTGCAAACACCGTAATTTTGATTGCTCTATCGCATCGAGAACGGTCTCAAAACAGATTGCAAATATTCGCGCTAATGACCGCCTAGCGTCGAACTCAGGACCTTTCTGTGAGAGAAAATAGCGAATTAATATTAGGTAAGTGCCATGACGACTTATTCCAAAGTTTCGATTCAATATCTTATCGGGAAGGTCCTAAAATAAGATTCCGTTTTCCCCGTTTGAAATGCATGGTGGAATCGGAATGACCCACTTGCATCGAACCAAGGACCACTAGACGAACTGTGAAATTCATGAAAGAAAGTTTTCAAACGCCTCTCTCATCATTCCGGGTTTTATCCTACCAGCTTATCGGGAAGACAATGAAAAAAATTTTCAAAAATTGCAGCAATGCATTTCTTATGGAAGAATTTCGGACCCACCTGGAGTCGAAGTCACGGTCATTTGACAACATTTCTACCATAAGAACCATAGAAGACTACCTCAGCTTCAACCTCCGAAATTTTGGTTCCTCTATCTTACCGATAAGTGCCTCAAAATAATTTTCAAAAATCCGCGCAATGCATTCTTATGGGAAAATTGCGATTTTTGGGAATTTCTGGCATCGAACCCATGATAGCTAGCGTCGAAGTCTGCATTATTCTGGCATCTAGAGTGTAGGGCCAGTACGTCGTAAAAATCTGACGTCGACGGCGCCTGTGCAACATGGTCAGAATTCGTATCCCCTATAAATATATATATATATATATATCTATATATATAGGTATATCCGGAGAGTTAGCTATATATAATAGATATATATAGATATAGGGGATACGAATTCTGACCATGTTCCATGAGCGCCGTCGACGTCAGATTTTTTCGACGTAATGGCCCTACACTCTAGATGCCAGAATAATGCAGACTTCGACGCTAGCTATCATCGGTTCGATGCCAGAAATTCCCAAAAATCGACATTTTCCCATAAGAATGCATTGCGCGGATTTTTGAAAATTATTTTGAGGCACTTATCGTTAAGATAGAGGAACCAAAATCTCGGAGGTTAACGTTGAGGTAGTCTTCTATATTACGAATGGAAGAAATGTTGCCAAATGACCGTGAGATCGACTCCAGGTGGGTCCGAAATTCTTCCATAAGAAATGCATTGCTGCAATTTTTGAAATTTTTTTTCAATGCCTTCCCGATAAGCTGGAAAGATCAAACCCCGTGTGGCGACGGAGGAGTTTGAACATATTCTTCCATGAATTTAACAGTTCTTCTAGTGGTCCTTGGTTCGATGCAAGAGGGTCATTCCGATTCCACCATGCATTTCAAAGGGGGAAAACGGAATCTTATTTTAGGACCCTCCCGATAAGATATTGGATCGAAACTTTGGAGCAAGTCATAATGGCACTTATCTAATATTAATTCGCTATTTTATCTCACGGAAGGGTCCTGAGTTCGACGCTAGGCGGTCATTTGCGCGAATTTTTGCAATCTGTTTTGAGACCGTTCTCGATGCGATAGAGCAATCAAAATCACGGTGGTTTTAGATGAGACGGTTTTCCATAGTACTAAAGGAAGAAATGTTACCAAATGTCCGTGTGTTCGACGCCAGGTGGTTCCGAAATGCTTCCGTAAGAAATGCATTGCTGCAATTTTTGAAATTTTTTTTCGATGCCTTACCGATAAGCTGGAAAGATAAAACCCGGAATGGTGACAGAGTCGTTTGATAGCATTCTTTCTTGAATTTCACCGTTCGTCTAGTGGTCCTTGGTTCGATGCAAGAGTGTCATTCCGATTCTACCATGCATTTCAAACGGGAATAACGGATCTTATTTTAGGACCTTCCCGATAAGATACTGAATTGAAACTTTGAAACACGTCAGAGTGGCACTTCTCTAACATTCATATGCCATTGTCTCTCACGAACGGGTCCTTTGTTCGACGCCGGGCGGTCATTTACGCAAATTTTTTAAAATTGTTTTGAGGCCTTTCTCTATGCAGGAGACTATTCAAAATCTCAGCGTTTGCGCTTGAAGTAGTTTTCTATAGAACCAGTGGAAGAAAGGTAGCATATGACCGTGAGTTCGATGCCAGATGGATGAAAATTTCTAACGTAAGAAATGTATTGCGGCAATTTTTAAGAATTTTGCTGGATAAGCTTCGAAGATGGCACCCGTAAGAGGAACATCTATTATATATAGCTAACTCTCCGGATATACCTATATATATATATACCTATATATTTATAGGGGATACGAATTCTGACCATGTTCCACAAGCGCCGTCGACTTCAGATTTTCTCGACGTACTGGCCCCACACTCTAGATGCCAGAATAATGCAGACATCGATGCTAGGTGTCATGGGTTCGATACTAGAATGTCCCAAAAATCGCAATTTTCCCATAAGAATGCATTGCGTGGATTTTTAAAAATTATTTTGAGGCACTTAACGGTAAGATAGACGAACCAAAATCTCGGAGGTTGAAGCTAAAGTAGTCTTCTATGGTTCTTATGGTAGAAATGTTGCCAAATGACCGTGACTTCGACTCCAGGTGGGTCCGAAATTCTTCCATAAGAAATGCATTGCTGCAATTTTTGTCATTTTTTTTCAATTCCTTCCCGATATGCTGGAAAGATCAAACTCCGTATGGCGACGAAAGCGTTTCAACACATTCTTTCATGAATTTCACAGTTCGTCTAGTGGTCCTTGGTTCGATGCAAGTGGGTCATTCCGATTCCACCATGCATTTCAAACGGGGAAAATGGAATCTTATTTTAGGACCTTCCCGATAAGATATTGAATCGAAACTTTGGAAAACGTCATAATGGCACTTACCTAATATTAATTCGCTATTTTCTCTAACAGAAGGGTCCTGAGTTCGACGCTAGGCGGTCATTAGCGCGAAGATTTGCAATCTGTTTAATGGCCGTTCTCGATGCGATAGAGCAATCAAAATTACGGTGTTTGCAGATGAGATGGTCTTCCATAGTACCAAAGGAAGAAATGTTAGCAAATGACCGTGTGTTCGACGCCAGGTGGGTCCGAAATGCTTCCATAAGAAATGCATTGCTGCAATTTTTGAAATTTTTTTTCAATGCTTTCCCGATAAGCTGGAAAGATATAACCTAGAATGGTGACAGAAGCGTTTGAAAACTTTCTTCCATGAATTTTACCGTTCGTCTAGTGGTCCTTGGTTCGATGCAAGAGGGTCCTTCCGATTTCACCATGCATTTCAAACGGGGAAAACGGAATCTTATTTTGGGACCTTCCCGATAAGATATTGAATCGAAACTTTAGAACCAGTAAGGATGGCACTTATCTAATATTATTCTGCTATCTTCTCTCACGGAAAGGTCCTGAGTTCGACGCTAGGCGGTCTTTTGCGCGAATTTTTGCAATCTGTTTTGGGGCCGTTCTCGATGCGATACAGCAATCAAAATCACGGTGTTTGCAGATGAGATGGTCTTTCATACTACCAAAGGAAGAAATGTTACAAAAAGACCGTGAGTTCGACGCCAGAAGGGGGCGAAATTCTTCCATAAGAAATGCATTGCTGCAATATTTGAAAATTTTTTTCAATACCTTACCGATAAACTGGAATGATCACACCCGGAATAGTGACAGAGGCGTTAGTAAACATGCTTTCAAGTAGTTCTCCGTTGCACCAGTGGTCCTTGGTTCGATGCAAGACGGTCATTCCCATTCCACCATGCATTTCAAATGGGGAAATGGAATCTTATTTTGGGACCTTCCCGATAAGATATTGAATCGAAACTTTGGAACATGTCATAATGGCACTTATCTAATATTAATTCGCTATTTTCTCTCACGGAAGGGTCCCGAGTTCGACGCTAGGCGGTCATTTGCGCGATTTTTTGCAATCTGTTTTGAGGCCGTTCTCGATGCGATAGAACAATCAAAATCTCGGTGTTTGCAGATGAGAAGGTCTTCCATAGTACCAAAGGAAGAAATTTTAGCAAATGACCGTGTGTTCGACGCCAGGTGGGTTCCAAATGCTTCCGTAAGAAATGCATTGGTGAAATCTTGGACGATTTTTTTAAATTCCTTCCCGATAAGCTTGAAAGATAAAACCCGGAATGGTGACAGAGGCGTTTAAAAACATTCTTTCATGAATTTTACCGTTCGTCTAGTGGTCCTTGGTTCGATGCAAGAGGGTCATTCCGATTCTACCATGCATTTCAAACCGGGAAACGGAATCTTATTTTAGGACCTTCCCGATAAGATTTTGAATCGAAACTTTGGAAGAAGTCAGAATTGCACATATCTAATATTATTTTGCTAATTTATCTCACGGAAGGGTCCTGAGTTCGACGCTAGGCGGTCTTTCGCGCGAATTTTTGCAATCTGTTTTGAGGCCGTTCTCGGTGCGATAGAGCAATGAAAATCACAGCCTTTGCAGATGAGATGGTCTCTCATAGTAGCAAAGGAAGAAATGTTACCAAATGACCGTGAGTTCGACGCCAAGTGGGTGCAAAATGCTTCCGTAAGAAATGCATTGCTGCAATTTTTGAAATTATTTTTCAATGCCTTCCCGATAAGCTGGAAGGATAAAACCCGGAAGAGTGACAGAGGCGTTTGCAATCCTTTCATTAGGTTCATCGTTTCTCAGGTGGTCCTTGGTTCGATGCAAGAGCGTCATTCCGATTCTACCATGCATTTCAAAGGGGGATAGCTTAATCTTATTTTAGGAACTTCCAGATAAGATATTGAATTGAAACTTTGGAACAGGTCAGACTGGCGCTTATCTAATATTAATATGCAATTGTTTCTCACGATCAGGTATTTAGTTCGACGCCAGGCGGTCATTTGCGCGAAGTTTTGAACATTGTTTTGAGGCCTTTCTTGATACGGTACTGCACTCAACTGATAGCTTGCAGTATGCAAGCAACTTTTACTCGTACATATATATATCTATTATATATAGGTAACTCTCCGGATATACCTATATATATATAGGGGATACGAATTCTGACCATGTTCCACCAGCGCCGTTGACGTCAGATTTTTACGACATACTGGCCCCACCCTGTAGATGCCAGAATAATTCAGACATCGACGCTAGGTGTCATGGGTTCGATACTAGAATGTCCCAAAAATAGCAATTTTCCCATAAGAATGCATTGCGTGGATTTTTGAAAATTATTTTGAGGCACTTATCGGTAAGATAGTGGAACCAAAATCTCGGAGGTTGAAGTAGAGGTAGTCTCATATTTTCCGAATGGAAGAAATATAACAAAATGACCGTGAGTTCGACGCCAGGTGGATGCAAATTTCTTGCATAAGAAATGCAGTGCTGAAATCTTTGACGATTTTTTTAAATGCCTAGCCGATAAGCTGGAAAGATTAAAACCAGAATGGTGACAGAGGCGTTTGAAAAAAATTCTATCATCAGGTTTACCGTATCTCTAGTGGTCCTTGCTTCGATGCAAGAGCGAAATTCCGATTTCACCATGCATTTCAAACGGGGAAAACGGAATCTTATTTTGGGACCTTCCCGATAAGATATTGAATCGAAACCTTGGAGCAAGTAAGGATGGCACTTATCTAATATTATTTTGCTATCTTCTCTCACGGAAGGGTCCTGAGTTCGACGCTAGGCGGTCTTTTGCGCGAATTTTTGCGAATTGTTAGAGGCCGTTCTCGATGCGACTGAGCAATCAAAATCACGTTGTTTGCAAATGACATGGTCTTACATAGTACTTTAGGAAGAAATGTTACCAAATGGCCGTGTGTTCGACGCCAGGTGGGTTCGAAATGCTTCCGTAAGAAATGCATTGCTGAAATCTTAGACGATTTTTTTAAATGCCTTCCCGATAAGCTTGAAAGATAAAACCCGGAATGGTGACAGAGGCGTTTAGAAACATTCTTTCTTGAATTCCGCTGTTTATCTAGTGGTCCTTGGTTCGATGCAAGAGTGTCATTCCGATTCTACCATGCAATTCAGACGGGAATAACGGGATCTTATTTTAGGACCTTCCCGATAAGATATTGAATTGAAACTTTGAAACACGTGAGAGTGGCACTTCTCTAACATTCCCATGCCATTGTCTCTCACGAACTGGTCCTGTGTTCGACGCCAGGCGGTCATTTACGCAAATTTTTTAAAATTGTTTTGAGGCCTTTCTCTATGCAGGAGACTATTCAAAATCACAGCGTTTGCGTTTGAAGTAGTTTTCTATAGAACCAATGGAAGAAAGGTTATATTCCTGGCGTTTGTAACTAAGTCAAAGCATAGAGAGAGAGAAGTTAAATTTATTTGTTTATGAAATCTTCAAATATGGCAGAGAGATTATGCTAGGGATATAAAAAAATCAAAGTAATTCTCACAGAAATAAAATACACAGTGAGAAGAATATGGAGTTTTACTTTGTGTGAATCAATCCCATAGAAAATATTTATCTTTGGATAATGGGTAATGATCAGATGAGGGAAGAAGGGAATCAAAAAAATGATTTTGTTTGAGCATGAAGGATGAGGATTGCATGGTAAACTGCCTAAACTAAGTGAAATAGAAGGGCTATAACGAAAGTAGAGCTATTTTATCAATAGGGAATTATGGATGTGTGTCCTCTAGAACATTAACTATTATTATACCCTATATAGAGCTATGAGCGAGATTTTTTTAAGAAAAATGAATAGGAGCATAATAATGGGAGTATTGGGAGGGTATGAATTTATCGCTAAAAGTATAAACAACCCTTTAAAAATCATTCTGGTTATAAATTCGCTCGCAAAATTTTCCATATTTTTAGATATCCTTCAGGACCGCAGTTTCCGCTTAAAAGAGAATACTGGAATTCTGTTTTATCTTTTAATTTTGGTGCGCCAAATCATTAAGGAGAATCGATTACTGAGTCAACGGCCTGAAAGTAAATACATTCCGATCTTACTTAAGTAGCGACGGCTACTTGTCATGTTACGATCACCAAAACCCGTTCGTCAAACCCCTGAAATTCCCCAACGGTTCTTTTTATCTCTGAAAAGCAGCAAACAACCGCACATTTTTTGCCGATCATTTAGGAAATTGAGTGCCCGATATTTTCCGAGATATCCGGAGCAAAAAAGGGAGAGAGTGATAAAAAAGCTGAAAACCAATCAAACGGCTACGAAACCGAACAAGCCGAAAAAGCAAATCGAAAGAAAAAGAAAACTCTGGTCAACATCGGCGTTAGCGCTCAACCTAACGAATGCGAGCCAAAAGAAATAAAACATTCTGTGAAATCAAGAGAAACTTTGGCTTTATGTTTACGTAAGCGCGTCATCCCGCGGGCTAAAAGATAGCGTTATAATAGAGCCAATTGGCAGCAGAGCAAAGGACTTTTATTTGACCAACGGAATAAACTGCAACGGTCAAAACAGACTCTCTGATGCTATCGCTTTTAATTTGAAATGTCAGTTCGCGTCACAAGTGAAAAATCATCAATGAAAAGGCTTTCATTCGTCGTCGAGGAAATGTTTCTTCAACCTCTAATAATTTTATCCATGATCTGAAATATTTCTCTAATACGAAAATGAAAGGATTCGGAAGTCTCTGAGTCAGAAAGCGAATATTATTGTGGGCAAAGTAATGCTCTGAATATTTTTTCCATTTAAGAAAACCATTCTTTCAGCTGCAATAGTTTTATTATTTAGCCGTTAAGGATATATCATTCAGAAGCACACCATAAGAAATGGAAGGAGGAATCGATGGCAGCGTACCAATAAGAATGGGATGGAGCAGGAATAATTGGATTCAGCAACCTCAGGGACAATACTATATTGTGCAAAAGACTAACAAGTTTCAGCCATAAACTTAGGAATGCCCTCTTCTGATTCCAATCAACTATATCCACTCAAAAACAATGAAATTAGGTGGATAAAGTCATACAAGGACCAGGAGACTTAGAAAGAGTGACCGCCGAGAGCGAGTAGTCGGTTCGCCCGATGATCAAAAGTTAAACATCGAAACCTTGGTCGCATAACTGTGGATTTTATAAGCCAATCTTTTATCTATTCCGTGAGTAATATCTGAGCAAGTATAGGGAAAAAGTGATCCCACGCCTGGAGTGGGAAGTAAGGGGTGAACTCTGACCCCACTGGACCGCATAGGTCAACATTCGTAATCAGGGTAAGCAGCCTCGAAAGTATGGTTTGCCAATCCTCATAAGTGTCCATCGTCAAATGAAATTCCTCGCATTGTTATCGCAGAATGAATTCCGAATTAGAAGACGAATGAAAGAGCGCGGAGTAATTGGGCCGCAAACAAAGATTTGCATGGATGCGCCCCATTACTCGAGATGTCCATTTGACGCCAAATTCAAATGAGGCATTTATCGCTCGCTGAATCGGTCGATATGAAAATTCGCGGTATATCCGATCGAGGAAAAAGCGGCCACTGATACTTTTTTTTTCTGCCGGTTTTAATTGGATAATTAGATGGGAGAGCCATCTCGCGTGATTGCCCTTTGTCTCGTTTAATCCCAAAATGTTTTCGCCGAAGATTCAAAGAAGGAAAGAGCGTACGATTCAATTACCGTTCTAGTGTCGATCAGAAACTGTGATCGAGCCTATTTAAAAACAGGGGGTTTAAAACAATCGAAATCCTTTTGGTTTTGAGAGCCATATTCGCGGTTAAAACTGAAAGATATTGGGAACAGAGTAGAGAATCGAACCGAATAAAATAACGTATTTAAAGCGCATAGTAAAAAGCGAACACTTGCCGAAAACTATTGGACCCGAACGGAAAATCATTATTCATCCCTTTTGCGGTTTTTCCGCAATACAAATTTTAATTGCGTGAAATTGGAGGAATGGTAGTGGTATTGTTAAAGGTCCTTCGGTAGCTGAGGTCATTTTGTGAACTCCCATTGGGAATCGATCTCAGGGCCGCTTTCATCGAAGTCCAACACGTTGACCTTATGGCTATTCGGTAGCCAAAAAATGTTTTCTTAACATGTGTAGCAGCGACTTGCAACGGTAAAATGTTTTAAAATTTAAATTATAAATTTATTTAAAAATTTATGTAAATGAATGTACGAGACAAAGTCACAAATAATCAAAAAATTTAAGAATGATATGATATTACACTTGTAGGATCAAATAAAGAAACGTTTCGTCGTGGGCAGGAGCGAAAACAAATAAATATCAGAGTTCAGTGCCCTAATATTGAAAGTTATGCTTCAATTGGCATAGTTTCGGAAGAATGTATTATGTTTATGATAATGATGTGTTTTCAAAATCAATAACTCAGAAATAAGCGCTCTATGATCTATTTTTAGAACCAGATAGACAGTGATTGGCAAATTGTGCCAAACTTCGTAACGAAATCGTCAAAATCTTCAGTTTTATCGCGATTAAACTTCGTCCTTCTTCTTATTCTACTTTCAGTTACATTTAAGTTCCGTACAGTAAATTATGCATTTTCAATCTAATTTACACCTTCGTACGAAAGGTTTACAATTAATGTGTTCATAATTTTTTTACCTACGTCGAATTCTGAATCGCTGACGTCTGATCCTCGACGAACCTGGACAATCCTCGATCTCCCTTTAAATCTAATCACTCGACACAAATTCACGAACTAAAGCATTTTTAAGCGATTCGAAGCCTTTAAAGCGTGATATGATATGCGAGATGTGTTGGAGACAACATCATCAGGGTGGAGATGAAGATAGGGCACGCTCCAAGGAAGATGCTTGACCTCATGGTAGACGTGAAATGAACACCTCCCAAAGGGTGTGCCCGTATGGACTACAAAGAATGAAGAGTTGTTGTGGAACAAAGGGAAGCTAGATGAAGACACAGGTCCCTGTGATCTTCCCAAATTATCATTGACGATGGCGCGATGGTTGTAAATATAGGATCTTGATGCTCTGTACTCGTGCTTTGGAATTCATAAATCAGCGAATGATGAATATAATATGTATATGCCAACATAAGACATAATAAAGAGATCGTTGATTCTGTATCTGTCTTAAAAGTCATTGGGAAATAATCGTCTATTTAAAATTTTAGAGCTGGAAATTTGACGCCAAACTTATATTCCAAATTTATTGAAACCATCAAATTGTACGTAATATGAATGTAAAACCATCGCACGATATTAGAAAGATAATTCAGGAATTAGTTTATTGACGTATTTAAAAGGTAATAATTTTGACTAACTTGCAGAAAATGCATGTTTTCGAAGTGGGGTTCCGGGTTCAATGACCCAGCTGGAACCCAATATTGGGTTCTTCTCGTCATTTTTATGCCCCCTGACATTACGTATCAACAGCAGTGTTAAATAGGATTATTCAGTTCCCCTAACAAATCATAACGGCAATTAATGAAAATCGGTAATTATGAATGTTTATTTCGTCCGCCTTTTTCTGAAAACGCCATGTACTTAATGAGCGTGAGATAGGCCGATTGCTTCAAATGGAGATCACGCTTTCTGCTCATTACGTCTGCTTTTACTTTGTCCGCTTCGACACGTTCACCGATGACGTTTCCCATCGCTGCTTCGGAGTACTAAATGCCATTTCCAAAAGCATGACAATGCATGCCACATTTTGATGCTCCGGATATTTGCAAGCTAAAATAGCGCGCTAATCCATTAATAGATTCCATCTTTTATTGCTCTCTAAAATAGTCTTTTAACTTCATTGAAATCGCGCATCTTGCAGCGCGATTCAAATTCATCGTAATTTTGCGCCTTATCTTTCCATATGCTACAGAGAATTTCAACTGAGTGCTCTCTGCTCTAGAGGACTTCCAATATTTCCCTGATATTTATCCATACATTCTATCAAAGATGCCCTTACTATAAGGAGAAGAATTAAAGATACTAATCCTCTAGGCTGCGTGGCTGGGCGGTCACTCTATCTTTTCTCCGCCTAGTTTACCCCCTTTTCCATTCGTTTATTTATTTAATCAGAATTTTTCATGCATCAATTACTACCAGTTAAAAATGAATTCAATAACATTGAAGATCCAGGCCATAACCAGCAATCCTCCTGGACCTGATTGGAGGCTTACTAAATCGATTCTATGATGGAGGGCAAATAAAAAGTATACACTCTTCTTAATAGGAACACCTTAAAATAAGTACCCGCATATCTTACCACCTAATAAAAAAGGGGGGAATTTAGTTGTGACATCTTTCCGTCATTATCAAGAATGCTTCCCTTATTTCAAATTCATTCCTAATGCAGTATTATTTCAGATCTATTAAATTTTTTTTTAATTGTAAATTTCAATTGAAATTTTTAAGCCAAAAAACAATAGCTTTAAAATAAACTTTTTGAAGCGATGTTTGGCAGTGATCCATTTTATAACTCAAACATGGAATTGATTACGCACGCAAACAATTTTTGGACTAGTTTAAGTAGTGATTATAGTTTACTCAAACTCCGCAATTCATTACAATGTTGCACCACAATCCTTCCAACAAACTTACCAATTACACCCTTTCCTTTATTACATGTTAATAGATTCTCAACGTCCTCATTCTGACGATGATTTTATGGCGTCAAAACCGGTAGCTCGTTTTATTTTTGTGGTATTGCGCATATTGTGATATTGGATATACGCTATGATTAGCAACTTGTGGCGTTCTTTGGTGGATATATTCCCTATCTAAATTTAAAATAATAATAATATAATAATAATTTAGTCACGACCACAAAATCAATTGTCAATTCCTGTCAATTCCTTTATAATTATTTTTCACGTCATAATTTTCGGCATTTTAATTATCCCGACGAAAGTTCTCTAAAAGCCTCTCATGTTAATTTTATTTTCTTGATTTCCGTTTTACCCTCAGTTAACTTGTACTGTTAGATATAATTATTCCGCCGAGTACAAAAAGGGAAGATTAATTTAAACGTTCCTTAAAAAAGAGAAATAATATTTTCCGCATCGACAGGGCTCACAACGTGCAAATTTGGTTGGCATATAAGAGCATCGCTAAATTGCCGCTGGGAAAAGAATGCCGTCAGAAGAGGACTGAATAAACAGTGGTTCGGTGGAAATCCGCGGCGCTGGGGTCCGAGTGAACGACCTCAGGTGTATGTTTTGGGCCAATCCATGGACACCATCACCTTTAATAAGCAGATGTCCGAAGGGACGACGAAGAAAGCAAATCCATGCAGGTCTTCAATCATGAATGAGGAGATAAGTTGACGAGTATGTTTCATTCCACGCAAACTATTAGACAGCCACCTTAATACGGTCACATCTTTAGATAAGACAGCACTTCCTCAACATCACATCTGCCGATGAGCTACCTTTCTGCCGCGACATATTAAGACTGCAAGTCATAAGGCCCTAGGACCCTACTGTTGGGTTGGTACAGAAAAATTTTAATTATATACTCCCTTCGAATATGTAATTAATAAAAATACACTGTCTTTTGATTTTTATGAAAATAAATTATGCAGAATATGTTTCCAATATCACATGCATTATGCTATATTACAAATAAAGGCTCTATGTTGCATTTTTTCTTGATTTACCAGATGAAAACCATAAATTACGTGTTTATAAAACTAATCTAATATTCCACTTTTTATACTCATATTATGAAGTAGGGACAATTTCATAATCTGAAAATAATAGGAATTTAGGAGGCCCATGTTTGTGAGATCGCTAGCATATAAACTTATATAGCTAGTAATTGAATACAGCACTTGACTGCCTTCTTGGCACAAATAGTAGCCACAAACTATTCATCATAATATCTTACCATTAGACCAATACATAACTAGCAATGTATTCATACTATATAACTTTTATTAGTGGAATTGTTTATTATTTGAATACAGAATTTTATTTTATTAATATATGAGTCGTATTTCTCTCCCTTATAATATTTAATAAGCCCTGTCATTTTTTTGAAATTCTGAGAAATGTGCGTAATTATTTTGTGACTTATTGTACATACACAGTTTGGAATAGACTGCGTTGGAATATCGCCATATCATTCCTCGTGAAAGTTTGACAGTTGAACGGTTAATGAAGTATTCCATGCTCGTGACAGCTTCTCCAAACTAGGTTAGGAATTTTCGGGGAATTAGACTCCCGAGGGATTGAAAATAACCATCGAGGACAAACAGTTCCCTTAAGGTACGTTGAATATCTGTGAACGGGTGAGATTAATTGGAAATCTGATACTTCATCAAGTTTGCTTCTTGAACCGTTTCTTCTCAAAGTTTTGACACCCGATTCACCAAATTCACGCACCATTTTTCCAAAGTCGATTCTCCGTAAAACACCAAGTATTTAAAGTCTTTCTTGCTTACGCGCAAAGTAATTGATACTTAGAAGATGTGTAAGTAAGTCAAACACATGCATCGTTGTGATGAAATTCTTTCCAGAAACGATGTCTCAAAATATAATAGAGCCAAAAACTAATTTCAAAAGCTTATCCTATAGAATTTCAAAATTTAATTACAAGCTTTGGTCATTGTTATCGTAAGGTAAGATGGAGCTAAACTCTGATCGTATGAAAAGTTTCGGAAACTGATACCAAAGCGTACAACAGGAAACTAAGGTTACTCCATCCAAGGATGCTTCTTTCGCTCTAATTACTCATCCAAGATTCATTCATCGCTAATTAATTCTCATCTCCTATGGAAATATGAACAAGTCAGGAAAATTTTTCACGAGAAAAATATATATCCTGTTTAATATCTTTACAAAATATTAAAATTTTGTTATCAAGCTGGATATAGTTTCCTCGTAAAAAAAGTAATTTGGTTTTTCCTGTGATGAATACAAAGTTACTTGAGAATTTGAAGAGTTTATTTTTATCTCCTATATGAGAATCCTTCAAAAACAATCTCCTACAACCACAATCTATATCTCCGATGTAGCATTTTTATCTATATCCTACTGGTATATTATTTTACTACAAAAAACGTTCAAAGTTTGCAAAAGTTGTAGGATGTTTAAAAAATTCAGAGATTCACTTCACTCAATATTAGCTCTTTCCAGAATTCGACTCTATCGATGGGGTTGGCAGATTGGAATTATTCGGCCACAGCACAATACGTACTGCCATCGACAAATTTCCCGGAATCGCAGAGGAACGGATACATTTCAAGCACTCACAAGATGTTTCCATAATCTCTTTGAATCCACCTGAATATAGTATACTCAATTTTAAACTATACGCCAATAAAGACAGCAATTGTAAGCGCTAAAACGCTGAGCGGATAAATGTGGCCTTTCTCAACGAATACCAAAAGAAACTTTCAATAGGGATAATTTAATTAAACATACCATACAGTAATACTGGAAAATAAATGGTTGGAGGTCTTAAAAACATGCAGCTATGATACGTTAGCATTACGTGGTAGATTAAATTAAAAAAAAACTTCGTAAAAATGTTTAGAAACATATTATCTTTAATTTTTATGGTCGGTGCATACTCCGTATGAAATTCAATGAGATTACTTCGGAAAAATAGACGATAGATGATCGTCTGTTTATAATATCATAATAGATGATGAATGATGAAATTCAAATGATGAGAGATATAGCCACTCCATTGACTGCTAGCCTCAGTTCTCGGTGCGGTACTTCTGTAAAAATAAAATCCGTACTTTGACGCTATCAATAAACTTAAAGGATTTTGATTCTCACAGAATATATATTTCTCAGAAAAATTCTCGCTGAAAGTTTCATTCGAAAACAGGAAAATTTCCAAGTAAAATCAAAGACAAGAAAAACTTGGACTCGAACCCGAATCTCACAACTGCCGGTCGCTTCATGCTTTTCAATCAGAACATGGCGTCGGAATTTAACCGCGAATTTTTTAGGAAACAAGATTATGACCACCCGTACTTCAGAGGTCGCCTTGGGAAAGAAAAAAATCAACAGATTAGCCCAAGTTAAATGAAGAGGAGTGAAGAGGAAATTTCGCCAAAGAAATGGGTCGCCTAGAGAACAACGAAAATTGCGCATTTGTTCGCATTGAGAAGGAGGTGATGCATCAGTGGTGCGGATCGAATCAAAAACAAAACGAAACCGAAAAGACCCAAGAGTAATGAAGAGACTTAGGAAATGAAGAAAATCAGCTGTGGGGCATCGGTGGCGTACAAAACAGGAAATGAGGTGAAAAGGGGAAAAGTGATAAAAGATGAGCATTGGTGTGAAATAATGACGGAGGCATTAATTAACCGGGGGCAATGCATTTACAAAGGATCTCTGCCCTTCATCCCCCGTAAGAGAGTTGAAAAGATCGACGAGATTAAAAAAGAGACAAACAGAGGGCGAATTGACCCACATTGGAAATTAGCATTCGCTTTAAATAATCGCGGAGTAAAAGGCCTTTGGGGGAATACGACCTTGATAAGATAAAAAGGAAGGTGCATAATTACTCATTACGGCCTCACTAGGTCCGGAATTATTTGGGGAATTATTTTAGATAGAATGGAACTCGAAATTATTTTAATTCGAATGCGGAAATTAAGGGCGCTATAATATAATTATTAATTGATGTTAATAAAACATCTTTTATTGGGGCGAGTTCAGAATACGTATAATGCACCTAACCCTTCGCCAAGTGAAAAGAGAGCTTGCAAAAGGAAGAAAACTACTTCTGGTTTGCAAACCTAAGTTTGAACTTAGGAAAAATACGCCATATTGGAAAAACACACACGAAAAGGGATGGGTGACCAAAATGCGTTTAATCAGCAGAATTTTGAATGAAAATTATTCGTTTTCTTCCGGAGGTAGACCAGATCGCCTTTAAGTTAGGATTAGTCGAAAGGAAAGAAACTCGGCTGTTAATGAATGGGAGCTCGAAAAACTTTCCGTAAGCCAATGAAGCCTCGGGTCTTTACCTCGAATAAAGAGAGAACCGGCGGATCTCTAGGAATCGCCCAATGCGCTTTTCGGTGACTATGCCGCCATCCTCAGGGGGCTTCTTTCTTTCGAGGAAGACGACCGACACTTCATCCACGTAGTTGATTTAGAGACTGGACCCCTTTGGATAAGTTATTAAAGTTAATATTTAATTTGTAATTGATTAAATAAAGGGATTTGATTTGCGTTATGAAATTGATCCTACCCAGTTTCATCGTCACAACGAAATTTCTGTAAAAAAATCACATCTTTAGTGTACAGCTAACTTGCTGGCTCAATAGACAATAGCCTAAAGTTTCGGTCGCTTTTAGCTAAATAAAAATTATACCTTAGTATCCCAAAACAAATATCTCGTACAAGAGCATTTATTAAAGTCTATGTTCTCCGAAATCAATTCTCTGTAATGAAGAAGAATAACCACTTATTTAAACATTAAGGAGCATAAAGCGTTCTTTCTGTGATTTTTAATGCAGAAAAAAGAAAATATCCTGGTTATAACTCTATACGGTTCCTTTGAAAAGGTCTTAACATTATTGAAACTTATTTAACTCATTTCATATCGGCCGAGTGGTTAGAGTACCTCCTCCAGATTCCAAAGATGATCCAAAGATTACTCATCAGTGGTTCAAATCCTGCCCACAGAAGGGCTTTCTGATTATATACAAATGCATGTAAGGATTTCCCACTGCAAAGGGATGTAATCTATTTGCAGTGTTTATAGCATTATAATAATAATTAACCGAGTTTTACTGCATTTAGTTAATTGCATTTAGCTAAGTAATGCTTTGCTTGGGGATGTCTGAAATTCTTCTTCGGTATTTCATTAGAAAATTTGTGGAAAATACTAATTTACTGATTATTCTACTGATTTATTTATGTAATGGCGGAGTCATCACACATTGATCGTGGGCAGAATCCTATTACTTTGCGTATTCCAACCTTGATATATATTTCCATCTCTTGGCGTGAGTGGGCGGGAGAAGTCTGGAATTGTTACATTGCCTTGTGTTTGCTCTAGACTCACGCTAGACTTCCCTCTTATCTTCTATTATGTCATCCGCTGCGTTTAAAACAACTTTCTGCGAATATCTGCCCGTCCCTTCCAATTCTGTTTCTCTCTTCCCACAATCGATGAAGTGCATTTTTCCATTTCAGTTCTAGGTATTCCAACGGCTGGGATTTCACTCATATGTGCGTTACTCTAGTATCTAATTCGCACGTGCTTTTTCACTTCCAATCAAAGTGACTCTTTGAATTCCGAATAGAATTGACTAAATATTCGATTCGATACTATGTTGCGTTCATACTCGAAAAATTCCCAAACTGGAGCTCGCATTTTCATTGTCTACTGCTAATCCTTGCTAAAATAGCATTGAAAATTTATTATTAGAATAATTTCTTAGATTAGATGATTTCGTAATTATAGCCTTTTTAATTTTTGGATCAGTTTTTTTACTTATTTAAAATGTGCCATACAAACTTTATGTAGAAAGCTCAAGAATGTAACAAAGAAAGTATGATTTTCCGCCGCTTATTTTCGATTCGATCCGAAATCTTTGTTGAACAAAAGTGTTCGATTCGATTGGAAGATTCCGATTACTCGCACACATGCACTTAACTTATGTATTTAGCTGCTTAATAGTTATTTAGTTTAGTAAATTTCTTCATTAAGACTATTTCTATCGACCACGATCGATTTCCCAACTTATAACCGGACTCAATTCATTAGTTTAACTGTATGGACTTTTATTGTAATTTTATATTGTATTAAATGGGTATTTTATTTTCAAATTATATTGATATTATAGAAAACTGTTAAAAATCCATTAATTACCATTGATATTCTTTCGCACAACTCACTCACCAAACTTTAATATTAAAGTGTCTAATTCACGGTCTACATGTCCTTCAGTTACTTATTTCATTCCACTTCCTTTAACCTTTCCATATGTATGTACACACACCTTTTGCCACTGTCTTCTCCTTTGTCGATATCCCTTCCTTCTATCACTGCCTCTCTGACCCACACACTTCCTCTTTCAATCAAAACCCTTTTTACCAACCCTCCCTCATTTGTTTTCCCATCAACCCACTCTCTCGAGCCGAAGCCACATTTCAAAGACCTTTTGATATTCTCCTTTAACACGATACCTTCAACTCTAAATGAAAGACCGCAGTTTTACGTCTGCTTTGAGTGAATTTTAATCAATAACCGTTCTCGTATTATTGCGAGGGAGGGATCTTAATGAAGTTTCTTCACTGTCCCTCGCAAACACCCGAGTAAAGTTTGCATCTGCAAAGGGAATGAATTGAAGGCGAGGAATTTCCCTGGACATCCCAAGCATGTAATTCTCATTCTAAGAGCTAACACTGCGTTAGAAATGCCATGCTTTAAAATAAATCACTATTCGCTGAACGGTGCATTTTGAAGTTGCATCAAGATTTGTGGTTTTATTTTTTAAATAAATCATGCTGAAATCCTTGTGCTGTTCCTAAAGTTGCGACGCGGTGGTTTTAGACCTCAAAATTATGATGTAGGTCATAACTCAGAGTACAAATATAACTTAAAAGCAATAATGCAAATTATGTATATGTAAATAATTATTGCTATTAGACCCTTTAGCAGGTTTGGCACGAGTGGGCATCTCTTCAACTTGACCTCGTATTACATGAGGATAAAAAAGAGAGAAATTAAATATACCAAAGAAAACGTATTAAAAGAGAAAAGGAAATGTTTGATTTCCGAGGAAAAATAAGACTGAAGAGTGACAGAGAAAAAATCCACGCTGCTGAAAACACCCACGCAAGAAAGGGATTGAAACAACACAGAAGGAAATAGTCAACATCATACGTTTCATGTCTTAAAAATAAATAAAATCAAAATTAAGAACACAATGAAATATTTATTAACTGCAATCAAAGAGAGCGATGCGTATAAGGAAATGTAAATCAAATACGCGTAATTTAACTTTCTTACGTAGTGGAAGCAGAGAACCCCATTTCTAGTGGTGTGCCTACTGGAGTGAGAAAAGGATAGTGAATCGTAGATCTCCTTGCGCTGAAAAGACGCAAAATTAGGATACAGTTTGAAAAATGGACCGTCTGATTATATCAGAGAGTTTCCTAGTCTATATCACTTAAAATAAAACACCCTATATAGAATGAGGAAAAATTAAAGTGTCTCCAGCAGCTTTAGTCGAGCTCTATTCTTCGTCTTGGTCTCCCGTATGACGCACTCGCTCGTGCTGGCCTCTGGTGACAAAGCCACAGACCCTGCAAGAGCAGGAACAACCGCAGCGCCTTCCTTCCGCATTCCCCAAACACTATAGAAGCGCATATAGCACTTGACATGCAAAATGCATTCCCCGGACGGATACTCCGCCTTTTCCCTCTCTAACCGCATTCATTTCTGTATCCACGGACATCTGAGCTCTTTTGACGATCAAAGTATTAGCGATCCGTGAAACAACCGGGATTAAGCTATTAACCGAGTGAATTAGTTTGGCTGTCTTCGCTTAAAATTAATTTATTTCGGTCGAGAGAATAAGTTTATTTGTTAGACTTTAAACAGTCCGACAAAATGTCATTCGAATGAGCTTCAAGGCAAGGTCAAGATTTAAATATCGTAGACGCAAAACCTCGTTTAGTTTTCGGTTAATTTTTTATTTCGTTTAACAAGAACAACCCTATTTCAACTTTTTAGTCATCGACTTATTTCCAGGCGAGCTTATGTTCTTATCAAATTACGAAGAATAAGAATGTGATACTATATTATCAGCGTTTAATTTGTTAATTCTTAATCGCGAAGAAGTAATCAAAGACAGTGCTGAATATAGCATAACATTCATTTGTTAGTTGGCAAATTTTAGTCTCTAAAATTACTGTGGAGAATATCGATAACGATTTGATTGCCTGGCTCTCATTTTAAAGAGTTGAGAACACCAACCTTTGTCTCTGTTATACTCCAAACCAACCACTTGACCTTCTCTCAAAACCCTACATTTCTACCTACACCACACCTCTCTTTCCATTTTCTTTCCTTATTTACTTTTTGTGTGCAAATTCCAGTTGATGGCCGACACCGTCTATTCATGTACATCATGTGGAAAAGTGTAATTATTCTTCCTCCATCTTTCGTCATGGGTTTCTATGCGGTAAAGCCTTCCGCTATTGATTTTGGATAACATTCATCTAGAAAGCATGGTGAAATTAACTAAGAAAAATTCCACGAAAACCGATTAATGCGATCTGTTTCAAACGAAATAGTTCATCACCAGACCAAACGGTCGAATTAAAAAGTCTTCTGTGGAAACTTGCATGGTTAATTTCACCATCGTAGAGAGGTCCACCAAGTTTTCTACCATTGCACATTCATTTAATTGCGGCAGAGGAATTTCTCCCTTCGTGCAGTAATTTTTAAAAGTGCTTCGACTGCTGAGAGATCATTTCGAGCAGAGACTTCACCAGGAATCGAACCCGGGACAGCTTTCTTCCAAGTCGAACGCGTTATCCTCTTGGCTATCCCGAAGGCTCCTAAAATAAAATAATACTGAGATTATTGAAATTATGGGAGAATGTTTGGATTTAAGCGAAGCAGGTCCTCTGAGGTGATACAAAACGGACAAGATGACTGTAAGACACTTTCAATTATAGAGATTTAAAGATCACACATTCAGGTGAAGGTATTTCTCTAGTACTTTCGATCGTAGCTCTTTAACACTCGTAACCATCGTTATCATAATTCATTTATAGTCTCACCTCACGCGTTGTATTTCTACTATCACTTCAGCTAACACCGACGATCGGTACCCTGCAAGCCGCCTTTAGGAGCGTGGTATGGGGGCTTGCACTATCACTATACTTTCCTTATCGATCACGAATCTTTCTGGTAAAAAATGAATTCCTGAACTGACTGGTTCTAGCATCTATTTCTCTGATCTTCCTCGCAGTATCGGATCGGCCTATATAACAAGGAGGGCGCATGATATCGGCTACATCTTCTACTCTCTCTGACTTTATTGAGTTTCTGATTGAACCTTCTTTCTTCTAAAGATTCTTATCCTTGCCATTTCTATTCCACAAGATCCGACCGCAAATTCCATGGAATTTCATCCATTTCACTCGGAACGGAAGATTGGAAGGAACCGGAAAAGTGCAGCGGAAAACAAATGTGTGGAGAGGTACTTCACTCAAACGGCAGACAGAAGTCTCCTCAAACGATCCCAGAAAGAGCATCTCTCTTTGTATTCAACTATGCTGTCATTGCTGAGGCGTCGAAGCTTTGCACAATTTTCTCAGCACAATTCGCGATCAGTTAGTGTATTCGGCAGTTCTGATAATATTTTGGTAAACTCTCTCTAAAGAAGATTCTACTTTCTCTTAATTGACTCGAATGAAATTGCGGGAGTGTATTTTCTTTAATTGGATTATTAGTTACAGGAATTTCTGGCCTACTAAACTGAAAAGTGATCGAGAATCCTGTAAGACTGCGTTTATTAAGTTCAAGAAAAGCTAACAACCTTTGAAATGTGATTTATTTTTGTAATTCGAGAATATCTCAGTTTCATTCGAAATAGCGGAGAAAAATATTCATACTTATGCAAACAAAATTTAGGCCAGTTTAATCCATTCTAATCCGAATTTAATCCACCGCTTCGTCTTTTTCTCTTGTTCCCTAACAAAATATTAAATGTAATCAAATATATTTCGACAATCTCTACGAGTTAATTATGTAATAATGACGTGTGTATATTCCTCTTTATTCTTAACACAATAAAGTTATCTCTAAACCCCTTTGAATCCAAGACATCTATCGCAAAATATCCACAATTTTCTCTCACCATATTATCTCAATTAAAATTTTTTGTGTCTTTTCTCTTAATACTTCACGGGTATTTTTTCACTCCTGTTCATCCGAGACTTTTTTCCGTTATTTCTTCATTTAGATATTTATTCTCCAATATTTATAGAATCTTATTTATATCTAATAAAATAAACAAACTCAAACTTCCAAGAGGATCCCAATGTCTCCGTTATAAAGACGTTGTTTTCCTTTTATAGAATCCATACCGCGATCTAAAAGAGCATTTCTAGAGACTGCTAGAGGCAATATCGCTTCATTTAATCGGAAAACCCTCTGCAGTGCAGCTGTGCTTTTAATATTAGATGCTGCCCATTCCAAGGCATTGCTCAAGTGTAAAGCCAACCCAGGATAATGCAATTTTACGTAAATCTCGAGTCAGTGTGCCATGGGCGCCCCTCTATTTCGCCTCGGAAGATTGGGTATAAGGCGCAGCGATTTTATATCAGCCGTATAGAAAGGAGGTAATAGAGGCTTGTCTAGGCTGAGAAGATTCCTGGACAGATTATAGTTCGAACTTTCCAACGGATTCCCGTACACATAAGCACACCAATGAAAATTACCGAAAAAGAATTAAGAAAGAAAGAGGGCAAAGAGAAATGTTTATGAACCACGCTTAAGTATATCTCAAGTTCCGAAAAGTCAACCTCGGAACTGTCTTAGTAGTTTCAATCCTTTATCTTAAATTATCATTAACAAGAAAACAGAAATGTTACTATTTCTAAAGCGTATTTTAACATAAAATTGTTGATTTTCGCTCAAATTTTTCATTAATTTTTATCATAACGAATTTCTCAGCGACTATGAATTTTCCAAACGGGCATCATATATTTTTGATAACTATCCGCCATCCTCAGTAGAGCGTATTCTTCGAAATCGTTCATTTTAAAATCACATGGATGAGTATTCGTCTCACCCTATGAGTGTAACTTTTCTCAACCCTTCATTCGAATCGATTGAGGAATCGCACAGAGAGAGAGGAGTGATTTTCTGTTTTTTTCCTTGAATTACTCCTTCGTCCCTAGATAAGAGAAAAGCCTCCCCATTGTTTGTGCGTGGGCTTAGTTTCCTTTTCCGCCGCTGATGTCTCTGAGGAGGCGGCGAAAGAAATAGGGTGGAAAAAATAAGAATAGCGGGAAGTAAATTCGGCCGAAAACGTTCTCTTTTGTCTCCCAGAATTACGTCACTTTTTCGTGGTTTCCGTTTCCTCCCAATTGTTTGCCCTTTTCCAAATGCGCTGAAAAGTAAATTGTTGACCCTTAACATAAACAAAGCCGCTTTTGTTACCGACGAGGATTCTTCTCAAATGTATAAAAATGAGCTCCTTCCTGGACAAGCATAAAATATTTCGCGGGTAAACTTTGTTGCTTTCTATTTAAATGCTAAGTAGATTCTCTCGCTGTCTAGGAAAATTATCTTAGGCTCGAAAGAGGAATTCTGGGTTCATGAATACACAGTTTACCACAGCGAAAGATGTGTTGAAAATAATCCCACGCTGATAATATTGTTAGTGAGCTAATATTTCCTCTCACCGTTGATACTGGCTGATGCACACAGCATTATATAACCCGTAGTTTCTTCTTCATTAACCTCTCTTTGGGTGCGATTTATAACGGCTCATTCATTAATATTTTGTATTCAACACCCCCTATCCTTTACTTCAATAACCTCTTCCACTCAGATCTTTCTCAAATGTTAATATAATCACTCAATGCCATCCATTGATTTAAATGACGATACTACCCTTTTATTGCTTGTGTACAAAATTCTTCGGCAATGAATTTAGGAATATACGATATCAGAACAGACCAGGTATAATAGTAATACGTGAAGGAGGTGAATACTGTTGACGAACAAATTAAAGTTATAGTAGAAGTAGAACAATCGCAACGACTATGGGTTGAAAATTAGAATGAGATGATTAGATATTTAAATGAGGAACCAGAAATCAATTCGTAATTTATCAACATTTAATGACAATTAGTCAATTAGAAACTTCCCTGGATGAAATAGTTTTTAAGATATCAGGTAATGAGCTGAAAGTTTAATTTTAAAATTTACTCAAGAAGGAATATCAAAAAACTTAGCATCTTCAATCACTCGCTTAATAAAAGTATTTTTCAAATGAAAATGGAAAAAATGAGCAATCATTACGTTTTTTATTGCCGTGCATTCTTACTTGAAACTCCGCAATTATCCAACCGAACCCAAATTAAAGCAATGCAGTTAATCAGCAATACCTCTGCCTCTGCACATTTTACGAAGGAAAAACGCATCTTTTGAAGGCCTTCACATTTGTCTTCCCTTAATCCATTCACTCCATTTATTCTGATGAGGACTGCGCGACAAGAGTGAATTCTCCTTATTTGAGAGAAGTCGCACATCCACACCTCTCTATCTCTTCTTCTAACTAGGTTAAGGTCCTTCGGACGATATGAACAATTTATGACTTGGGATGCCCACTAAGATGGCGATCATTTTGATACAAAAGGAGTCTGCAATGCCATTCGGATTAAATAAGTTTCGATGCAGCAATTTCATTCGAAAATTTACGAGTGTAGTAAACTGCTCCGCTGGAAGATATTAAGTCGAAGAGTTCACTGAGATCCACAGATATTTTCTGACTTTTTTGAGTCTTAATATCTCATTTGCGACCTTTTGGAAGTTAAAGAGCCTAAAATTACTTTATTACGTACGTGATTGGAAGCTAATTGGGACGATATTTTGAAGTTAAAAATATTTTTAAGTCAAAACCTAAATAAACAATTAATACAGTTCTAAAATACAATTCTAAAATTCTAAAATAGAGAAAGATATAGGTACTAGTGTGAACGCTAATATAATGTAATAACTTATCTTAATTTCAAGTGAATTTCTTTTCTACTAAACTAAGGCATTAATAATAGGTCCCTTCCGTAAAAGATATGAAAACTTTAAGTGTTATACCATTCATATATAGTTATAGGAAAAGATTAACACAATTATTTATTATATATTTATTATGATTTGATGAGTTTAGATTTGATGAGTTTATAATCATATTCAGACGAATTATCCGACTAAATCAAATTGTCAGAAGTAATAAAATTCAATTTCACCCTCGATTAATGAATTAATACGATTTATGTATTCATACTCAATTTAGACTGCTATCAAGAGTATACTCAAAGGAAAATTATATCCAAATTTACGACAATCACTTGAATTACGGACAACGAGCGTCTTCTCTCGATCCATTTGATAAACTATTCATAGTTTTGTAGCTTGACGTGGAGTCACATCTGCGATGAAGTTTCTCAATATCTTTACTCATGGACGTTCTGCGTCTCACATGACATAACACTCTCCTTTCATTTCTGCCTTAATTATACTTTCCACTTTTGCACCCTCCATCACACTCTCTCTTCTTTCGCCGAGAAGAGCTATGCAGGGAAAAATGAGCCGTGTTAAAGAAGTGAGGTGTGGGAGGAAAATTCCATTCTTTGGCGAGGAAGACATGGCGTTTGCAGGACTTCTTTTGGCGTACAAAGAATTCCTCAAACCAACGAGCGCTTCGTTCGTCTTTTCTCGCCCTCTTTAATAAACAACCGGGAATTGTCCCTCCTTCAGGATGCGTCCGCTCTCTTCCGCTAGTACATTAGAGGACACGTTCATCACTTAATTTTCAGCGTTTGAAAATTTACTTTCCGCTTTTTTTAATACTCTACGCGGAGATTCTGAAAACTATGCTTTTCAGTCCAAATCGCTTACCGCAAACATGGTTCTTATTTAACTGAAACTACTATCTAGATTAAAACTTTTCCAACGAAAACTAGAGGCAGTATAAGTATATTAATTAACCGATTTTTAAAGAAAAATTTAATCAGATAAAAGTTTTCGATTACTTATAAAGAGAGATGTCACCCATTTTCGTTGCTATTGATCGTTGGGAGTTAATCTTAGTCAACACACTGCATTCCATTGATTGCCAAGAATTAATTACGAAGACTTACTTATGATAATGGCGGGCATTTCTCTCCAACTTATTTTACAGAGTTAAAATTTGAACTCTGCTCACGGGTATTAAGTGAAATGAGTTCAGCAGGTTGAGCATACATCAACTTCTTGACCAAATTATAGGGAAACAGCGCTTCTCCTTCCCTTTAAGTTCATAGTTTTTTTTTGTTTCGATACGAAATCATAAACTACAGCAATGGAATAATATAAATCAAGCCATAAACCAGAGACCATAGCCAAAATTACGTAATATCGATGCAGTTAGCTGTTAAATCACTATCAATTATCAGTCATTGATGAAATAGTGACATAAGTAGCATACACACAGAAAATAGGCAAAGGAGGTGAATACCATTCTAGCAATAACACCTGAAAATGAAAGAAATTCTCCTTGAAATTCAGTCATTCGTTTGGCCAATAGCAATGGAGTGGGGAATTGCGAGAGACAGTGAGATGCAGTTCAGTATATAAAGGGACTGCGAAGGAGAAACGGGAAGGAAGAATGGAGAGGAGATAAATAAGGAGGGGAATGATAAAATAAAAGGGGAAAGAAGAAATAAAGATGTGAGCTGAAGATAAATGATGGCGAAGGAAGGGATAAATAAAAGCTGTAACGAAGGAGATGCTATTAAGATAAAGTAAGGAGAGATAGAGAGGCGCTTGTCTTGAATATCACATTGTATTCTCTAGAAAAGATAGAGATTTTCTTAATATTTACAATAAATTCCAACTAGGGTTGGAAATTAGTAAGAAAACAATTGATTGGATGTTAATCGCAAATAAATCACTCTATCATTCTGATGGGTTTATGTGACAAATGTTTTCGCTCAAAACCTGTTATAAATAACAGCAACAAGGGAAAATGGATTTTATTCTATAGAATACGTTGATTCAACGTAGATATTATTCTTAAGATTTTCTGGTTATTTTGATGAGGGAAATTTAAGTTCAGTCTGAATAAAAGTAATTCTATTTGCTGTCTGGAACTGAGCAATATATCACAGGCGATCAATAAACCTTAATAGTAAAACATTGTCAATTTTGGAAGCTAAGGTTTCTCACTACAACATCATCACTGTTGAGTGTTTGTTTTTATTTGAATTTATACAGGAATATATTTCACCGGCTATCGCATAAATTATTTAATTAAAGGATATTTCAATATTAAAGTATATAACTCCTTCGCTCTATCTAAATTTCGATTTTTTACATCTTGCAATTGAAAATCATAAATCATATCGAAGGCGAAGGCTTAAACGGGACAAAATCAATTCTTGAAGATTTGAAGGAGCCGAAAAAAGGGACGTCATGGACAAAACATGTGGAACTAAGATTTATTATTTAATTTTGTTAATTTCCCTTTTGCTATTTCGACCTTTTACAAAGAGCGTCTTTTTATATGACAAAAGCATTTTTAAGAATGATCATCTTCTGATTTTACATCAGTAAACTTAGAAAAAATCACTATTAGAAATTTCACTCAGATTAGAAAAATCCACGCTGAATAAAAGATCGAAAATGACGGTAATTCATTGTAAGAAGTAGAGTGAAAGGCGTAGGGATTTGTTAATTGTTTAGATGAAGCGAAGAAATTGGAAGAGCCAAAAACATCCGAAAGGATCAGAAATGCTGTTAGGGAAGAGAAATTGGACGTCAGAGAAAAAGAGGAAGAATAGGTTGATATGAAGAGGGTGTAGAAGCCATTAAGGTGACATGTGGTAAAAAGTCGATAAAAGAAGAAATGAAGCGATGTAATAGAAGATTATGGGATGAGAGACAATAAAAGAGATGCGACGGTGAGAGAGGATACAAGTGGTTCGAGAAGAGGGAAAAGAAAATAGGAAATAAAAATAGATAGAAAATACGTGCATAGCTTTATACGAATCGAATTATTTCGGGTGAGCCTAAGGCGTAAAATTATTTTGTAGCTCAAAAAGTGTTTGTAAATAATAAAAAGATAACATAGAATAGTATTAGAAATAATCAAACATACTTAGTTTTTGACTCCATATAAGAAAGGAAATTTAGCCTCCAACGTCTCTATAATATTTTCTGTGATGCAGTTCGTCTGCCAGAGTAATTGGACGTGTCGATCAGATGTGACGATAACACTTTGATGAAGTAGTAAAAGATGGCATACGGACGAACATGTAGGTCTTCATTCGCTCCCATTCACCGACCTTTGATTACGATTTCATTACATCTCTCTTGTCACAAATAATTGTCACATATCTTCTTCACTCTGGTCAATATACAAGGCCGATAAAGAAACGAATAAACAAAAGGATAAAGAGCAATAAATAGAGTAAGAGGAAAGTTATTTTCGCAAAGCAGCTTCCGTATTTATAAAACGTACACCCATCGAATAATCCATGAAAACACGGAAAGCAAATAGTGAAACTGAAATTAAATTTTACGGAGTTTAAAATGGGAATAAAAAATAAATTATGTAAACGCTAAATTTCATAAGAATGCGTTAACGATGAAGGAAGGAACACAGGAGAAGACCGAAAAAATCGAAGCGAGTTAAAAATAGAAACGGTTCAAAAAAGGAAGATAATGAGAAATAAAAGATAAAAACGTTTGATAAGGAGAAAAAGGAGGAAAGTTCCGTTCAAACTAACTTTCCTTTCGGTTACAGCAAATGAAAACGAACTAGTCAAAGCGGTAAAAAAGAAGTTTGCGGAGTTTCGCAACAAATTGAGCGTCTGAAAGAAGCGATATGGGAAAGCTTTGGTGCTGACAGGTCATCGTGTGTACCTTGGATCATAATGGTTCAATGATGATCGAGAGATGGGCTGATTCGACGTTTTAATCAAGGATACCCCGATCAAAACGAGGACGTGTATCGCAAGAAAAACACTCGACAGCCATTTCGGCGAGAAAAACCTGACGATTAAGGTAACGGAGGAAATAAATCCAGACAAGGAAATATCGGCCATTTTCGGACATTTTTACGCAGTTATTAAGTTGCGATGAAAGCGTTTAGTAATTGACGTTAGCTTTCATAATATTACTTGAATTATTTTCGAGTTTATGAAGTGTTCGATACAGCTCCTTTTTATTTCCACAGCAACCAACATATTTATCGTGACACAGAATATTACATTCTCGTCTATGACTAAAAATGCTGATAAATAGTATGGAAAGGACTAAATATTAATACTTTCATGCCCATGATTTAATCCATGCCATATATCAAATAAAAAATGGAGGAAACTTTCATAAATCCTTCCGACATGTCTTACTTGTGGTTAGTTCAACATTTTGTTCTAATACTAATTCTTACTTATTTAAATTAAAAAAGATTGAAAATTAATTTTAAAAAGTGCATAATTTCGTAGATGGGACACTCCAGAAGTTGCGGAAGTTTTATAAAATCCTTCATGTCGTCATAGTCGATAGGCAAAAGGCGTGGATTTATGTCATAGCAAAGACTATGGAATTTTTCGTTCGGCTGTAATTTCCTTGAGTATTTCACACGCAGAAGAGACTGATGGTAATCGAAGGAAAGAATTTGTGAGTACGTAAGTTGAGAATTGGAAGTTTTTGAAAAGGCCTTCATAGGCTACGGACATCTTTTTTATAATCGTAGCTGAAGTTCTGATCGCGATTGAAAATTAGTAAAAGTTCGACGAAATGCTTTCAAAACTCAGACCTCCAAAAGCAAATAAATTCCTCTCTGCTTTTTAATCCATTGTTCAAATAATGCTCAGGAAAATTACAGGAAAAAGAAGAAACTAATCCCTACCAGTGAAGTCCCAGTAAACGAATTAGGGAGAAAATAAATCGCAAAATTTATCCGCGCGTTTTTTCGATTCTCTTTTGAGTATGTTTGATTAAAACCAACCCAATCGATTAAACCGAGAAGGAAAAAACTCCAGGAACGAGGCACGGTAACAAAACCTCTTCCGTCATTAAACCTCGAAAGATAATCTGGAGAGAAAACAGAGGGATGGACAAAAATCAGAAAAAAAAAACGTTTCCAGAGAGGAAAAAATGGCATTCCGGCAGCAAAAATACCTGAAAGTGAAGGCAGTTTAGAGCAAAACGATGAGTTTACATGGAAATGACGGGGCCATGAGAAAAGATTTCGGAATTACAACTGAGATGAAGATGTAAAAATATTATGGAATGCTCCTTTAATCTCTAAATTGAGGTATGAATAAATACCTGCAGTCTTATCTGAATGTATTAAATGCAATTTAAAGTGAGACAATTTCGAGAAAAATATAAGGGAGTCGATTGTTACAAAGGGGTGTGACTAAGGTCACAATGAAAGTGTCGTCATGCATTCACATTAAAATTGAATAATCACTCCTATTATATTTCACAAACGCCGTGAAATATTTTCAACATTGACCAGCATTTTATTTTACAATCATTATAAACAATATCTTCAATTTCACTGCCTGAGATTCTTTTAGATTCCTCTGGAAACTTTCCTTCACACAATTTCTCACAGCAGGGAACGGAAAACAAACATAAAGAGCCAGAGTCTGGATAGTAGAGCCATAAATTCCGCATCTGTAAACTCGATGACCCGAATTGTGATGACGATAGTAAAAGTAAATTCATCGGTATAATGCAAGAGTCCCACAGTCTTGTTATTGGACCCTCCCCTTCAACACCTTCCTACTTCAATCTTAGAAATTTTGTAATTCTTCGCTTTTCTTGCAGAAAAAAAACCGTTGCAACATCGAAACTTTCTGAAAATAAAGTTTCCGCCATTTCTCCTCCGTCATTTTGGCTGGTGAATTTCCATCGGAGCCAATCACCTATGCCAATTGGCGCTTACTCTCAGGAGCCCTACAAAAGAGGAGAAATATATAACAAAAATACATAATCGATGAGGGAGTCGAATGGAAGGTGAAAATGACACTCAGAGCATTCGAGACGAAATAATGAGGCGGAGAAGGAAACTCTGCGGAATTGATTCCTTAGAAAGATGAAAAAGGAAGAATGCGTCGTCAAGAAAACAAGGAAAGGCGACGGAGAATGAGGAGAGAAAGGGCAGATAAGAAAGGGTGATAAAGTGAGAAGAGGATTAGCAGAGAGAAGGGGAAATGAGGTAAACATCTCCATTTTGCTGAAATGTTTACAGTAAGTTCTGAGTTCCAATAGTGCAGATAGTCTACAAGCGTAGAGATAGGACAGAGACATGCTCTTCTCTCAAGATTCCAAACAAAGCAATGTTCCTGTAACCATAAACCAACCCAATTGATCACATAAGAACGTTATTTCACCTGCATTACCCCAAACGAAAACTTCTATTAAAGTAACAGACAAAACAGTATTTCGTCATAGAAGTACACAAAGTTTCGCATTAAACATAGCAGAAAAACTCCAAAGCATACACGTGAGCATAAAATTCGAAGAAAGAATAAAGTAAACATGCAACTCAGTATAAATATAAAAGTATATTACATGATCTAACAAAATCCATATTGAGGAATCACCACCTGATCCGCCGCCTGGTTTGTCCCCTTTTTCTATGTATCCTGTGCTGTTTCCTATCCTTAAACCTAATGTTGCAGCCATGCTGCGAAACCATGGTAGTTTCTGTACTTTTTTTATGGTTTAGTAAACGATTCCTCAATGTGGATTTTGTTAGAATTAATAATTATCACTAAGTTACGCCTGATTCCGTGTCGTTTATATAACGTGTGATTCTAAGCCATAAAAATTCGAATATATTTTAAGGAATCTACAGAGCAAGCATATAATTGAAATTCCAATAGTAAGCAAAATGAAATAAAATATTTTAAAATAAAAAATGATTTTAAAATGTTAGGACAGTTAAGAAGTTCTCTCCTTTTCTGAGTGAAACAAAAAAGAATAAAGTATATGTACAAATTTAGATTAAGTTGTAGATATTAGACTGATAATTGCAGTCCTATGTCTCAGGCTTAGCTTATCAAAATGTTAGATTATTACTTAAAACATGAAATTTGAATGAAACATCCTGAAAACGGAAAACTTGCGAAGTCTTTCTTCTAGAATAACCATTAAAATTATCTCAGAGTAAACTAATTTAGATTTTTTCATCGCGATAAAAGAGATACATTTAACGTGAAAGAGAAAAGGTATTTTGAGGAATTGGCAAGAGACAAGTATGAAAATTTCGAAAAAGAAAGTATAATGACAAAAAATCCTGATCGCAGTCGCTATATTAAAGGAGTAAATTTGGAAAAAAGATGTAGAAATGGGATTGAATAGTTCAAATCGTAAAGGGGAAGAGAGAATAGAATGAGAAACAAAGTAATGATCAAAGACGGAAGGATATAGGGAGAGAAACATCCGGAAGAATGAGATAAGCGAGTAGAAAATTAAGGATAAGTTAGGAAGGAAAAGGGCAGAAAAGAGTGGTTCTGACAAAAGAGAAACTAAGGCCCCTTGGTATATAGTGAGAGAGAATAAGGAAGGAGGGAGAATGAGATAAAGAAAACGGAAATACAATAAGAGCAGAAAGAGGACTTTAAAAAGGAGGAAATTGGATAAAAGATATTTGAAGAAGGATCGGAGAAATGGAGAACTCTCGTCGAATTATTCGTAAATGGATTACTTAAATCTATCAAATATCGCAGAGTATTTTTTGACCTGCGATTCAAGTCGTCTTTTTCCCGAACACCGCTTTTTTAAACGAGCTCAGAATTTTGGGGAAAATCACGAAATTATTAATATGACAGGTTGATTATTATGCATTGAAATGACACGCTAATAAAATCATATTTAAAAAATTAAATAACAGTATATGTTCGAGTGTGAGAGACATTAATGCCTCCATCATAAAAAGTTTTTCCCGGAGAGTATCAATATCTGGTCGCTTTGTCTCAGTGTTGTCTATTACCTATCCCTTTACAACATTTTTCTCCTCTAGAATGAGAAGAAACCATACCCTCCATTGACGATTAGAAAACAAAAATTTTCTAGTTTCTACAAAATTTAGTTTTGTTTACCGCTTTACTCTAAAGCACCATCATCAAGTACACGTGCAAGAAATAAAATCATTGATTTAAATTAAAGTTTGAGAAACTCTCCGATCGCCGAATATACCGGTGAACATCGGGCCAATTCCTCGAAAGGAGAAAGGAAGCCGCGGATTTCCCTGGAAACACCCAGTGAATATTTTGGCGACTAGCACACATGCTATTTGGCTCCCAATAGTCGACTGACCAATTGCAAAACTGAATCCCATGACGTTGAGTTGTGAGGAATCGATGCAAAATGTACTAAATTTGATCAAAAAATCTGAATTTAGGACATTTCTCTTGACTAAATCAACATATATCAACATCCTAATTCATTGGTTATGATGTTGGTGGAACTGGAATTGCAGTCAGCTTTGTATAGACTCAATATGTATCACATGTTTTTAAAATATTATTTTTGTATCACCAAATAACTTAAATGAAGTACTTCACATTCAAAAAACTTTATTTACGGTCAGAAACTTTACCTGTACACTTAAAGCGTAAAGAAAAAATTTGGTTTTTTGTAAATTTTCCAGACTTTCAGTCCTTTCTACGAACTGAGGATCAATCACATGATTCGTTTTCAATATCTTTCCATTGATTATCATGCAAATACGCAACGTTTGAGACCAAATAGATTTCGACACTCGAAAAATTGTTCAACCCACGATATTGTTAACCGTATATTTCTGATGATCACAAAAAATTAAAATGTTTTGCAGTTCTTAAATTCAATTAATAAAGTGTAAATGGATCTCAAAGAGAATAATGATCATACGAAGCACATGAAATGCTGTCGATGATATATTTCCGAAATGATGAAGTTATCTCAATTTAGGGAATAACTATGATTAAGAAGATAAAGATGAAAATTATGGAAGCAAATTAGAAAGGAAGAGTGAGGAATATAAGGGATAAAAGAGGAAATGGGAAAGAAGAGATTGAAAGGGGAATTAAGGAAGAAAGACTTTTTACGAGCACCTGAATAAAGGGAGGGGAATGACAGTGAGCGGATAAAAAGAAGGGAAAGAAGAGTAAATTCAAGGAAAAGGATGGATGGACAGAGAGACCTGTAGAGAGACGGAGAAGAATTGGCAATAAAAAAGGAGGGAATGGAGAGAGATGAAGGAAGGAAAGTCATGAGGAGGGGGAAAAATAAGGAAGGATAGCATAAAAAAGAGGGAAGACAAGATGTTGAAAAAGGTCGAGAGTGAAAAGGGGAAGGAAGTAAAATAAAAGTGAATTGAGAGAAGAGAGAGAGATAGTGTCCGAAAAAGGTACTGAAAGAACTGTGAAATTTAGAACAAATGAAAAGAATGAAGCGTGTCGGCATCGATTTTTGAAAAGGGAAACATCCCTTTATATACATCAACCCCGAGAAATCGAATAATATAATTGTATACGATATGTATATGAGAAAAGAAACGAATATATGAGAAGGTTCAAAAATATCCTAAATATATTAAAAATAAACAATAAGTAACACCATAAAATTGAATATGAGGAAAAAAGAATTTTTCTTAGATATAAACCAGAGCATATTTTTAAAAAGTTATACTTTTATTTTATAGAATAGGGTAGTCAACATCTGTGAGTAAAATATAAAACTTAAGTTCAGAATGCTTCAATAATCAACTGATTATACGAACGATGCAACATAGAAGTAAACTTTGCTGAGATTAAACCGGTTAACGCATACATTGTAAAACGCTCAGTGGTGTTTATGGAGGTTTACCGGCAGTTTTAGGTGAAAAGTAATAGAAAAAGTATAAAAAACATTTTGCAAATTACACTTAAGCTATTGGCGTGTTCAGCCGGTCAACTAATAAGCAGATATTTTACAGGCAATAGTTTACGAATCACATGAGAAAGAACCCTACAAACTTTAGAGTATATTTTTCTCTTAATTTGTAATCGATAATACCATGAATACAAGAATCATAGGATAAATTACTGTGGGAAAAATTTTGGGCTGACGAATCCATATCAGAAGATAAGTTAAACAGAGTAAAGAGAAGAGTGAACATGATTGAATGCAATGAGTGTTCGAAATTATAAAAGAATCCCTTCAAAATTTAATTACTATATGAAACGTAAGAACACGAAGATTACAAACAGATGGAATCAAAGGTAAAATGAAAATAATTGGGAGGAGACTGAATGAAAGAGGAACAAAATTAACAACCCAAAGTTCACCGTAAGAAGTTAAGGAGGGAACTCAAGTGATAGGAGAAGATGAAAGGGAAAGATATAAAAGTAGAAATACAAAAGAGGAAAAGAATCTCCGCCTTTTGCTTTTTTGCCTCCGAGTCGCTTATTTTTCAATATCTGAGTTTCCTTCTTTATCTTGTGCCACTTTTCCTCCCTCTTTTTATGAGACACAATTCGGATCTGTTTGTTTATCTATCCGTAGATACTAAATTTAAATTGCCAGGTTACCTTTTCAAATAAACTATTCTTAAAAGATCGCATTAGAAGGCGATGTAGTGCGGAAATCCATCTTTTCGAAAGGCTATACTTCTTCCAAAAATATCTTTTATTCTAATAATTTTCACATAAAAGTTTTAAAATGTTCATCTAATCATCATATTACAACAAAGAAAGTTATTTTTTTAATAAGTGCAGTCTCTTCCTTATTCCACACGATTTATAAATGAGCGGCAGAATACACGGAGTGACGGACACGAAGTACTATATTGCTTCTCTATCTGCCTTTATGTAAATTATAATAAAATTCATAGACCCAAAATAAGATACATTCTTAAAGATGTGTACCATTATTTTTCACGTATATATTTGTCTTATTGTAGTTTAACGAAGCGACTGAGATGTAAACGATGAGTCAATATATCAGACCATATTTGTTGAATATACAATTGATAATCCCGTAAGATACCAAATAAAAGAACATCTTGATCAATGGTCAAGAAATTGCACCTCGATATAAATAACGCGACACCATTACATCGATATTGTATTACTATCAAAGGATTCAAAAAGGTACCTGCGATTAATATCTTCTAACATTCTATGTTCCTAAAGTTAATGATCAACCACAAACAATATACGTTGATGATGTTGAAAAAGAGTATGACATAATTAGAAGCTCAGGTGTTCTTTCATCAGATAACTTTCAAGTTTTGTCAGTATTTCGATAAACACCGCAGTAGAACATACCGTGAGTAAAATTTTGGTCCGAGTTAATCCAACTCCAATCTTGAGAACATTTTCATTTACTTGGGGCCTTTCTTATTTCCTTTCCTTTTCATTTGAAAGCAGTCTCATCATCTCAATATCTCTTCTCCTTTCCTGATTGCGTCTTCTTTCTTTTTTAACTCATCTCTCTCCCTCTACATATTATTATTTCCTCCGCATTTTGACACTTTCCATAGAGATTGCATTCTTTCTCCTCTTATAATTCCTCTCCAATCTCGACAGTGATCCTCCGCAGCATCTGCGCTCCGACCTTTGCTTCGTATGGGGACTCCTTCAAGAAGGATATCCTGATCCAACGAATGGAAGATATTGCCGTGTTTGTTTTCTGGCAGAGAGTGTCGCTGACAGTCCCTCCCTTTTCATTTAATATTTCTTCTCTGACGTCCCTCCCACCGCGCCATTCCACAGATGCCCGTCTGTACTTTACGGAACGACATTTTTTTAAGTACTTACAGATAAGAATTTTGAAAGTGATACTCTAGAAAGATCAGCTATTTCAAGGATTCCTTTTACCTATTCCATTAGATAAACAATATTGAGAATGGCAATTGTCTATTTTTTACCTTGGCTTGTTAGACCCTCAACCTTTTCATAAATGGTAGCTACCCTTATCTACGAATTGATAAACTAAATTATTTTTACTCTCTAACGAGCTTCCGTTGGTCATACATGGGTGGTCTGAAAAGTTTCCGACATTTCGTCATTTCTCGACATGTTTTCCGAAAATTTCTGAAAATTTTCTGAAGATTTCTGAAAAATCTGGGGTCGGAAACTTTTCAACCCCCCTCGTAATGCCATTATTTGAATTAATAATAAACAGTGATGAGGGGATATTAAGTTACCAAACCACTCTTGGCAAAAAGATTTCCTCTAGTTATTATTTATATTTCATGATGTGCAATAAATAACTTTCATTCTTGTACATTGAGTCTCTTGTCTCACCTTTCAATAAGCGGTTTTCTTTCAATGGAATCAGAATATCAGATTACTACAAATGTAGCCCATTCCATATTGTAAGCAGCGAAATACATTCAAGCAAAGAAATATTGCCAGAAATCTTTTCCTCTCAATTACATATCCTTCACAAAATATACGTCAGAACTACCGTTTGACAAGTATCATTACAATCGTCACTCTTTAATTGCATTGCATTTTAGGAAATACTTATTAATCTTTTGACGTCCCTCATCTTCCATGAAAATTCGGATTATTATTTTTCTGCATAAAATCTTTCAAAAACGATGTTATGTGGACTGAAGGAAGCGTACGACAATAGAGATTCGATATATTAATTTAAATAAAAGTACTCATCTGAACTGGAGTCCTTTTTTAGACGAACTGTATTTATCAATGAGATTCTGAGATTCTTTTTCTCTTTCAAGTTGAATCTACGAGAGTAAATAATCATTTTTTAGAGCCTTTTAGATATATTATTTACGTCTAAGTATTCGAGGGTTATAACGATATTGAAACATTATTTCTTACTTTTTCATTTAAAATGCATTGCTCTAGACGCAAGAATTAAGCTTGGTAGTAGTTACTTGCAGGTCGCAGATTTATATTTAGTAATTCTTTTTACACTAAATGTAAGTAAAAAATATGCGGGAACCGTAAATCGGAAGGGAAAAAAGAGATTTTTGGGTTGAAATTTATCAATTTTTTCAGTTCGGGCTTGATTTTCTCTTCAGAATAATAATCTTTTTCCGGTTTATGTTTCCGATTCTATACCCTGGAATTGAGTTGCAATATTAGAGTAATATACGTTTACCTCTCTTTCTCCTATGCGATGTCCCCTTACATTCCTTTTTCCGTGCACATTTTCTCCTCTCGACTCACTTCATCTTCACTTGTTTTCGCTCCCAACATTTTTCAAATATTCTCATATATTTTTTATGAATGTCTCAACCCTTCCCTCGACATCCAGACTCTTCTCACTCCGTCAGCTTTCTTCCTTCCTCTCCTATTTCAGGTTATCCTCAGAAAACTGTCTCTCTTTTGTTCTTAATACTTCCTCCCCCTCCTAATCCAGCCCATGTCACTCCTTTTCATCTGCCTACACACGTTTCCCCTCTTCTACTATATCCTTTTTCTCAACTTCTCTTTCAGCAAATTGTTTCTGCCGTAGAAACTTTTCTCACCAAAAACGCTATAAATATACTATGATTAAAAGTAAATCATTCATAACAGAAAAACCTTATGAAGTCAAACTATTTCTATGATACAATATTAACTTCCTAAGTACTGTTAAGTGTGAGAACTTATAAAACACATCAACGGCAATAGTAATTATTTGGAAATGATTATTGTATTTGAATTTACACAAAATCCACCAGAAATAGCTCCTTCAAAACCCAAACGTTCCAAACTGTGAAGTAAGATACACAATAATGGGTAATGAAATGGGTAGAAAACAAACCATGGACAAATTTGTAATTACTTTCTGCTAGTTCATTAACTTAGGATATTTATACATTTCCTGCTAAGCGATAGTTCATTTTCTAATCTGCGTACCTATTCAAGAAGACTATTAAAGAATTCAAAATCGTTGATCAATATTTACTTCCTTGAGAATGTAATTATGGATCCTCAAACTATAAACTTATATGTATGTATGTGTATGTATATATATATATATATATATATATATATATATATATATATATATATATATATATATATATATATATATATATATATATATATATATATATATATATATATGATTAAAATTAAATACTAAATCTTAAAATATTTAATGTCTCACTCTTTTATTGAACATTTTGCGAATTTTTCGTAAAATATGTATTGAAACTCATTCTCCCACCGATATACACAGAAGGCATAATGAAACAAAAGAAAAAGGATCTAATGAATAGGTTTGAAATACTCTGCGATAGTCGAAGCGTCGGTAAATGTCTGATCTGTACAAAGGAACGGAAAAATATTCTGCCCCTGGAGATGATGCGCTTTGGATGATTCGTAGAAGGTCGTCAATCAGAGAATTTCATCCCTTGGAACTGCTCTGACGCATACCGACGTTTTTGGCTATCGGAGAGTTTTCCGAACCCCTTCTTGAAGGTATAGCAAACAATCTCATCTTCATCATAATGAAGCCCGCTGTAGGAGGGGACCAACAATAATCGCATCGGAATATATTTGAGATAGAATAAATATTGAGAACTTGGGATGAAAGTGAAACTGGAATGACGGGAAAGAAAATAAGGAACGCAATTTGATGACGGATATTCACCAGTGAAGAAGGATCTGAGTAATTGTGATGGACAACAAACAAAAGAAATGCTATTGAAGACGGTGATCGAGATGAGTGCAGACAATCCAAATGCTCAAGAGGAAAGCAAATGCATCTGGAGATGAAAAAGTCGCGAAATAAAATGAGAGGAGGGTGTGGGTGCCCCAATATAGTGGAAGTAAATGGATGCGTGAGGGACATGAACCAATCGGCAGGGGCGGGGTGAAAAAGTGATCGAAATAAAACCGAAGAAAAGGTCAGAAGAGAATAGTTTGAAGGAAAGAAGGATGAGCCTGTTGACGAGTATTCCAAAGGAACCAAAAAATGGAAAAGTTTACCCAATGGAGAAGAGTTTGAATCTGGGTGAGGGAATAGCAAAAGGAGATAAAGAACGGAAATGGCAGAGATTTCGACACACATGGTGTGCGTGGGAGGAAGCACAGAGAAGATCTTACAATAAAAGAGCAAAGTTCACTCGATGAGGTAAATTATTCGGGAATAATTTTGTGGAGGAGGACTTCTATAATTGCTTCTACGTTTCTCCAGCCCAACTATGAGACTTGGCGTTTTTTTAAATTAGATACAAATGGGAAATACAATTCAAGAGACCAGAGATAATAAAGACGTTTACATCCACCGAATATTTATATTTATCGAGAAGAAAGATAGATCGTTACAATAGCCATTATTTTCAAAACAGTTAATGATGGAATACGTTTCGAATGAAAAATCTCAAAAAGGAAAAATACTAAACAAGAAAATGGAATAGGAGACTTGCGAAATAATCCTCATGAGCGCTTTTCCTCGTACAAAAAGCGAAAAGTCAAGGAATTATAAATAAGAAAATTCGTTTGCGTTCACCTTTTAACAATTCTAAATTTGATTTCAAAAGGAGCGAACGTCATGTCTAGCCAAGGGAGAGGGCGTGGCTCAGGAAAACTCTATACATATATCATCTTAGAGGAACATTGATATCAGAAATATATTTAATACTTTCCGACTAACTTTCATAATGCTATTTTTCGTGAGATTTCATATGAAGCAAACATATAATTTTTTTACTATTCATTGAGTTTCTTGTTAAGCTCTAATCAAATTGATTGGTTTGCTAAACTATCAAATTCAATTTATGAACAGGACGTCTGGTAGTTATATAGTTAAAAAAAGTTTCGCAAAGTTCATGAAACATCATGTAAAGTAAAAGACTGTCGTGCCAAGTTGAACTTATGATTCCATCTTTACATTACACCTCTACATAATTATCAAGAACTCTTTTAGGGATGTTTCTATCACGGAAGACATTGACACTGACGATCTTATTTCAATACTTTTCCTTATGCTATAGAAGGAGACTTGCACTAATTATATTTATTTATTGAAAAAACTACCATGCCTTTCATTATAAATTAGTAAAGCCTATTCTTTCAATCGTAATTGAGCTATTTGTTAAAAGAATAAATAATAAAGGTATAAGTAAATTAAAAATCAGGGGAAATCGCGTGAGCAACCAAACAAACATTTCGATAAATATTATTAAGACAAAAATATTGTTTCCATAGAGTAGTTTTAGAGAGAAGCAGTAAGAAAAAGAAATACCCATCGCGCTAGAACCGAGGGTTACAAGGATCTATAAATTATGAGTAAAGCATCCACAGAAATATATAAAAAGTCCCCTTCTTCGTGAGAGAGGATGTCTCCAATTCTTGCAGCGCATAAGACAGGGATTTGAAACAAGGGAGGCAGAATGGGTAGGATTTAAGGCTCAAGGGAGAATGCGTGAATGGAAGCTCACATAAACGGTGGTGGAGAAGAAGGCAGAGAGAGATGAATGAGGCTGGAGTGCGAATGGGGAGAAAATAAGGAAGGAAAGAAGGAGAAGCGAAGAGGAAGTGAAGTGCATCACAGATGTACTTATTTGGACGGCGAATGTTTCTTAATGAACCGATAGAATTGATGACAGAAGTCCACGAAGGTTTGGAGAAATAAGCGAATACGTAAGATTTAAAAATTTAGATAATCATTTGGTAAAATTTAGGTAACCAGTGCTATTCTGAACGTGAAACAAGAATGCGAGATTATCTTAGCTGTAGATTGTGCCACTCAAATAATACTAATCATATATGATATAGTTGAAATGGAGATAGCGCAAATAAGAAAAACAAGGAACGGCGTATGGCTGCCGCACAGTCCAGTGACCGTCTCATTCGTTCTGTCTCTCGGGAAACACGAGAAGGAAACAAGAGAAAGTGAGCAGTGGTGACACAGGATGTAAGCTTGGAATGAGAAAAGGAGAAATCGTAGAGAATATGACTTCCTCTTCACATTTTTTCCCTCAAATTCTACGACACCTACAACAGAAGAGGCGAACCAATTTTCAACTGAAGCGTAGTTGTTCTCTCTCTAATAAAATATATTATTGCTCATTCCGCATTTCAAATAACTCTTTCGTAATGTGTCTACGCCATTTATAATATACACATATTTAATTTCCGACTGTATGTCTATGATATGAACAATGATAATAATACGTCTTAAGTTGGGTGATACTGAGACTAAATAATCTCTTTTTACGTACAAATCTTCTTGTAGCATTCGAAAGAAGGATATAGCTTGAAAATTACAGAGAAGATAGTACTTTATGGGATTATAAACCTATGTTAGTAAATAACACAAAAAACTCCACATCAAATATACAACAGCAAGAAGGGGAGTGCTAAATACCTGCAAACCAACAAATATTTAAAAACTAAATCTTATGGGCAAGAGAGTTTGAGGTATCTGAAATCATAAATCAGTAATGTATATGGTACAGTACTAATAAAAACAGAAACACATTCGCATGAAAATTTGATTAATGAACATTATGAAGTACAAAAAATTCAGACTACAAGACATGTAAAAATAAAAACTTGCAATAAATAAAACTTAACTGAATACAAAAGAAAACTAAAAATTCTCCAACTTCCTCCGTTCTCATTGATGAAATAAATAATTCCCTCTTATTTTAAAGGAAAAACATTCAAGATATTCTAAAATTGTGTTCTTATTATTTTAATTGCTGAATTAGATATGATGGCTCATTATCATTATCAACATACTTGTATTTTAACAGTTGCGTAGATATAGATGTAGATAACTATATTCTCTATATTATTAGATGCGTATGGACTCTGCTGGATCACAAAAATCAACATAAGTCATTTTAAAGTTCTTTCTGATCTATATATGACTTGACGCTTTCCTTTCTTTCTGATCTACCACACTTCTCTTATTTTTTTTTCACCGTGGATTTTCGTACTTACTTTGTCCCTGGTGTTGGTATTTATATAAATACTCACACGCATATGCATGCATATATACATCTTCATACACACATACGAACTCCATCTCTCTTTCTGCAGTCTACGGGAAAATTTATTCAACAATAGAAGCCTTAAATGCGATATTTTCGTAAGTTGATATCGTTTACGCTGAAAAGACTCTGAGAAAAGAAATTGGAATCAATTGAAAATCGCGCATGATTTATTTTGGAGAGGGCGTTTTTGAGGCGGAGAGATTGAGGACAATCAAGCAGGAGACGTGAGGAAACTTAGAGAGAATGTTATTGTTCGAGGGAAAAATATAACACAAGAGAAGGGAAAAATACGAGAGAGAGAACCTCAGAGGTCAGGGATTGGGATATATAATTTGAGCAGAAAAATATTCGAAGAGAAAGCGCGGAGAGGCACTTTGGAATAATTGAATTGGTTTGAAAGAGTTCGAGAGAAGGAGTTCCGAGTGGATGGAAAAGTTGGGGAAAATATTAATTTACAATATAAAAATTCTGGAGATGTACGAAAATCTGCCAGTTACAAACTTATAAAAGAGGACAAACTATCTGAATAGGGTAAAGAAAGTGGGAGGAAAACATCTACTTATAAAGTCAAGTCTTTCTTTCTCCTTAAAACATAGGAATTTGTGGAAGGAAAGTATGAATGACTCAAAATATAATTACTTGTTTTGCAACAAATACTTTATCAAACATACCATAAGTAGAACTATTATATCTAATTAATAATAATTGGTAGGATATATTGTCATTTTTCACGTGATTTGTTTATTATTATTTTCTTATTTTTGAAGATATTTTCTCCTGCGAAACTAGCAATGAGAAGAAAAAATCTAAATTTTTCCATGATTATCCTGAAGGTGAGGCAATTTATTAGGCAGAGCTGTGTTCCGTGTTAGCTAATTATTAGGATATTCCTTTACTTTCTCTAGAAAGGATACCTCCGTCATTAGGACAAAATTCAAGTGGAGTGCATAATAAAAACATAATATACCATTAGGCCTCACTTATATTCCGGTCTTTCTAGGTTCAACTAAATTATTTTCGTTAACTGCAATGAACCATTAAATTAGTTCAAGGAATATATTACTCATATTCTTTGGGCTGGAGTGTGACGGAAGAAAATATTATGTGCCATTAAATAAGTTATAATTGAAGAACATTTCATAGTAAATATTTGAACAAGCGCCGTTTTCAAATTTTACTTCAGACTCTTATATTGGGTGTAAGTTAGAAAATCAGGACGGCACTAAATATCCAAAATATATTATCATGAATTTTAAACAATTAGTTAAGAAGTAGCGTGTCCTAAAGAAAACTTTGCTTTTAGCACAATCTGTCCATTGAAAAAATTATGATGATAAAATGGATTAAATACAATGAAGAACAGAGAATGAAATGTCATTCCATATTCCGCGAAAGATAATCTTCTAAGTTGCAAGAAGGTTTCCATATATTTAAGTGAGAGAAAGGAAATCCCAAGACGTCCAAAGAACGCACTTCCTTGTAGGTGGAATAGTTTTGACTCCAATAGATATGAGGTAAGAGAAAGTCTCTAGAGATGAAGTTTGGGAAAAGCATTTTACTCGTCTCCAGCACGCTGTCCAATTCCACTGAACGATGTGAAGAGAGCATGGATGTTCGCCTTCAGAGGGTTCGCGGTTTGGAAATGTACGCTCTCCAACAGTTGAAAGCAACTTCGTTCAAGCAGTGTATGCATTCGCTACAGAGTAGTAGGGTACATGCCGACGCTCGTAATCATTGCTCAAAACTGCAATTTTCCATGTGAAGAAAAACCTCTAGCTCTAATAAACCTTCGATGCATGGACATTCTAAAAACATATTTCACATAAAAGTAGACATGCTGAGAAATAGTGGCTACATGATTCCAAATAGATTCCAACATTAAGACATTTTATATATTCTAAATCCAGTATTTCTTTTTACATTTTTACGATTCATAAATACTGAAAACATCGAGGTGAGTTATCTTAAAAGTGCTTCGACAACTTAAGTCATTTTACTCTTGTACTCTCACCAGGAAACGAACCCTGTACCTCTTTCGCCAGTCGAACGCGCTACCCACTTGGCTATGCGGGAACTCAAATCGAAGTATAATAATACCAACAACCAATTATAGGGAAAGTGTTTTTAATGCTGCACAAGGGTTCCTCACAAGAGTAGAAAATGGAATGTAATTACATTTGTGAAGAAACGTAGCTTCAGAAATTTCAAGGATTGGATGCCATATCAATCTTTTAATATTTCATATACTATAAAACCTATAATTATATAATCATGTCGTTTCGGGAAGACCGTTAATTTGTTTTTTTTTTTTAATCACGTCCTCACTCACTTTTTAAAAAAGCCATAGAGATTGAACGAATATATATATATATATGGTGATTGTTATGGTAGACGCATAAGTTGAGCATATAAACCCTTTCCATTCTTGGTCTTTGTTTTTTGCAGCTTCCTTGAGACAAGGAAGGAGATAAATTGGGAGACACGTTGGAAGCTCGAGGTTGGAGTAGCGGATGATGAGCTGACAACAAGACGCACAGGGAGTTGGTGAAAGGAAAACCCGCGAGCCATAACAAAACGAGAGAGAAGCAACAGGAGGAAATATTTCCGAAGACAGTGGTGTTGCAACAATGAAAAGGTTTCACCAAATGGTGGAGAGCGGTTGCCACTTCCTGGCGGTTTTAGCGCTTCTACAAGGTGAGTGGAATTACTTTGAAATTTGTCTAACGATACTTTGAAAACCGATTCATTCCAACGCTGCCAGCATGTTGTCGTACGGTCATATATCAGTCCAATATTTTCATATGAATTGTATTCGCAGGCGTCTCAATATGTTTTCGATACTCTCCTGAGACTATGGATTCTTAACCAATTATTTGTCTCATACTTTTAATTTTTCATCATTTTCTCACGATTTTCTGATAAATATTGGCTGTTGTTCTGAATATTTTTCAATTTAATCTAAAAATAATTTGTTGATATTCATTTTCGTTCTCATCGAGCACCAGATCTCTGTTTTACGGGGAGACATCAATCATATCATATCTTTAAATCATATCTATTCGACCATACATTTTAAAATAAAGAAAGAAGTTAGTCTATGCTTACATCTAAATATGTTATCGGATTTTGACTGAATTTTTTCGACTTTGGACAGGCTTAATGCATTTCTCATCCGAATAAAAGGTAAACAGCAGGTGGGAAGAACCTAAAATATAAATATACTGAAGTTTCCATCATTAGTAAAAAATTTACATGAAAAACCTTGTATACAAAGTTTTTTATGTGGAAAATGTCACCATTCATCTAAATAGTTAGGTACTCAATATTAATACTTAGTTTAAATCTTAGTTCAATACCACCTTTTCCATATTCATATATTCATGAAATCACACTCACCAAACTTCGTATACGTCATATATGAAATTTTCCACCGATTGTTTTTCCATATCGTCATTTAGCAACATGGGAAATTGAAATGCGGATTCGCTTATTCCCCGTTATTTTAGCATTACAATTCTGACGCCACGTGAAGATTTGGAATGCCTGAGATTTTAATAAGCTTTCGAAAGATATCGCCGCAGTTCTCGAAAATTCCATTTCCGAGAATTCCAACGGAATTCGAGCAATTCATGCGGTTAATTTTGAGCTTAGTTTTAAGGATTTCCACGTTTTTCCTATTTCATAACTTGAATCGAATTTAGGGGAAATTCGAATATACTGATATTTTTTCACCGTAGCTTCCATTTAATTCAATCTCCGAAACGGCTTCATCATCCTTTGGGTATAACAAAGCATAGCCTGATAGATAATGAAAAGTATGTTCTCAAATTAACAGGTAAAAGAGAATGGCGAGTACAAGCTCTGCTTTCGGTATTCATTTATCATTTATGAGAATATTCACTCGGTGAATAGATCAAAGGATTTTAATTTAATTGATCGCGTTCATTCAAATACAAAAGCTGTAAAATTTTCCTAATTGAAATATTAAATTTTAAATTAAATCGATACTTACTTCATTTTCATAAACGGAATATGTAAGATACCTCTTAATGATAAGCGTAATATTAATTATATTATTCATAACATAACCTCGCTCCGGCAATCATATCTAGAGAAGTGACGTATTTTTCAGTTTTATTTTGGTACAGTCCAGAGAGAAATGTAGCTTCATCTCATGTAGCATTTGCTTTCATCTCAGTCCTGTTCATGGTTGCGATGATACGAAATGAGGTATGAGTGATGCTGTGTAATGACATTACTTAAGGTTTCTCCTAATAGAATGCTATAAAACTTTCTTCTCGTAGAATCATTGTGATTCACGTATAAGGGCTTGCTCCATTCATAGAATTCTGAATCAGTAAGGAAAGCAAGAATACAGCTATGGTTTTGTGATAAAAAACGAGAAGGGAAAAATTGATTACATATAAGCGGAGACCATTCCAATTACAAAGAACGCACTTTAGCTTCTCGTATATTCTTTCGATGATCCCTGTCCTATAATTCATTGCAACATTTCAAAGTTTAAACCAGAACTCCATTTCACATTTTCCGCGCAATTACAATTTTCCCTCGTAGAAGCGAAGCGGGAGTTTTATTTATTTATCTACAAAAGGGCGTTTCTTTTTTTCGGACGGAATAAGTCCCGATCTTCCTCGTAATCTTTTTTTACGGACTTTGCGTGAGATAAGTGATAAAAGTTAAACGGGGTCCGTTCTAATCAACTTCTTCCAAAAAGAGAAACGCACGACGTGTGGCCAAAGCGCTGTTAATTTCATCAGCACATCTTTCTCCCTTTCCTCTTCTCTGATGAAGATGCCTCCTCCGCATTCTAACAAACGTTTCTGCCTAAATACTTGGTCGGGCTAAAATGGAACGTCATTTGAATCCATGAAATGCACAAAAAGAGGCCACTTTCGACAAGAACTGATATTTCAAAAATTGGAGAGGAACAAACTTATCACAATAAGAAAAATGAGAATCGTAACTGAAGTTCTTTGCAGAAACTCGCGCAGAAACTTTTATTCCAGTAATTATTGTGATAAAGATCTCTTCATTGATAATTGTGATTAATTTATATATTTATGATATGATATATCCCTCATTCAATCTTTACTATGATTTTCTTATTTTACCTGTGTCTTTAGGTTATTGTGTTGTTTTATAGCATTATTTGTATTATGAACAATGTATATGTTTGCCACGTGAAGCAAGTTCCAAACTTCAAACTTTAACCTAACAATACTTTGATTGGTTATTATTTATCACAAATATAATACCTCAAGCGCTGATTTCGTACAAAATAGACCACTAAAAACATTATTGGTGAGCTAAGATTTATCTAAAATATTCCCATGAAGAAGTTTCATCTATATAAAGCTCCTATTTTATAGGCACTTCTTAATTTATGGAAAATGAGGCAGGGTATCGCTGAAATGTGCGCGAAGGTATGTATATTATATTGATTATTAAGTGGTAGTATTATTAAATAATACTTCGACAGCTAAGGGCATACTGCATAGGCGAGAGTCCACCAGAAATAGAACCCGGGACCTAAGGCGAACGCACTACCTACTTGGTTTCCCAGAAGCCCAGGCTGACCCTTTATTCGATGACATATGATCGATAGTTCCCCTTTTCCGTCGAACCTTACAAATTCAGAGGTCACGAAAAATTTTTATAAAGTGAAAGAATCCAAATTTTAAGGATACGCCTTCCGAGTTTCCACAAAAAGAAATAACGCAGGAGCTGAATTGGCATAAGATAATATCTGCTGAAGGTGCGATAAATCTTTTCAGCAGAATTTATACATCTTTCAGAGGTAGAAAGCAGAATCCATTTTGCCTACGGTTAGAATAGGTCCCCCAATCTGGGTCAACACAAGATTTCAAAGTTTGTACTGTAAAAAGTATTTACCGTCGTACAATTAAGATTTGTGTCTTTAATATAATTTTCCTCAATGTCTCATGTCGGTATTCTTATGCATTGTTCGGTTAAAAATTATGTTCATTTTATCAATCACAAAGTAAAATCGATTTAGTGAGTTATAATGGATGACATTGAACAGTTTTACATTTCATTTACTTCTATTTTGAAATATAAATTTCATTTCAGATGGGTTCGCAACTTCCAACTAATTGCAACGTTCATAAAAAATGCAATCATACTCATACCTTCCTTACACTAGAAAAGAATCTTCCATTTTAACTTCTTACCCTTCACCACTAACTTACGTTTGTGTTAGAAGTTGTGCTTTTATTTTGCTCTCAAAATTCATTTCAATTTCTCGCTTGAATCCTACATTAAATTCTTAAAACCTTACAATTATATCTTTTTGTGGCCGTCTGCGTATGTGCCACTTTAATAAAGATGAGAAAACTGCAGATGGGCACAATAATACAGCTGCTTTGAAATTGCAGAAGTCATAAACAACGGCCATACAAACCTCTGGAAGGCGACTCGCTCGGTACTTCAAAAGGCATTAATCAATGACACACAATTCCAGGCAAGAAAAAATCCCGTTCGAATGAATTTTAGTAAAACAATTCCATCGCGTATTATACCGTCCTTTCCAAATGTATAATTTCTGTCGCAGTTGTTTACACAAAGGCGACGGAGCTCCTTTACATTTTTTCCACGTTTTTGCGATATAAAAGGCCTTCCCTAGAATTCAATAGCGATATATTTCCTTCAAAAAACACCAGCATCGTTAATTGAGGTCAGAATATTATCTTTACATTAGCAACTCTCGGAAAGACTACGAGATGCCGCATTTTCGGAGGAAAGAAAAGGATGGAAAGAGGCGTTGTTAAAGGCCGAAAATAAAAAACAACTTTCCCTTCCTGGCAGCACAATGCATCTCCCTCCCGGTCACCTTGCTTTACATTGCCTCCTTTTCGAGTGAATTAGAAAGGCTACTGAATTCTCTATATCCTAGCCCACATTTTCCACTTTTCTTTTTTACGAACGTATTGTCTGGCATTCGCTCATAGGAATAATAATTTATGACGAAGACTACAGTTTTTGATTCTTTTCTTTCCCAAAAGATCTTGTTTTCTCCATGCACCCTTTCACTTCTGCCCATAGCATTTATATACGACCGCTTCTCATGTTTTCTTTTGTATTTTTGACTTATTCATCGAGGAAAGAATCGTTTTCTGGTTGCTTACATTCTTTTCGTTTGGAACACAAAAATCTACCCGATTCGTTAGTGTGCTAATTCTTTTGTTGAATTTTATTTGAGTTAGAAATTAAAATTCCTTCAAATTTATTGATGAATATTTCCCGTAGTATATTATAGTACCCTTAGAAATAGAAGAAAAATTGTCCAACAAAATTTGTCCCTTGCCTTTTTTACTTTTATAAAAGACAACCTAAGTTATTTAATTAATTTATTCTCGAGAAAAATCTAAAGAATACATCATCTGATGAAGCTTTCATTGTCCTAGTGTAGCTATTTGAATATTGATCAGTAATTTAGTGAAGTAATTCTTCGATATTTTCTCCTCTCATAAGTTTTATTTGTTCGCTATTTTCTTGATAATGGTCTATTTATGAGCTAATGTAACACATCGAACTCGATTCTATGTTATGATACATTATTCAGAATTTTCAAGCGAAACAAATACTCAATTTCTCTGAAAGAATGTTTGGTCGTCACTTAAGATCTCGATTCGTTTTCGGCAAAACTTGCTCCGTTTCGAAGCCTCTTCAACTTTCCCATCTTCAATGGACGTTTGCAAATCGCTCTATTTTTATTACTCTAACACATCAAAATATCTAATAGAGAAATTTTAATCCTTTTTAACTACGGCAGAAGGAAATCTCAGATTGTAGTGTCGGTAAAATGTCCTTCAATGTCGAATACACTTCTCATCCTCTGAATCTCTGGGCCAGTCATCCCTCGTGTCCCTATGGAAAAATCATATTTCGCCTTAACGGACGGGTGATGGACATTTTGAAATCAGATCGCGGTGTCGGCAAAGCGTCCCCTTAATCCACTCACACGCGTCCATTCTCTTTATTAAGCCATCGCATATTTCCATCAATCTTTCTCCTCTTTTGTTTCCACATTCCCTTTAATCTCTCTTTTCTCTCCACACCTTCAATCAACAGAGTACTTCTCTTCGTTGACAAAAAGCCTCTTAAATAATGGCTTCAAAATTAGCCGCTAAATGCCCGCGACTCTTTTTTCCTTTTTGATTTTCGAAGGAAAACCTGTTTTAACGCGGACGAAGATGTTTTTCACGCGTGTAAAGCATTAAGAGCATGTTATTGCGTCGCGCGCCTTTTACGTGACTTAAAAACAAACGAAATGCGCATTCTTCCGGTCAACCAAGGACGCCTTCTTTATGTTCTCGTAATTTTTTACGTCCGTCTTTTCCGGTATCTCGGGCGTGGCAGATAGCTGTTATAAGAGACGTAAAATACACGGTTTATTGATATTTTATTCAACGTGAGCAAGGATTTGGCGCTTTCCAAACTTTTATTAATCCCACTACAAACTCTTAATCCATAATCCCATTTCCGTGATCTTCTCCTTTAATCAAATGAAAATTATAAACACCGCACCCAGTAAAATGCTCATCGCGGTCTCTCCTACTATTTTACGGGTAAACATAGTTTTGCTAATAAAATAACTAGCAAGTCACGTGTCGCAGGATAATATAAATGATTACTGCTTATATTTACCATTGTGATTAAAATACCACTGAATAATTTAATTCAAATCTTACTACGACTCATTCGAACGCTGCAGTCACTTTCTCAACACGTAACAGGTCTTTGATTTACTGCTTACGGTTTTTTAGCCATCCTTATATGTTACATTGTAAATTTTCGGAAGTTACGAAAGCTGCTTACGGAGCAATCTGATATTGCGCTATTGCTGTGGTTCTCGCATAAATTTGAATCGAAAATTCCCAAAATATTGCAGAAAATGCGGTCATGGTTACGAAAAACCTTAGATATTCTTAACAATGTAAGAGTTACTTTTTACCATTGCTGTCACTACATTAACATTCAAGGTCAAAGGCATATTTCTGTTCAAATCATAAACTAATTAAGCGATGAAATATTCAGATTTTATATAATTTATGACATAATTTCGGATGAGGCAAAAAATTGTATTAAAACATGTAAGAATATTTAGAATCCTAAAAATATCTTTTTCAATAAATGCAACATTAAAAGGCATTTATATCTCTAATGTGATGTTCAGAAGTTCATAAAGGAATGGGACGGTCTTCGAGTATCTTAGTTTTTTTGTAAACAAGCACGGAACATATCATACTTCAATTTATTATTATTGATTCCTCCATTTATAAGATGTCTCCTCAGACCTCATCATTCCCATCAAAGTCCTTTCAAATACTCTTTCATCCCTTCATCTTCTCTCTCCAAACTTCCCACTTCTTTCCAAAGTCTTTCACAATTCCGAGATCGATAACCTTGCGCTTTTATGTTTACATATAATGTTATGCCCTTATCACTTCCCAACATATTTCACTTCGATCACTATTTGAATCGAATCACAAATACAGAAAGAAGTTTTGTACACAAATCTCTAATCCAAAGTCTGCGAAATATCTGTGATGTTTACTTCTAAGCGTGAAACGGGAATGGATAGGTAATCATCCGCCGAAAGAAAGTTAAACGTTCGACCAAGAAGTGACATTTCTCAGGTCATTCACATTCCCATATTCCTTACGACTCTTCTTCTATTTCATCGAATGTTTTAGTTACATCTTCCAGCCTGTTATAAAATCAATTAAGTCATATAAGCATTAAAGAAATGTGGTTGCATTTTTTCTGGCTTCCTAGCACTGAAATTCACTTATTTCCCCGAAAAAGGCATCGGGTATTATAACGGAGATGCTTAAAAGAAGAGTTTTACTGAAACGTAATTAAAATTGAATTAACTAATAAATCGAACCTTTATATAAATTCATTAAAAAGTATTATTCCTCTATAAATCATACATTACTAAGAGGGCCGAACATGATTATATTTCTACATTACGCGAGAGTCGCTTCAATTCGTGAGAATCTCTCATTTATATTTAAAGATTTCTTTAATGTCATCATCTTTCATTTTTTACCTGTACTTTATTAAAATCGATAAAAATCCTTATTTTCAAACGTTAATTTTTTAAGGATTAAATTGAAAGGATTCAAAACAGTTTTCATCAAAATTGCACCAAAATATTGCAGTAACTGAAGTAAACAAACATTGTTATGCTTGATCATCATCTGGTGATTCCCTCGAAAAATAGTTCAATATTTCCTGAATGAAAACCAAGTTCATCGAATTATATTACTTAATTCAGTAATGTATTTACAAGTTCCATCAGACATCGTTGGGCGCTGGAAGTATTTCGTAGCCTTAATTATCCATTTGTAGTGTTCCTATGACTCATAAAACTTTGCTCTTCTTCGTCATGCTAATTTACTTCATGATCCACATCCTAGCGCAGTATTTTTTTCCATCTTGGGACTAACATTATCCATAATCCAGGCGAAATTTCCCTTTATGCTTGGGCTGCCTGGAGCTCTAGGCCGTTAGAAGGCCCGTAATCTTTGTTGTCCTAATTCTTGCCTTTGTCGGCAGCCCATTTCCTGCTCACATCCTTTCTGAAATTGCGCTGAGGCCTTACAAGAGAATTATAGCGCCCTCTTACGCTGTGTGTGTTCACGAGCGCAGCTGCGACACGCTCCGCGGTTTGCTCCCTCGATATCTTCCCTACGCGTTGAACCGAATCTCTTATATATATATATATATATATATATATATATATATATATATATATATATATATATATATATATATATATGTATTAATCAGAAGATACGGAGCCACTAACTGCGGAATTCGATAATTTGTGTCATGAAAGTCAACTCTGGAATTCATCTTCAGAATGTCTAGAGCAGAGTTGGGGAATCCATCGAAAGGCAGCATTCGTTCTTATAAGAAACCATAAAGTTGCACATGAAACACACACTTTAAACAGATAGTTTGACCATTAGTAGGCGCAATTCGGCCAATCTAGACCTCTCTTCCATTTAACCACGTTTTTCTCTATAATATTTAAAAATATTGATTTCACAACAAGAAGAAATATCGAAATGTGGGAATCTTGTCAACTTAAGAGTGGAAAAGAAAGGAGTAAAAACATTAAATGCAGCATACAATAAGAAAATCACATTACAAAAATAAAGAAAAATAAAACAGAATGGAATATAGAAAGTTCAAAATAGACAATAAGAAATACAGAATACAAACGGCTAAGTGTTTTGAGTGTGGATGTATCCCTCCGATGTATTCGAATAAGCTTAATTAATCATTTGAAAAGCTCTAACCAAATACTGAAGTATATTAATTCAAATAATGACGTTGAACTTACAATATTTGCGTCATATTCCATTCATCATCCAGGCAAAAATAACTTTGAAATAACTTAACTATCTAGGCAAAAATAACTATCTCAGTGCTGATTACCTCGTGAAAACACCACTTAATTTTTGGTTTCTCCAAGTATACATTTCTACCCTCAAAGTGAGTCCCTTAACGTAGATCTGTCCCTATTACGAACGCCAATAATAGTTCGCTCTGGAGATTAACAAGCAGAGGAACTGAGGGAAACTTGGTTATATTCCATTCTATTGTAATTTGGATTCACTTGTTTCGACACAGCGAACGACTTGAGCGAATTCAAAATGGAAGCCACGCAACTCATCCATGCTGTATCACATTTGATCAATTAATTATCACAAAGAGGTAATTATCCGCCATTCTGCTCGGCGAAGAAAATTAATCCATTTGGCACAAAATAAGATAATGTAGAATTACGTAAGTGCGCCTTCTCACAATGCACATAATGAAAGTTAAATCAAATCAAATTGGACAGTAATGCGGCAGCGGATTTCTCTATCTTTCCCTTTTCTTCGCAGTTTCCTTCCCTTCGAATAAGGAAATCCTGTTTCCACGAGCTCAACAGTTTCCCCTCCACCCAACCTTTCACCCTCTCAGCGCAGACTCTAATTAGAACCCGTCTTTTTAAGACGCTTCATTATCGAGCATTAAAGTTTGTAGAATCCGCGGCTTCCCAACCTGCGGACTAAAGGACACCGAAACAATCCCTCGAATAAAACATCTATACTGCGTTCCATTTTTACTAGTGAGAGAGGTAACTGAAAACTTCAGTCCAAATCCTTGAATAAGAACTATAGATCATAATTTTATTCCTTTAATACATAAATATGCTGCACTTTTGCATGGAGAATATTGATTAATTCTCTCATTAGCCATCGTCAGCTTCTAGAAAAAATGGAACTCAGTGTAGAACAGGGATAAGGATAAAAGCGGTGGGTCGCAATAAGTTATACGGCATGAAATGGCCACTCTTGAGTTGCGTATAGTAGAGATACGAAAAGTTAGTCCATGGCGCGGCATCCCTATGAGGGATAAGGCCGAACCAGGAGGCATTCACTGTGATTGACACAAGACCAGCACATCGACACACACGCCGCCGTATTTGGCTTAGACCGAAAGCGATATTTAATTATTCACATAGCTTCTCATATTCATCATGACGTTGGGTAAAGACCGATTAACGGTTTCCCTCACCATAAATTGAACTCGGGACCGCTTCCACCTAAAGTGATCACCAATTAGGCTATCCTGGGTCAAAAACTCCAACATCGAATTTCCCAGAAAAATTAAAATCACTCAGAGAGAACTAGTAGAGAATAATTTACTTTTCATTTTCTCTCGGTGTCACTTAAGGGAGAAATAAAAAAGTTTGAGTTTGTTTTAAGTAGAGAAGAAATTATAGTAGTGTATCCCGGAAAAGGATTCTTCACTTCAGATCTGCGACTAGCACGAGTAAGTAACGTGTTTTTTCATTAACCAGCGTACTTTGACCTGCGCCGGATTTTTCCTGGAACTGTAGATAGCTGCGTTGCCGAAATACTTATCTAGCGGTTCTCACTACAGCAAGAGATAAAGATGTCACTTCCAACTGTTTCTGTTTTTCGCGTTTTATCTAACATTGTCCTCTCCTGTTATCGGCTGGGGAAATATCGCATCTTGTTACAGAGGTGAATAAACCCACTCCCTCAAAAGCATAGGAAAAAGTTTTTAGCCATGGATTTCCATAAAATTGTAATATTTCATAAATATTTCAGGATTATTCAGTAAAATTTTGAATATGTTGAATAAATAATACCATCGAGTTCCTTTTTATCCCAACGGACCTCTTTTACCATATTTTTACAATGCATAGATAAAACAAACGGAAATGTTTGGATATACTGTGAAATCAAGCGGGATATGGCAGGAAAATGATGACATCCTTAACTACAGTATCTAAAAATTCAGTCTTCCAAAGAAATAAGAGTAAGAGCATGACTAACAGCAAAGAAGTAGCAATTTTTAAAGTGATTCAACAACTAAAGGTAATTTTCTCGATGGGATCTCATCGGGAATAGATCCCGGGACCGCTTTCACCGAAGTCGATCGCGTTGCCCACTTGGCTACCCGGAGACCCAACTACTAGCTAAATTGATGTAAAAGCAATGAGGTTAATCGAACGAAAAATAAAAAACTAACGAAATTATATTAAATATGGATATCCACTAACTCAATAATTACGAAAAATATGTAGTGTCGTAATTTTTTTCTGGGATTGTACAAGTTTTTTCGTAATTATTGAGTATGTAAACACGAGATTCCACAAAATAACGCCGAAGAATATTTATTTGATGGACTCTAAGGCTTTACGTTGCAAAAGATATGGTCAGCCTAATTATAATAAACTTTTTGACTGAAATCAATTTACATCACATATCGAGCACGCGACTGAAATGGTTAAATTTGCATCAGAATAGCTGTTTAGTGATACACTAAAGAAATGATTAATAGTTCCGTTTGTTGAGTCAAATGCAATATCGAAAATCGAGAGAAGAAGGAAGTGACTTCCTTCACAGTCACCTATTAGGGTGACTGTGACAGTCACCCTAATAGACGACCCAAAACGCATCGATTTCTTTCGGAGAAGATTTTCATAAGCCGTTCGATTCGATGCAAGCTAACATATTGGAAACTTTGGATATTTGAGTGGAATATTTCTCTCCTTAATGGGCGAGAACATTAGAGGTATTCGGAGACACTTTTCCTCACCCCAATCGTGAGGGTTGCTCTTCCTATTTGATATCGATCGATAGCCATTACTTAGCGCCCTCTGCTTTCGGTAATTAAGGTCAGCTTGGAATTGATGATGGGGAGAAGCATTTAGATGTTAAAGGACGAAAAGAACGAGTTTCGTCCGAATCTCCTTCGATCCTTTTGGAAACCACGTTGCAGTTCCTTCCCAAAATGACATGGCTTGCTTTCACCGTGATTAACATCACTGTTTAATTTCAATTATCAGACACTCTTAGAAAATGAAAAGATAATGTAGCACTTTTCTAAAATCTTTACGAATTGACTGGTTTCAGTCTCTTAGTACATCATCAGGTGATGAGGAATATCTGCTACACAAAGTTCAATCACAGACATTGATCAAAATCACATTTATACTAGCTTTCTGCTGTGAATATCCCAATTAATCGATCTTATTCGATGCTCATTCCAAGATATCATATAGTGGCTGCTAAGTTATGACGTGTGCTTTGTTATTTATCGAAATCAAATGTGAAATCATCTAGAAAATCAGTCAATAGATTAATAATACCTTCGGGATAAATGCAATATACGTTTACATTAGGAAATAAGGCCAGTAAAGCCGATTTCCTTCCTCAGTAGACAGATCAAAAGTTGTTTACATAATCCTTATCTAATTCTTTCTCTGGTAAAAAATTGCCTCTTTATAGAGTGAAAAATGAAGAAATTAAGTAACATAGAAAAACGCTCTTTCTACAAAAAGCAGACCTTTTTTTAATATCGAGAAGCCAACCAGTATTGTACAGCAATTGCACACGTACTCTCTACAAATCCATACTACAGATGCAGCAAATGAAGCAAACTAAAGAAGATTCATTTTAGTTTTTAAGGTGAATAGCAATTAATTGAAAATTAAAGAGCCAAAAGTTCTTCCCTTTGGTTTTCTTATGTGAAAAATAAAGAGTTGTAACGCTCGCCTATAAGAGTTGTAACGCTCGCCCCCCTCGCTATTCCGCATATAACATGGTTTTCACTTTATCCTCTTAAAAGCGTCTTAACCGGCTTTTAGTGTATGTAGTAGAGATTTGCGAATATTCAACATTATAATTCCTAATTATAATTCAGAGTAGCTCACGGGAATAATGAAAAAACTCAATAGTTATTCCTAGGCCTAATCTACCATTTGCAAAAGTTACGATGAGTGAAATCTTTTTCGGTAATCATCTAGGGTTGGATTCTTCGTTTCCTCTAAAATGTTTGAAAAGGAATATTACGAGTAAATGAGAAAGGGTCTGCAAATTAAGTGATCGCCTCGGATGCTGAGTCGCACTGTTCTGCGCTCCATTTTCGAGGAACAGCATTCACCTGCATCTTCCTTTTATCTCCTGAAATTGGAGACATTTCGGGAAACACAGAAAGGGCCTTTTTCCCCACCGTGAGCGAAAAAACTTCTCTCCTTAAAGCGCTGGAATTCTTTCTATTGGAATGTCGAATCTGTGAAGGTGTGCAAGAAGCTCTTTACGCTGCGAAAATAAAGCTTTGAAGCCAACGCAAACAAACAGAAAAGACTATGCTTCTCTAAGGAGCCACGAGAAAAACACGCTGATGTTGAGGAATAAATTTTACCTTATGATTTAATTTACTTTAACTTCCAATTAAAGGAGTACGAACATTCGAATCAAGCAATTCTTTTACTAGCAAGATATTTTGATCCAGAATGACATCTGTTTAACTATCAAACACAAATTTAAGTGTCGAAATACCATGTTTCCGTCACTCATTATTTTTTTTCTTTATTAACTTTCTAATGAAATTTTCGGGATTTTTAAGACATATTTCTTATAGTTACGCTTCTAATCATACCCAATTTATTTAATGAAGTAATTGTTATCACAACATTCTATCTATTACATAACATTTCCTTATCTTATTATAAGTTTGCAGATCTACTGACTACGTCAAGCAGTAGACGAAAAAAATGCGAGCTCCACTTGAGGAATATTACGTAAAACAAAAGCATCGCGTATGAAATCGAAAATTTGGTCAATTTGACTTGATTTACATTGGAAACTCTCATTCGAACTTTTTTTTCGTTTCTTTTTCTTAATTGCTTCTCCTCACAAAATACAACCGCAGCACGGTTTAAGAACCCGTAGTACTTTACGACGATTTTTCTAATGGCCCTGACCATTTCCTTGATTATTTATATTATAGCCAAGTATTTATTATTTAATCTTTCACGTAACTTCTAAACATTCTGCTCCGGACAAAATTATTCAGTATTTGGTGCGCATGCCTCTGAATTCCCGAATTCCTCCGACAATTCCTTTCTTTTCCCAAGCACGAAAAACCTATTTCTCTGTTACACAAGTTCTTTCAGTTCTCCTGGTCGTGACCATCGAGTATTTGTGCGGTAAGCATCTTGTTCTTGTAGCCCAAAGGCAGCCTTCTTCTATTTCCACTTCCTAAATTCCCTGAGCTTGCAACTTGAATTCCATTGCCTATCGGAAATTCCTGGCACCTTAAAAATATTTTAACCTACGTATCCAATATCTTTTCGTAACTCAAAACTTTTAGCGATCGTTCGTAAGATTTAAACAAACCCTCTTCCTCGATAGTCCATTTGTAAATTATTACATCTACGTCAACATGAATACCCTGCCCTTCGACGTTTGGCAGGGGGTGCATTACAACGTGTCAAGTTTAATATGTTCCGTTTTTATACGTAGAAAAATATGAATATTACATATATGTGTTTTTATTTGTAATAGAGTTTATGAATATGTAGAGCCGAAAGGATTGGGATATCTGGATTGGTGGTGAACAAACGTACGCATTGGGGTAGAGTTATCAGAAATCCAAACAGGGCTAAGACATAACAAGAAATAAAAAGGCATTTTCAATTTATAAAAGAAGGACTTAAGTCACTTAATTCGTTATTAAAAACTAACAAACAAGTTTATCGTTGCTACCGATTATTTTCGGAATTTTATATTTTTCGATGAGAGCACAGCATACGTTTATTTATTCCATCGTCTTGAAAAAACGCGCATTTCTTTTAAACTCCTATTAGAAGCTTTTTCCTTCCTTATGATATGATTTCTCTTTCTTAAAACCGGAACGATAAATCAAAACCCTGGAAGAGGTGCGAAGACGCTCTAGAAATATGTCTTCGGAAATATCTGCTAGGTTAGGGACGTCTTAAAGGGATGAAAGTAGAATATTCAGAAGTAGGAAACGACTATTACATATATTGATATGTAATAGTCGTTTGTATCTCGCATGTCTATTGGTGGTTATTATCGAAGGAATGATATGTGAAATAGTTTGGAAGAACGCATTAGGATAAATTTGATGATGTTAATGTGAAATTAAAATATGGAAGCACGGAAACTATTGGAGAGAACTGAAAGTCAGAGAAACGACCTGCTGAGGAGCAGAAGATATGGCATGATGTTGGTGTGACCAATTCAGCAGATTAATTATTTAAATTTCATAAACATAAAGCATTGATAACAAGTCAAAGTAATTGAGGTAAAAGGAGGAATAATCGTAATATATACGAAGATTTGTGAAATTCTAAATTTTTTGCTTATTCGTTTTCAGTCCTTGAACGTAATGCTTTTTGTGATTTCTTCAGTTACGAGGAAATATTATACATGCAGTGTTGTTTTGAATTGCCGCAAAATGTTGTATACGTTCTTCACGCACTGACGGATGGTTAAGTTGTGACATTGTAAGTGAAGAGTCGATTTGCAGCTGTCAAAACTTGATTTCCTTAAGAATTCGCGTGAAGAGAAGATGGATGAGACGAATGGGAGAGATGAAGTCTTCCAATAGAATGCAATCTCCCGAGTGCATCCCTTGCATTCAGCTGCGATCCGACGCATTTCAAAAGGAAATGAAATTAAAAAAAGCGCGTCTCTCGAGAGCGAAAAAGAGTTGACAAGAGAACGGTGTGAATGCGGAAAGTAATCTTCAGAACCTCTGAAATGAATATCAAGTATGTGAAGTGAATGTTGAGCGGTGAGGTTATTTCTCGTTGAAATGGAATACGCAATTGAATAAATATTCGGTCGAATAAGTGAAGTCACAAAGGACGGTCAAAGAGTTCGATGTTTCGACTTAACGAGGTTTCGAGATATCGACGTTTTGATTTCAAGAAATTTCGAGATATCGTAAATTCGAGTTAGGAAGGTTTCTCGACCAGATACTCGATTTATCGAAGTGCTGTAATTCTATTCCTAGAGGTGTTCAACGTTGTTGTCTTTAAAAAATAACACAAATGAAACATCAAATACCTTGGTTAATCAAATTCAAATAAATATGGGTATTTTTGTCCAAAAAGCTATCATTCTTAAAAATTATGACGAGAAGGCAACTAGTTTTACACAACCATAGTTGTGATATCTCTAGTTGTCTACAGATGTGGCAAATAAAGCAAACTAAAAAAGATTCCTTTTCGTTTTCAAGGCTTAAAGCACTCACTCAATAATTAAAAAGTCATAAAACTATTTCCTTTCGTTTTCTTATGTAACAGAAATAAAATTTGTCATGTCTCGGTTACTCTTCTGCATAAAACTCAAATTTCACTCGATTCCTTAAAATGAGTCTTAACCGGGTTCTATTGCTTCGAAAATTATGTACAAGATTATTTGAGATTACCACTAATAAAACAATATTGCTCAATAAGAGTAAATCACTCATGGCAGAAAATTTGGTTAGATTAAAGTACTCATCGCAAAGGAGATACGTAGGGCATCATTCGGAAAATAGTACGGAGTGAAGCGACAGGTTCGATTTCGGAGAGGAAAGAATTAGCTGAACTTGTTGCATTTCTCGCGTTTATAAGAAACCATAATAGGGCAAAGAAAGGGAAAGCGATACGCATGAGAACCACGCCAAAGGGGACGAGCAATCTACGAGGAAGAGTGACTAAAAAGAGAGTAGGATATGGAGCTGAAATTAATTATGAAACAAAGATGAAGTTTTAATTTGAAGCATCACATTTATAGGATAGATGGATTGAGTGTCCTTCATATTCTAGGGGAACTTTAATTATAGTTTATGATACTTCTGAAGCTGGCATTGGCTTTTCTCACACGTCTCTTTAGTTCCTGAACGATCTTTTAATAACTTCATTGCAACTTGCAAGTAGAATCTATGGAATATTCTCTAATTATCCGGTCAACTTCAGAGTAATACTATATTTAACTGATAATGGATTCCTGTATCAAGTATTTTGACGAAAGCGGTGAGAGAGATGAAAACAGAAATGTGATAGTATTTAAGTATTTGATGGATAATAATTATGTTTGAAATCTCAAAACATTTTAAATAAAATTACAAGTAATTTTCCAATTACAAAAGTTTCCAGCGATTCCAATTTCATTGATACATTTTATAATCAATACTGTATTCTACAATAAAATATTATGTTACTATTATCTCAATTTCGTTTCTAGAATTCCCTTTTTTTACGATAACCGTGGCGGTTACGAATTCATAAGGGTCCCACTGATGAAAAAGCACAAGGCTTACCTTAATCTAAATCCACTCCTAGCATAGAGGTAAGAAAAAGAACACTTGGAAATCCACTGCAATATGAAATTGCCAAACTTAAATAATAGATGCAACTGAATAAATATACCTGAATATATATATATATATATATATATATATATATATATATATATATATATATATATATATATATATATAAGTCACTCTAGCTATTTCATTTGTTTGTTACGACACTTTTAATGTATAATTCGCTTGAAAGTAATGCAGATTTCTATTGCTACACTTGCATATCTGTTTCATATTCTATATAATCCATTATTAAGTTTTGCGAGAGAGATGAAAATGCAGACAACCTAGATAGCATTACATGTATCGAACATACATTCGAATTGAAAAGTGTTCATTCCATTTCAACGCATTGTTTTCGCAATTAAAAGTCTACATTCCTTGTAACATGAGAATGGCGAGCATAGTCAAAAATTGAAATCTCTTTCGCAGGCCAGGATCTACGAGAAAATTTATTAACGCGAATATTATTGGAGTCTCTACACGTTCCGGTGTTTAGAGTCGAAAGCAAACACGCGATTCCGAAATTGTTGCTTACATTTTACACGGCGAGAATTACGTCGTCTCTCTTATCGATTGCTTCCCTATAGTTCTCTAGTTAACGCATAATCTGCTCATTAAGATCACGGTGCTCTCATTTTCGATGCTACAGTTCAACATTAATCGTGCATTTATCTACGATAATCTCTTCCTAAAAATCAAAATCACATCATTTATGATTGTAATACTTTCTTTTAGGACATGATAAATTAAAATTTATCTTTAACTTGATTTGTTGCATTCCTGCTAACGGCTGTGGTAATATAAATTGGGCAATTCATCTGAGATTCATACTGGTCGTTCCTTCATGAATTATTTCGAAATTGCCAATCACAAGGTTTTTGCGTAAAATTACGTGACAACTTCAGTTTATTGTATTCTAAATCTGCAAAAAGGTGCATTACCTCTATCTTCATTTTTTGTGTTATTCCCCATCTTCCGAGGTATTACTCATAACTCATCTTCTGTAGCACACCTCAATTTCTTCATTAACTTCGGTGAATGGAGTGGAGAATTCAAGTAACCTACGTTCTTTTAGCTCGACAGATAAACAATTATTTTCCGACAATATTTTCGATTATCATGCCCAATCAATCACAATCAAATACGATGACGCAGAGGCTTTTAAGTAATAGCCGTTGTGGCGTTAATAGAACGTAGAGAATGACTTAAAAAACCTAAGAGAGATCACTAAGAGAATGTTCGAATTTACCCGCAAACTCAGAGATGATGATTTTGCTACATATTTTCTGGAAACCCTTCCCAAATAAACAGCTTAATATCTTTTTCAAGCTGGAGCAGAATACTTTCCTTTCCAAATGTTGTAGGGTCACGTATTCTAGAAAAAATAAGGCGCCTCTATTTGCTGGACTGCCACGAAAACAGTTCCCCAAGAGCACATGCAGGATTTGTTTGAAGAGAACACAAGTTCTCGGGCATTGTATCACGAAATATATTAGGCCTGATAAATTTAGTAAACAACGAAAAAGGTTGAGATTCAGGAGGCAAAAAAGAGATTCGCATCAAAAAAGAGAGGACTTCGTTTGCGCAAATAATTTTATTAGAGTACGAATAAATATAGAAAAGCGAAAGCTTAATCTGTAAAGAAAATAAACGTCTGTTTGCGTTAAGTTACGTCGACTCCGCACACCAAGGAAAGAAAATATAGAAGAATATTCTAGCGAATGAATTCACAGATTCGCTTCTTTTTCGCAAATTTGTCTACCTTAGTAGCATTGCAAATAATTTAAGATGTGCTGATGACGACAAATGATTGGAAATGAGAACCAATAAACAGTTTTGAAAATGTTCTTTCGATTCTTTGATATCAGATGAAAATATTAGAGCTCGGTGGGGAACCATCTGAAGGCTGCACTACCATCAGAGGTGGGTTTTTTAAATGGTGGGATAGAGCAGTTCAAGAATGGGGTGGTTTAGGACAATATCCTTATGAACTCATTTCCAATTAACTAATGCCATTTAAAGTGATAAATGTAGTGGAACTATATTGACCATAGAAACACTTAATCAGATTCTAAATGAAGCCCATCGTCACATAAAAGACAAATTACTAGCACTGCAAAGTCATCAAGTCACCCCCATCTTGGATTTTCTAATGTGTGCCATACGGTAGCAACGGAAACCCTGAGACTGTTTATGAAGCCATCAGGGGCTTCCGGATAACGAGATCGATAAGAATAAGGATAAGAAAAGAACCCTTTAAATACGTGATTTTATTTCGGAAAGTTACAAAAAGACCTCACTGAACGCTCAAAAGAAGGTACCCTTTTATTAGAAGATGGTTAAATAAATGGATGGTTATCAGATTCAACTTGTCATTTAGAAGATCTACGGAGGTTCGGAATTGATGTTTCTCACCTTAAGTAGGGATTGCAGATGATTCTTTCCTTTTGACCATCTGGGAAAGTACACAGTGTAGAATGCACAGTGAGTAACAGTAAGCAGCAGTGTCTAGAGATGAATCGGAGGCTCAACATGTATAATTGGGGCAGTGGAAGGACTTAGAGGGAATCAAAGCGCGTGACACATCCAATCACGAATGGCTTCTCCAACCTATCTCCTCCTCACGCAATTGGAACGACACGGCTTCCACTGGTAATCGAACCTGGAGCCTCAATCTACAGATCCATTCATTCGGATAATTGGAACTTCTCAGTTTACAAATACTGGAAGCAGAAACAATCGAATAACAGAAACCACAGTTTTATACATTTCCACACACTTTCCGTGATATTTTACACGAAATATTTATTTATATCTATTTTATATTTATTTACATCTTATGACTGCAATCAATGTAACCGAAATTATGCGCCCACCTGGTTATATAGGCCATTCTGATACCTTTAGAAAGATCAGAGAAAGAAATGCTAGAACCAGTCGATTCAAGAATTCATTTCTTCCGAGAACGATACGGGTCGACGAGGGAAGTAGAGTCATGGTACTTGCACCCCCTGCCACACGCCGAAGGAGGCATGTAGATGTAGATGAATGAAGGGGAAAACTCCTCAAAAAATCTCCCGAAGGCAGCACGTAATACAGAGTTATCTAATATAATAAAATAAGGTGTGTGTATGTATTTGTGTATGTATGTTCGCCTAAAACTTGAAAACCTTAAATGGCACAACTTTCAAGCTTTCAGGATTGTTAAATATATCCTCCCTACGCAGATAATAGGCTACTTTTCATTTATCTGAATGTCCCCAGTTCGAACCCAGACAAGAAAAACCGTTATCATAAGAAATGCACGTAAACTTCACTTTTATCAGTTGCAGGCTACATTTCTTTTGCAAATTTAATTAGAAGTAATAGGCTTACAAAATCGAGATAAGCACCAAAAGAAAGACAAATAAATAAAAATTCTTATTTTGGTCATGAAATATCGTTATCGGGTCGAAATGGCGAGAATTCGGTTGAAATAAACGGAAATTTTGTGAAATTTTGAGGCTATAAACAATGAGTCCCCTTGACGACGATTGCGATTGTTGAAACCGAGGTATTGCGATTTTCCATAAGAATACACGTTGATTTTAGGTCCATATGAAAATAATGATTAAAAATTAATGATAGTATATGTTCATAGCAGGCAATATTCCGAAATTTCAGCATTTGCATTTACGAACAATTCGCAGTGTTGATTCACAGGAGGCAACGTATGATCATTTAGGAAAAGTTTCTTTATCACCTCGACTTTGCCAACTCTATTTGAAAATAATGAAGCTATTACGTGTGATTTACACTGGAAAAACTTTAAATTGATTAATGTATACTGCGTGCAGCCTCTCGGCGTGTGGCAGTGGGTGCTTTAACCATGACTCTACTTCCCTAATCGTCTAATACCACTTATTACATTAGCATTTCGAGTAAATGATAACTTAATCAGACGTCTCATTTTTTACACGGGCGATCTTTTGTATTCGTGAGCAAACCGCCAGTAGTATTAACTCTATCAATATTTTCTCTCTTATAGGACTCAATGTGAAGCTAAGCAATACTATCTTAATCAGTAAATTCAAAAGAAACATAAGGAAATGGGTAATTATTACAACGACGACGTTGCACCCAGGAAAAATCCCAAGGAAGAATCATGTTACACAGTTGAGGAAACTCCTAAAGAAAGAAAATCTAAGACGATTCCTTTTCTTATCGTGGGTTCTAGGTTTGGATTCATATTTTAAGAAGTTTGAAAGGAATAAACATTTTCGTTTAGGATAACATTTTCATTGATCCAAGCGAAGTGAGAGATGTTTTTTTCTCCTCTGCACAAATTATTACCTAAGATATTATCTACTGCTTATTTATATATCCCCGTTGAAAATCAACGGGCGCCTCAGCTAGTTTTAAAATATTAGTATTCTACTACAAGAATATCAAAAATTATATACTGCGACATACAATTTCTCATATTTTACAAAACAACACAAATCATAATTAATTCTACGTATACAAATAATATACACAACAACATAAATTTTAGTTATTATAACTAATTATGTAATTATTAACATTTCTTCAGCCTGCGATATCACATTATACAATATCACTTTTGATCTTCTTTTTGAAAATGTTTAGATTTTTCCGAATTGGAATTTGAAGTTCTCCAGATAAGTAATTTCATATCTCTACAGCTCTATTAAAAAGGAATATTAATGTTAAATAACTGCTCCCTTCAATGGCAAACTTTGGTAATTGATTTGCATGCGTACTGAGTAAAAGAGGTTGGATGAGAGGGATTTTGAAACTAACAATAAGATCACTTTCGCTGCAAAAGATGAAATGGGCGTGCCATATTTATGCACGTGTGTTTCGTGTTCAAAAATGCAGAGTGGATTGCTGAGCCTTCTTGGAACGTGATACACAATCTCTTCATTTCATATGTACTCTAAAGGCTTAGAGAGCTATTTATTTTAATTCTGGTTAATATGAGTAATTGTTTAGAATATTTCCTGCTCCTTCCACATAAAACTGAGAAAGGTTAAAACTGACTAAACCGAAAATGAGATTGTCTTTCTACAAAAATGATAAAAAACATTCATTTGAGAAGATAAGCTGCACAAAAAAGATATCTTGATGAGGAAGTTTACACAGAGTAGCAGTTTCAGAGAGACATGGGCTGGATTAAAAGAATAGCAGCGTGGTAAAGGATTTGCGCTATACATATAAATCTCAATTCGTGCCCTTTAAATCCACAGAAAAACACTCTTAATGAAAGGAAAACTCAAAAATAACATTTTTAAGTTTAGAACATCCTATAAAATTGAAAAAATCAATTAGAATCATGATATATCGTTACATTAGATGGGGAGACCTTTCAAAGAGGAATTTTTGACTGTATTTCCCTTTTCTTTCTTTTTTCCATAGAATACCCTTAAATATATAACTTGCTTAGGGGCAAAAATATCACTCTCGTAAATCACAATGGCGAATCTTTCATCTGCGATTAGTCCATTCTTATCTATGGAGGTCGTGCGATAAACGTTGACCGAAATGTCATACCTGCACATTAAAAAAGGAAGCAATTCGCTATATCCCAGGCCTGAGTCGTTATTTATGATAACGTATTTTAGCGAATACTAAAAAGGCTGGAAGAGAAATTTTTATTTAGCTTTATTGTACAATTTAGAGTTTCATGAGATTCTACTTGTTATAAAGTGGTCGAATACATGCTTATGGACTAAGTCACTTAAATTGCACTACGTTATTATTAGGAATCGGTTGAAAACACTTCAGTATAGATACAAAAAATAATTCAGAAGGAAAACGGAAAACTCGATGACTATAGTGATATGAACAACGATAAGAATCGTCTTTCATTTGGAGACAAGAATGTAACAATTCTACTCACGGAGGATTTTATTTAAAACAACTTTTTTCCATATCAGCTAATTTCATGAATTTCAGAAGAACATAGTGATTAATAGGACGATTACTTCTAAAATTATTATAATTATTGATATAACACGCTATAGGCAAAAGTATATAACTTTTATCTTGTTCAGTATATTAAGTTCCAACTCAAGCTCTTTAAAGTTTCTTCATATGACATGCCACCTTTCCTATTCTCCGCAGTTCGGCTTGAGATAACACTGTTATCTCGAAATCATGTCGCAAACGGTATGCAAAATGAAAAATCGCACACATCCACACCACATATAGAATTTAACTACTCTCAACATAACTCATACGTAGCACTACACCCTCGCATCAATGATCATTACTCCTTAACAGAAGTAAATAATAAGTTAATATCAATACAAGTTATTTGCACTCCTGAAGGAAACACATTCATGAATAGTATAATGAAAAGAGAGCTAAATTGAGTAACTCTTCGCAGTATTCGCCCAAAACTGGGAGGGAAACCACTCAAAAACTTCCTGCGGTGAAAACCACCTCAGCTGGAGCTAAACTTTAACATATTTTCCTACATTTTTACTTCTTGGAGAGCGTATGAATTTCCTTAGAATTCCTAATCTTCAAACTTTTCTTAGCGATGTTTGCTTGATTGAAATGCCCTCCTCTCTATTGACTTCCTGGAGGAGATTTGATAGATTTTAGTAAAAACAGGACAGATTTTACTTTGATTTATTTTACAAAAAATATAATTTTTTTAAAGTAGAATATTATTGTTTTGATCTGATAGACAAACGAAGCATTAACAATCTAAACGAAAAGAAATACGTTGAAATGGCAGTCTGACAGATGACTTCAACAACTCACATCTTTTTTTCAACCGATACTCAATCTAAAACTTCCAGCAAGAGAAAAAAAAGACGGAATTTTAATTCGAATCTTCAACTCAGGCAGCCATGGAGGATTAAATTGTTCAATGCAAGAGTCGAATTCATACGAGAAATGAAAATAAAATTTCTCCTCTTTTATTCTCCACGTGAGCATGACAAGACATTCCATTAAAAAATGTTGGTGTCTCATATCTCCGGAAACGAAATCTTTCCGTATTTTTCTAGATGGGAAAAGAAATTTCATCGAGAGAAAGAGGGCAGAAAAATCGGTCGCGTACAATAAAAGGAAAAGTATGAGTAGGTTGGTGATCATGTGGAAGGCCCGAGGGCAGCGTAATTCTCTTACATGTTGGTAACCATGTCACGTCCAGAAGGAGACAGATCGAATGACTGCTTTGGGAAAGTACGAGCGTATGAAGATGGAGAAAGATGCGATGGAAAAACAAAGGAGTGATGGAAAAACAAAAGACGCATAAAAAGAAGGCTATAAAATTCTGTTCGAGACAGTGATGAAAGTTAGTCTTTCATCAAAGTGCTCTAGGGATGTTCATTTATTTATTTATTGAACAAGCGATTAAATACGAGGCCAATTACAGGTGGTGATAAACTAAAATGAATAAGTAAGATCAACAATGGATAAGCAATATATGAAAAGGAACTAGCAAAACAAGCAAACAAAGAGAACATTAGCGTTTTAATGATATGGTTCGAGAATACCTTGGCCTAAATGTATAACCAACATTCATTCTTAATGAAACTTTAAATGGCTTTATGGAAATAGAGGCACTTACAACAGGTGTAAATTACATGAATCTATCTTCATCCTGATAAATGCACTAACTAGAATATGAAAGAATATTAGTGTTAACGTTCTCATAGGAATACAATTTTTCTACGTAGAGAAACAGAATAGTACCTGATGTATAGATGATCATTATGAAGAAGCAAAAAGTCGCTGGGAACGGTTTATCAAATTACTTGTATATTGTACACCGTTGAAATTCCTCCCGTAATATTTTCTCTCGTCCACTAACTCCGAAATAATGCTTTCGCAGAAATTCGTCCGAAATATTAATGAAGCCTCTAAGGAGCCATGCACTCACTTCCCTGTCTCTCTTGAGTAATGAGACTCCTTCGAAACAAAGGAACAGCGAAATGGCGTGCGGGGGATGGATCGCACAGCACGTCACGCGATGTAAAAATTCTTCTATATGATAAGGGATGGATAAGATGAGATAAGAAACGGTTCAGAGAAATGAATTCCACGGCGAAATAGCCTTTGGTGATATCACATTTGATGGATCGAAAAATCTCTATCGAGATCAGCCATCTTTCCCGATCATCGATTTTTAATCGCCTTTTAGAAAACGAATTGATAGGAGAATTTTTATCGAAACTTATGGGTCATTGAAATTTATCGGCGTGTATTTCCGATATCCCGTTTTTGTATCATTGCATGAATATTTATTTCTATTTTCCAAAACGGAGGTTTCCGAGCTTTTTGATCTCGTGTCATACGTTTCACTTTCACAACACATATCCAAATACGTAGAAAAGCTAAGCATTTTAGTTGAAGTACCTTAAAATAACGTTAGAAGGAGTTATTTTGTGGAAGGCACTTCGTAAATATTCCTCAAAATTGTATGCTTATTTCTGATTTTGTGGAATATTTACTAAGTTTAGCATGAAGTAAGCAAATATTCCATACAGTTTTGTGGATATGTTTGGATTTCCGTGTTATGTGTGCGGAAAAAGTAAGTTCCGTTTTTTCAGAGTTTAAGCCTTCCATAACGCCTGACCATATCGATTAAGTTCGGTAGTATGGCTGATAAGGCGAAATTATACAGCGAATTTGTATAGAAACTTAACTAAATTTTTTTTCTAGAATTGAGTAGAAGGCTAAGAATCAATAGGTATAATATGTTGTACAATAAAATAAGACATTTGATATCGAGTTCAAACTTGACCTTCTATGCTTCCTACTAGGAAGTCGAACATTTTTCCAAATCTATTGCAATCTATTTATTATATCAATATAATAATTTTATAACAGTCATAACTTTCCTGATACCATGAAAATATCGCTAATTATTATAAATATCTCATAAATAAGCATCATCACACATATATAAAATTATCTAAAGCAATAGTTCTGTTATAAACCTATTTCACCTATATTGCATCATATTTCCATTCAATTGTTAACTACACAATCTTTTGAATTTGGTCGACGTAAATCAAGAGAATTAGACTCCTCAGCAAAGCAAGAGGAGTCTAATACAAGTAGCTCTTAGGGTAATCGATGTCCCCATTTTATGTCCTCTTACTCTTGAGAGCATTAGACAAGTTCCCCTTCCGCAGTATCCATAAGGGCTTTATGTTCCATAAAAACTCAACATTCTCCATGTATTTGATAAAGAGGAATATTTACGATATATCATTTCCCCGAGAAGGCAACAGTATCCTCCGTATTCTACGAATCATTTCCTACGAGCTTCGTATGCTCACTGCTTTATCTAAATGTGCTTCCGTGGATTCGTCTTTACGTATTTTGTTCTGTCGAGGTCTAAATTGTCCCTATCTTTGAAATTATTTAAGCCCGTACATATCATGTATTCTACTGCACATTTTATCCATCCATCCATCTGAAGTAGGCATGTTCACCGACTAGAGGAGATTGTATTTTTACTCAAAATCATTTATTTTGACGATACAGGAATAAATCTTCTCTCAGACTGATGTCCATTGAAAAATATGTATCTGAAACTACACAATCCAATGTAAAGTGTCGTTTGCTGACTGGTTATCTCTTGCTTCATTTCTTGTCCTCCAAATATGTATAATGTATAATTTTAAATTGCTATCCTTCTACGATCTCTACTTCTTTCTTTTCTATGTTTCATACTTAACGTGCTTTACTTGAGGAAATATTGGGACTTAAAAGTCTCTTCTTCGTCTAACCTCTCGTCAATGATATTAGTAAATACATTAATAATACACAAGTAAATTTAAATACAAATGAAACTTAAGAAGGTGTAGCTGTAAAAAATCTAGGATGTTATCTTTGGAAAAATGATCTACAGCAGAAAAACACACAAAGAAGGAGAGTGTGAAAACCTGCGGAAGCCTACTGACAGTACAAGTCTCTCAATATATTTAGGCATAGAAGATGGCAACTTATGCCAATACAAGAATTGATAGTATGAGTCAATAGAGTTTCTCAGTCCGTAATTAAAACATTCCGATGATATTGGATTCCAAAAACAACGGAAGTAATTTTTCATACGATTGTTCCAATAACAAACCTGAACAGCGCTTCAACGACAACATTTTCTTAAAATGCCATTCGAATTCTTTGTTTGATTTCCGGAGCCCTAATTAACGCTTGGGTTTTTCAAAATATTTGCTCCCTTCAATCAATGATTGTCACGCTGACGCCACGACTCGAGCGAGTAAACTTCATTATTAGAAGCTCTATTCAGATCACTACGACGACATATTTCAAATCTGCCATTTGCCGAAGAGGGATTCTGTATTTGTATGCTTACTTTCTCATTGATATCCATTTTTCTTTGGTAATATTCCCAAAGGAAGAAAAGACAACATTCTTACATTAAAAAATTTAATTAATACGCCAATGATGCACATATAGTATTCTTATTTTACATAATATTTATTAACAAACTTCCAAATCAAGACATAAGTCTGGTGGCAGCGTAATCACACACTATAGAAACAAAGTTATTAATAATTATGCTAGGTTTACAATGTTCAATTAATTAGGATATTGAAATAATACTCAATCAATCAATTTCTGATATTATACAATAATTCATAATCTTAAATCGCAATATTCATTCTTATCACATCAATTTTTCGTCAATACTATTTTTAAATGGTAGGTGTTGAAAGATTTTTCAGAGTTCATGTTAGGCCATCATCGGCGGTCACTGGGCGGATACATTCCATACTTCATCCTACCACACTCTCCTCTGACATTTTTTATCTGAAATTATCCCAAATATTTAGCCAATGAAATATTTTACAGCTTTATTATAAGAGCGCATTTCTTCTTGAAAGATATGATTCAACTATATTTTAATTTCATTCTGAAATCGTTTTAGCTACTCCTTTAGTAGTATTGGCGTCAAATTTCATTGGTATGTCAATGACACTGCCAAAGATTTGTTACCAAGAAATGAGACAATTTGTGAGTGCGCTATGATTTATGCGATTCATTTTGCCTGTTTGTCTCGGCTATGATTTGGGCCTGAAACCGCACGATGAAACGAGTATTTTTCACGGAATTAACGACACAATTTCAACCATTTTAATTTTCGATTCGAGTTTCAACGGAGGATGGCAAATATCATTGCAATTGGTGAGCAAACAAACGAAGCGATGTAGACAGAGGGCAACGGTCGCCGATAACGCGATTTAAATAACCGGGGAGAGAATTTCCGAAAATAATAACGAAAAAGAAATAAATGCAAAAAAATGCGCGGGACAATCATTCCGACTAACGACCGACAACAGGCTGGCAAACATCAAATATTTAACTTTTTTTGTTCCGAAGAATTAAAGTTTCATCGGTCAATGCAATATGGGCGCACCTGCCGCTAGTTTCATTTCATTGGAAATATATGCCTCTGATAAATGAAAAGAGAGAGACCCATAATTAAATCACATCGAACAAAGACGTGGCATTAGTTGGCGTGAAAGTGTCCTTCATTCAGAAAGAAAAAGGTGAACTCGAAGAGGCAAGAGTAAAACATACGTCGATTCAAATATTCACGTTCCTTCAAAATACGAGGGCATATGCGTAAACGTCATCCTATCGGACAGTAAAAGTGAGTTAAACTCTAACTTAAGTTGAAAAGTAAGTGTAGAGGGTGAAATATCTTTTAAAAACACGGCAATTGATTCAGAGCTACCTGAAATAATATCGACAAGTGGTGTCAATGTCAAGTATTTCTTAAGGTCATCTGTAAGTTATAATTATTATTTAACAAGCTCTTTTAAAGTTAATAATATACACAGATCCTCTCGTATTCCATATTAGTATATGTAAGGTTTCTGAAGAGAAGTTCTACGTAATATTTAAATTCTAATGCTCTTTGTGGTTATTGTATACTTATTTTTTATTATTTATTTACATTTTTACATTATAGCAGTTTAAATTATACATTGGTGTTGATTGTGAAATAGCGTATTTAACTAGGAGTTTAAAAATTTATGTTCTGTTGTTGTACACGAAGATGTTTGTGTCGTTGTAGTGTAAACTGACGTCGCCATTTCTAATAGTGACTAATTGCAGCGGTATTTGATCTGCTAATCTTAATAATTAAAGCGTAATTAGACTGCATGAAGAAAATAAGAGGAAATTAAATCGATATCTTTAATCTAGTAAATGTTTTCTGGCCATTACGACTGTCTTTTGATTATGAGAGTTGATGTTAAAGGTCTAAAAGTTGGAAAGGAAACAAATGTATACAAAAATCATTGGGTGGGATAAGACGGTACATATAATGTTATCAATTCGATGCATTTAACCATCTGGTAGATAGTGATTGTGATTCATTACAATAATTCAGTTCGTAAAATGCTAGTATGATCTTACGAAAGTCATAATGAGCATTTAGACGATAAAAGCCAAACATCACATTTTAGCTAAGCTGAGGAATGTAACATATATATATTCACTAGCGATTTAATCACTGAAATATTAAAATTTGTAAATTTTAACCAATAGGATGGAAATATTTTTAAGCCCTTATGATGTAAATACCGCATTGTATTTTTATCGGCGTACGAATTACGTACTAATACGGCGTATAAATTAATTAGCCTCAAAGGATTAGATGCGTTATATAACCGTTATTAAGGTAAAAACTATCCATTTCCACAACATTAACCATTCATTTATTGATGATATAGAAAATTTCTAAAATACTAATTAAAGTGAGCAGTAATTTGAATATAAACATTTCAACTAATGATCCACCAAGTAACATTAGTGAGCGGTAAAACATAGCTTTATAATACTTCTATGTATTCACGTGTATAAACTCAAGGAAAACTAAATACCGTAACAGATATGAAATCACTAACTCCAGAAGTTTCTTAAAAGTAAAATAGGTTCAAGAGTAATAACTATTCCGAAAAGGAATAAAACCAAGAATATTGCCTCTTATCAAGTATTTTCTTCCCAAAATATCTCATTGATTACTATTTTATAAATTCTTGAGAGCTGAAATTTGGAATGTGTCGGAATTTGAGAAAAATCCAGATTGGAATCTGCAGTCGAAGGACTCTAAATAAGAAAAATAATCACCACACAAGAATTTATCACCGCATGTTGCAGAGCGAGGTGGCCTAGTTAGGATCGGTTACAGCTGTAATGCAATAAGAATGTGGACCCACGCTACAAACACGTGTTGCATTAAAGCGAAGAATTCGAAGACGCGGAAATGGTAAAAGAAAGGAGGAAAGAAAACTAATAAACGCGAAATATTCATAATACAAGGAGAAAATTTATAAAGGGGAAACCAAGTGAAGAAATCCAGCGTATCAGTGGGATGTGCAATACTTTGAGGGGTGCAAAGCAATGAAATTGTTTACCATAGAAATTTGGAAAGTCAACAGAGAAAAAAGTTGGTTCGCTTTTGAAGCACTCCACACGCGCGTAAGGAGGGCTTTGAATAAATATTTGCAAATTTGAGAAAGCATAGGAGAAGCTCGGCATTGCAGGAATGAATGATATTTGTCAGGGACTCCATGGGAGCCAGTCATTAATCCTGAAATCTCTCCCGCATTGTGTATATTTTCGTTGGAGATTAGATATTGCTTCCCGTTGTCAAAAGTGGCAAAATACAGCGGAATCCGTATGAAAAATGTAGTACTCGATGCACGTAACTCAGACATGGAGCGGTCTGTTTGGCTTTGTGCAGATCTATTCGAGATACTCATTCTGCATTGGGTGAATGTACGCATTCTGGGACTCTGCTGGTCGTATTTCCTCGTACTCAGCCATTCATGAACTTAGACATTAGATTCCTCATTTTTCTAATTAACATTAAATTTGCGAGATTAGTGATTGTATATCAAAAAGAGGCAGTAACGATTAGGATAATAGGAAGCATAATCTCCTCTCTTCACAAAAAGATGAATTTAAAAAATTTACGAACGCAATTTCCACGGATGCACATTTGAATTTGGCCATAAACTATATTTGTCTTTTATAAATAATGAAATAAGCTTACAAAGGAATTTAAAATACGTTAATTGCATACAAAGAATTAATACATGAAGTATATATTCCCGGTTAACAGTCACAATATATGTGATGAGCACGAACTAAATGAGTTCCGGCTTCACTTGTATTCATTGCGAATTGGAAATTAATTTTTCTAATCATGAAAAGAAAAAACCATGATGTGTTTCTTTACATTGCATTTTAATTCAAATTTTTCCCAAATAAAAATATATCCTCTACACATCAAGGTGAACCACGGCAATTGAAGTAATTGAGAAAACAGAAACATGTGGAAATTTACAGATATACATGGGTGGTCTGAAAAGTTTCCGACAATTCGCCATTTCTCGAGATATTTTCTGAAACTTTTCTGAATATTTCTGAAAAATCTGGGGTTCTCGGACCACTCTCGTATCTTTAACATATCATTTTCTAACATCTTACGCATTCTTATCTTAATTTCATCAATAAAATCAAAGTCCCAATTTGAGAAATATTCCTGTAAAATATTACTAACAAAATCTCCTTTCCATGCTTGCATTAAATAATGATAATAAAATGTCTTCGTTCGGACGAGAATGGGTCAAATAAATCTCCTCTTGAATTTAACCCTTTGTCATATTACATTTAAAAGAAGCTTGAAGAGTGAGTTAGTTCTGTTTTGCTAGATAGAGGTGAAACGCATTCCCATTGGCCCATTTCATACATTTCAACTATCTTTTAAATCTCTTTCGGTGTCAGACCCTCCTTTCTGGCGACAGATCAGGGCTGAGGGTAAAGCGAGCAATTATGAAATAGCTGTGGGGAACAAAAGAAAAGCGGAACGATCGGAAAGCTGTGGCGCAGGAGGTTAACCTGTGACACGCAGCCACAATGGAGAGAAGAAATAAAAGACAAGCGTAATTATTCTTGTATAAGAGTTTCCCGCGTTGGTCCTCCACTACGGTGTATTCGTCCGTTTGTGGGCGTGGTCGGAAAGGAAAATGGATGTTCAGCTTCGAGAAGGATTAAGCACGAATTAGCAAACGAATGCGCCTCTTTCGGTTATATATTTTTAATATACTTAACTGATAACTTCTGCAGGTAAGGCAATATTTCTGTATGAAAATTCTTTCATCGCTAGTAAATACAATATAGTTATAAAAATATACAGTATTCAGAAAGAGAAAACAGGAAGAACGATGCCAAGGTAACATTGGATATAAACAAGATAGATAAGTGAAGTATTTGATAAAAGAAGGAAGTAATCCTATCAGATGAGTTCCAAGAATAAAATAGCATTCAAGCAAGAAGTCATGGGGTCTTTTTAATTCCAAGGACCATAATTTCTTTATTGTACAGTTAGTGCTATACTTTTCAGAGAATAGTACATTAATTGTTTTTTGATATTTCCTTATGTGTAACGGCTTGATTTTTTTATCGTGAACTTATATCAGCTAGATCTTTTCTCGTGAACCATTTATAAAGTTTCAAATATAACTTCATAGTTTATATCGTTTTTCTCATATTTGAATGAAATATTCTCGTTTTAGAAAAAGGTCTAAAACTAAAATGGTTTTTGAATTCCCTTCCCGTTTGACCTTTGTGTTCTAGAGCAAAAAAATCACAGGATCCGAATCTATGCCATATGTTTTTATAGCGTCGAATCGAATGCTACTTTTTCGATTTACTTTTTAAATCTGTAAATTTTCTCAGCATAGGCACCACACGAGATCTCTGAAGCAAACTTGAGGTTAATAAATTGGCTAAAAAACTTGTAGGCTAGAAAAAGTCGGATGTCATCTGATGTCCAGAGCAACATGCCCCATGAAAGCCGTCGTGATTCATCGATTCTTAGTAATTCGTCTTAAATTGATGCTCAGCCACATCGCCTTTAAGTGGACTACGTGACAAGCGTCTTGCGTGATCTTTGTTTGCTTTCGTCACATTCAATCAACAAAGAATCACATTTTCAGAATCTCTGCACTGTTTACTCGGAAGGTAACCAAAATATTCAACTTCAGCATCTTACACGACACACCCGTTTAAAACGCTCCCGTTTAAGACGCTATATCCCTTAATACGCTCTATTCTCCCTTTTCCTCCAACATGAATCTCACTGTAAAAGTACCCCTTAAGACGCTCTGCTACCCACTTAAAAGGCGGATTTTTCCTTCCCCAGATGCACTTCAACCCGCTATCCTCCGCCTCAGTCGATAGACCAAAAATCATTTACATTATTCCTCCCTTGTTGTCTATCTGATAAGTATAGCTTCATGATTGCGCGAAAAATCTCTCACAGAACGAATAGCAGACCATCTTAAAAAGTATGATGAATAGGCAAATAATATTACGCGACAACAGCTGGCGCTCTCTCTACATTTCTGTGGCAAATAAAACCAGCTAAAGAAGATTCGCATTTTGAGGTTGAAAGCTCTTATTTGAGCATTAAAGAGCCAAAAAATAATTCCCTTTTGTTTTCTAATATAAAATAAAGGGAAATTTGTAATTTTTCATTTATGACGCGTACCTACATATAACGTTCTTTTCACTTTGTCCCCTAAAATGTCTTAAACAGGTTTTACTGCATATAAAAAATAAATATACATTCATATTCATATGGATTAAATCGGAAAATAAAGACACACGTTGAGAAACCCTTCTTTCCATAAATGTTCACTTATTTTCCGCGCCTCGGTTATTAAATAGTTAATCCGGTTTAACGAAGCGTGAGTTAGCTGGCCTATTAAACCAGAGTCGCCGATGGCGGCAGCACGTTGAAACAATGGAGAAAAGAGGGAAAACCACGACGAAGATCGGGAGGCAGCGTTTTTAAGGATTCCTGGAGAGGGGACATAAAAAGGGGGTGAAATGGAAGGAGAACATAAGAGATCATTCCCACGTTGTAGCCGAGTCAGATCGTAAAAATAAACTCCGAAGGGGAAGCTGCCCCTGTTGATGGTTCTAATCATTATTTTTGATCCCAGCACGCCGAAGTGGAGGTAAGAGGAAGATGCATTGAAGAGAATAAAGGACAGGAGGGAATATAAAAAGCATAAAGGGGAGAGCATAAGGCAGGGAGAGGAGGGATTAGGAGAGAAAAAAATATTAGGGGAGGCTTGAGATGAAAATGGACGAGTGTGAATAAAGATGATGTGAAGAACAGAGGCGGATAGATAGAAAGACTAGCAAAGATAGATACATCTTGGTATCTCTTCCACCTAACCTCCTGAGTTGTCAAAATATTTACAACGTTGATTAAAAGTAAAAAGAAAGAGTACAGACTGGGGAAAATCTTATCAACTTAAGGTTGACAAAGAAAAAGCCCAAGTTGCAGCAAATTCTAAAAAAAAGGAAGCGAAATAAAACAGAATAGAACAGCCTAAGATATATACATGCAGTATGAATTATAAAAATTAAGCATCAAAAATATAGGAAAGTTAAATAAAATGAATTAAAAAACAAAATTCAAAATGTATAAGGAGAAATACAGAATAAATATAGAATATAGACAAAATAAATGCAAATGAAAACAGGAAATTTATAAACATAGATAGTTAAATTCGGTGTCTTTTCCTTTTTTAATAAGCTAGACTTACCAGCAAATATCGAATTTGAATTATTCGAGATATTGTTCAGCAGTGAAATTAATGAAATTGAAATGACTTTGAAAATATTAATTCAACTGTAAGTTGATATTGTATCAATCTGAAAGCAGAGCCGAATAACTACTTGAATGTTTCGTGAATTCAAAATATATCCAATCTTTTATATTCTAATTTAATTTAATTTTTATCGTTAATATTTTTCTAAAATTTAAGTTTCAGCACACGGAGGTCTATAGCAAATATTTATAGCAAAATATTTAAGAAAGCCAATACAGTATTAGAAATAATGACTTTTCATAGTCAACAAAAACATCTACATAATTTAGTGATTATGTAAATTAATATTTGGAGAACGTCTTGCGGTACTTTCTAGTTTAAACGCGTCTGCATTTGGTACGGGAATTCTTTTGGAGATGAATCTAGATGTGGATGATTTCCATTAATAGAACATATCCCAAGGTTATTAAGTACTAATTATAAGTCCTACCACATTCGAGAAAAACTTCTATGTATTACTCCAATAACCGAAAATTCATTTCCTCAGACTCTTTGAGTTGTCGTCATACATCATTGGATTCTGCTTCACTCTTTCAAATATCTGGTTTTTCGGAACCAAAATCAAAACATCTAAAGTCAAAAATCGCTCTTTTTTTATCTGCGGAAAACCTCAAAATTTTTCTCCTCGCATTGTATAGAATCTTGCCGGATTCTTTTTCTTCATTACATAAATTAAAAGCAAGAGAAAGGGAAAAGAGCGATCCGAGGAAAAACAACGCAGACTGAAAAAATCGTCAAAATGAAAAACGCCAAGAATCGTAATGCGAGAGTGAACAATGAAAGCGGAAAATGTAAGGTGAAAGAGCAAAATATAAAAAATAATGTGTGAGGGGTGTGAGAGTAACATAGATCGTGATAAGTAGAGAAAAAGGCAGAGAGAAAAGGGTTGAAGGGTTATAAAAGGTAAGAATTGATAAAACGGCACCCTCAGGAGTTGTAGGGTGATTTGTGAAACTCGGAGAAGGGCAGAATAAAAAGAATTGCGTGGGTGGAGCTACGCGGTAAGATTTTCAGAGCAGAGGAAAAGGGGTGCAGGGGAAAAGAGAAAAGAATGAGATAAACCCAAAAATGGAAAGAGCATTCAGAAACCCAAACCCTTAGCCCACAGGATAATGTTTCCTGTTTTTAAAAAGTGAGGAAATTTTGCGACAGTTTCCTCGGTAATAGATGATATAGATATCCGGTAATTAGAATTATGTATTCCTCCGCTATTATTGATTTATTTACAAGCGATCTTCCCCGTAATAATGACGGAACTTATTTAATAATGCATATCACTTATACGTATACTTATGAACATCCCAAGCAAGAATTGTAGGCTTGAAAATTTTTAAGTACTTCTGATATGGATCTGAATTCTCCGTGTATTGCTATCGGATAATAAATGAGGATTCGGATTCGACAATCAACTTAGTCTTCAGGGGGTTGTTTTTAACCACGAATTTCAAAAAATCATCTTCTCATCATAGTTCTAGCAAATTTTATTCTTATACGATATTCCGCTACTAAAATAAAATTTTTATTCCATATATCTTCTTCCGGTACTCGTCTATATTTCATAAGAATGATATTTCTAATTTAATTTTATTAAAGAACTGAACTTTGCAAAAGGTAAAAATGAACTTATCGTCAATTTCTGATGGAAGTGTATTCATGTAGTTGAGGCTCGAACGAAGGACACTTGTCACTTTGAATACTGTAATTTAATACTTTTTCTAACAGGGAAGAGTAGAAATTATCATTATGAATTTTTCTCGATGTATTTCTTATTGGTGGTCTAATTTGACTACATTCTTTGTTAATATTTGTATAAATTCCGTGATTTCATGTTAAAGTATTATTTTTCATGTCAGAGCGGTGGAAACTTGAGCTCAACCAGAGAAATGCCATTTTCATATGTAAGATATCTAGGAAGCTTATAAAGATAATGTTTTCAATCTTTTAATAATGAAATTCCATAAAGTCAGAAAGTCTTATATAGATCTTATTGATTTATGTTTAACAATTAAGAAGGCGAAAAGTAAAATGATCATATGGAACAAAAGCCTTCCAATTAATCTTCACAATGGATTCCCACAAGTCATCGCCTTTTACTGTGAATTTGATTTAAATATTCGCATCCTGAATTAATGTATTTGAAATGTACTGACACACGAGACAGATGTACTTCATCAATGAAATACGAGTTCTAGAGTTAATATTCGGAATTAGACCTTATCCCACTTCACAATCGGCACTCGGTCCATAAAAAGATTCCATTCATCATCCAAATCGTATGCTCTGTTCCTACTTTAAAAAAGGTTTTTTGCAACTGAATCGCCCACGAGCACAGATGGCCACCCGCTAAGGTATTTTCCCTTCAAAACTTGGTTGAAATGCGCTATTCATTCGGACATCAGTGGAAATTCCATTCAAATCTACGGATCCAAAGGGCAAAGGTTCAAAATCTATTCTGTGGAAATCCAAAAAATATCGAATATCTGTCATAAGTGAGGAGGGACGTTATTCGCTTGGACTGTTATATTTGGACTGAAACTGATTCCGCTAGAAAAGAGGCCCAATGTAGCTCGATTTTATTATTAAGAGATTTGGAATGAAAAAGAGCGAATTTTGTATCGTTGAGCTGTAGTCCAGTTATCGGCAATTAGAGGATCTTAGACAGAAACGCGTGAAACGGACGGGAAATGAAACAGTAGAACTTCAGTGATCAGTAGAACTTTTATGAATGAAATCATTGAAATTTTGATAAAGAATATCTAAACAAACATTAATGTTATATGTCATAAAATTTTGCTCTTCTTTCAAATGACGAGTAAAAAGTTTGTATCTTAAGTTTACAAAATAAATTCATGAATTCATGAAGTGCCTAATTCTGATTAAGCATGGGTTCTATTTTATATTCCTCATAAATAACAACAAAAAAAACACACACACAATTATCTTAGTTTGATTGCTAACGCTGAAACTAGTATCTTGTTCTCCTCTACAACGTGTACAATTATGAAATCAATATGTTCTGGCGTAACTTTGTGGAAAGCCATAATAAATTGTACAACTTTGTAATTTTCCACGGATTTTTAATATCGGCAACCGGTTTCGTAAGAAGTTCTTACATCTTCAGGCAATAATGAAAACTTTTGCAGCAGTATATATACTATAAGAGGTGGAGGGGAAGGTAGGGGAGGGGAAAGGACATCATGGGAAAATCTGGCTTGGTAAAGAGAGAAGGGGAGAAGGGTTCATAAACAATTGTTCATTAACCAGCATTCCATCTTTGGGGAAGTTTCTGATCTCCACTTCCTCCAGGAGGTCCAGTCGACGGGAGTTCTCTTCTTGGTGCAGGCGTCTTGGTTTGAAGTCGCTTTTATGGTCATTTTCGAGAAGGTGGAGGGCAAAGCTCGAGAAGGGGGGCTGCCCTCTCTTCAGGCGGTAATCTCTTTGGTGTTCAGCTGCCCTTGCCTGAAGACATCTTCCAGTTTTTCCCGATATTTGGCAGGGCAGTCCAAACAAGATAATTCGTACACTCCACTGGTGGATTCTATCGCCCTTTTGTCTTTTGAGTTCCCTAGCATCCTGAGTATATTGTTCTGGGAGCGAAATGCAGGCCTAATGTCTTCTGGGAAAGCATTGCTTAGTTGGTATGATAGCTTTCCCAGAAAGGGCAATCTTCGCCAGGTAACGGGCTTCTTGTCAGCGGGGAGGAGGCCGGGGGCGATTTTCTTCAAGGCTTCCTTCTTGAGTTTCTTTTTTAAAAGTTTTTCTACCAATTGTGTACAATTATAAATATGATAAAATGATAAGAAAAAAATTTTTTAATAGTTCATCGTAGTACAACCTTCAGAGGTTACAAATTAGAAAGTACTAACCAACAGCAAAGAACAAATTATCAGCTGCCATCAAAAATTTCGGTAGTTTCGCTTCATGGATATTTTTACTTTCCTACTTAAAATCAATTACCTTAATGGATTAACAATTTATTTATTTTGCTACTTTCTCGCAGAAACAGATATTTACTGTTGCGTTTCCGAATCTGAAATATTTTTTGATTAGAGTTTTACATGAATTATGCAAGGTTACCAGTTTTTACTATTGATTATACGACCATATATACTTTTTGGGTTAGTATCCATGGTAAGCATCCCTTCATTTAATTATTTACCAGCTTACTAATATTTGCCTTCAAAGTTAATTTAAAAAGTAAATAGTAAAGGAGTTAGTAACAGGTTATAGTTTTTTACAGATAACATTCTTTCACTTTCTTTCATTCTTTCTTTCATGAATCATGGATTATAAATACCTTAGATTATCAATACCTTAATAACTTAGAGAATACCGAGTCGCTCGCAATGAAAGGGAGAAGATAACTTGCAAACGTTGTTCATTGGATGTTGAGGAGAAATGAGAATAAAATGAAGATGTAAATGGAAAAAGAGGATAGAATGAATGTGGAAATGTAGATTGGATGGAATGAAGGTGGAAATGGAGAAAGAATAGAATAAAGATGGAAAGGAAGTTTAGAATGAAGATGGAAATGGAGAAGATGAAAGATGAAGGGAAACGCATTTAGCGACCCGTTTGAGAGGTTCGAAAATCGAATGCCGCAAACCTTTTCGTGTAGAATCCCAAGGGGGGAGTCGGGCCTAATCTCGACCCAACACCGCCCTCACTTTCCTATTCGAGAGAATTATTCTTTGTAAAGCTCTCGAGGAGAACTTCAAGTGAGCTGGCATTGAGTTTCGAAAATTCTCACCGATGCTAAATTTATTCTATATATCATTTCTGGTATCAACAAGAGCAAATAACAGTTGATCTCCTCTCTTTCAACAAAGAAAGATCAATTTTTATTCTTTAAGTTAGATTATTATGCGACAAAATAAGGGTTTTCGTTCATCCTCATCCCTACTCTACGTAGGTGTGTGTGTGTGTACTACTCATATATATATATATATATATATATATATATATATATATATATATATATATATATGAGTAGAAGTTGCTTGCATATTGCAAGCTATCAGTTGAATGCAGTACCGTACCAAGGAATGCCTCAAATCAATTTTGAAAACTTCGCGCAAAAGACCGCCTGGCGTCGAACAAAGGACCCGATCGTGTGTATCTAATTTAGCCCTGATCCTCTAAGCAGACGATGAGAATTTTAAGTGTAAATTTCTTTTAGGGAATCCGTAAACAAAGTCGATATTGACGATAAATAGAGTTTACACATGGCTGAAAATTTCAAGAAATCCCCTTAAATACACATTCTTTAATTTTCATAAGGATTACCTATTTTACAACTGAAAAAGGTTTACATTGCCTTACATCAGATTTCATGATGAACAGAAAGTTTTCTGGGAAAAACGGCGTTTTTTATAATAAACAGCGCTGCATTTGCAACGGAGATCCTTCTATTTGGCTCTGTCAGATGAAAATCAAGTTCAGACATGGATTCAGTGTTGTTCTGAATTTTTCGAGCTCACGACTGACCGTTACAGAAACGCAGATATAAAAGTCTCTCGTTGGTTTAGTAAGTTTCTATAGGAATTTGGTTGAATGATATGCAATGTTTGGTAATTAACAGTTCTTCTCGATGAGTGTGGCTGATAATTGAAACAATTCCTCTTCCTTTATTATTCCGAAACTCACTTAATCCCTTGATGGATTTTAGCTTGGGTAAAAGTGAAATTTTTACTTAGAAAAAAGTATTTTAGCACAACCATTCGAGATCAAAGCAAATGACGATTAAGTGCTTTTTAATGAAAGAATACAAAAATTATTTTCACGACTGAATAAGCACTTTGATCGTGTTCTTCCCTGTTAGTGGTCCCATCAACATCCTTTCCCGGCTGACTCTCGAAGGGGACCCTCGCGTGATATTGACAGCCAATTGACCAAAGAGGGTCTCTCCCATATCTCCATTTCATAAGGGATTTGTTGTAGACGTGAACCGTGAGATAAGAGGATAATTTAAGGATTAAAAAAGAAAATTGACATAGCCTCGCAGGGAAGAAGGAGACTGTGGAGAGAAATTGCTTCTCCAAATAATGTCTTCGGCTTTTGTAAAAAGGATGTTCTCCTATGCGATGCCGTCGAATACGAGTCTAGAAATTCCAGTCGTTGACAACTGTATCAATATGTTAATATGAAACTCCTATTAAATATTGCATTCAAACATGTTTCGAATCTACATTTCTCCCCACACTGGTTATTTCAGCGGAAATGCGAAACAACCAATTACATTTAAGCGAATTTGAAATTAAACGTTTACCAATGACGCAATAAACGAATATTTAATCGAATCTATTTACCCCTTGTTTCCGTGTTAATCGTGACATTTCCGCTCGCACAGATGCAAATCGTAAGCTCTCCTTTCATTCCATTGTATCGAAAGCTTTTTTCAATTATAATGGAATAGGTTCGATATCAGTCGTCGATTCATCAAGGCCGATATAGCCGCGTAAGCGATCGTGGAATATTGAAAATAAAAACGATAAAACAGTTTCGCTGATCCCGCAGACGTTGAAAAGAATTATAACAACTGAAGAGTTCTTTGAAAGATGGAAAAGCGCCCGCAGAGCGCCGTCGTTGGGAAAAAATCACAATAGCATATCGATAGGAATTGGTCGAAGAGAAAGGAATGTATTGAGAAAAGGGAATCATAAAATGAAAAGGGTGTTTTTTGCACTCCTGAGAATAATCACCCAAACTTCCTCAAGGATTTTTCGATCCCTTTTCTCAAAAACCTGAGATCCTTAGCACTCAACCTCTTTCCTTAGCGCCTCACAACATTCCTTTCTACTCCCTCTTCGACTATTTCCCCTCAATTCCTTCCATTACCATCCTATTCGGCTCTACCTATTCCATACCCCCGCTCTCATCTCTTTCATTGCATTTCCAAAGCCATTTCTTCGCAACCCTTTATCATTCTTCCCCTCACTTGGTCCATTTACAGCTCCCCTTCCTTGTGATAACTTTTTCTCTTTTTATCTATCCCTTTCTAAATTCTTCCTTTAATCGATGTATCCATTTCTCTAGTTCTCCTATTCAGTCCAACGCCTTTCGTCTACTGCATTATTTCAGAATATTCACAAATACATTTACATCATATGTCTTTAAATGTATCTTCACGGTTGAGGAGGAGCGAGAAAAATCACGTCTTTTAGGATGCCCGTTGAAGACTAAACAACGATGAGCAGATTAAATCCACTTAACTGTAAACTCTGACACGCCTGTAACTTTATCAGGGTTTCAAAAGAAACCATTCTCAACACTATATTCCGACGTGTAAAACTCTGCCTTTCTTCTCATTTAACTAAAATCGGAAAGAAATTAATTATGATTTGGTTTTAGATTCAACAGTTTCAATTGTTCTGTTCGAGTTCGGTTTTCACTTCGACAAAGATAACGTTTTATTAATTTGATATCCTGGAATCGACAGTCGATGGAAGACATTCGCTAGGCATTCTTCTCTTGAGGAAAAATGAACTCAAAAAACACTAAAAATCGCATCTGAAGGCGGACTGATGTGATGATCACTTAATCAGCTAATTTAATAGTATTTGTCGGTGGTTAGCGTGCTAGCCATGCGACGCTGAGGTCCGGAATCCTGGTTAGGTTATGGTTGTCGGTGTTTGTGACTGGAAAGTGGTCTTCTGAGACAAAATTTCTCATAATAAAGTCGAGATTATTTCCGTTATTATTATGCCTCTCCACCATTCTGTTAACACAATTAGAAGAAATATACCTTTTAGAAGACGCATGTGTTCATAGCGAAGACAACGTCAAAGAATTTGATAAGCCACTCTCCTTATAGCTCTTTTGAATGCCCAAAATGTTAGGGTAGACCAAACGACATTGAGGACCATCTCGAAATGAAGACCCTCTGATTCCACCAAATCCAACTTCTCATAATCTCCCTTTAAATCGATTCTCTTCTTTCTCTTCTCTTCCAAACAGATGAAGATCAAATGGCACCAAACAAACCGAAAACTATTTTATTTCTGCGCAGTCTCTTATTCCACCTCTGCAATTGACCTACATAACCTCTCCGTCTGCAACTGCTCCCTTATTATTAAACTGCTCTATCTACGTTTAAATATTTCAACGCAGCTTTTGCCGAGTCCGAGCTGCACAAGTTCAAGCATGCATTCGCATTAGCGCGAAAAAAGGTTAACCTGTGAGGAAGAAAACACTGATATTATCCTATTACGGATCTATTTTCACCCTGTGTCTGGAGCAAAGATGGTAACTCCAAGATAAACTTACCATTTTTAGTATTCTCTTACGAGAACTACATGGGAATCGGACGTTTCGCCACCAATAATTACTGAAATTTGTGGTGAACGTGTAATGCATATATTACATCCTTGGGTATGTTACAATTTTTGAGAGAGAAATAGCATCTCGAAAAAAATTTACATACTAATTATTAAAGCTGAGTTAAATATAGAAACCTTTCAGAATCTTCAACAAAATACACGGCCTAAAAATCAGAAGATATATATATATATATATATATATACACATACACACACACACACACACACACACACACACTTGCCGTTTATTTTCTTCTTACTTCTATAAAATGTAAAACAACGTGTGCACCCGCAATGCAAAAGGTAATTTATGCGCTCAATGGAAATCCCATATTGAAAGGATGAAATTCGATCAAAGCCCTGTTCCCTTTCTCTTTTAAAGAAACAACGTTCAGTTGAAAGATTTTAATCTTGGCGTCCGCCCAAAATCTCCGATTCGATGCTTTCTTGTTTCAACCGAAGAAGAAACCAAAGCAGTCGACGGTCATAAATATTTCGCGAAACATGGGGATTCAATCTCACTGCGGTCACAACTACAGTGAATTCTGATCCAAAATGAGCGACGAAAGTTGGATAAAGGGTGTAATCGATAAAATTATCAATCTTTGTTTTTATTTTCTCCTTGACTCACATCTTAATCCCAGAGTTTTTACAAACTCGTGGTACTTTTTTCCTTAATAATGACGTATCTTTGAGGCGTTCTTACTGTCCATTCCATTAAAAACAATATTTCATTTAATTTAGAATAGCGTGCTACTGAGGGGGGATTTGCTACTGATAACAATCAAATGAGTATTTGAATCATCTCAGCCAAAGAAATTATATCATAACAATTGTTTCAGTGTCTAATGTGTCTTTAACCTGACTTCTTCCTAAATTCATCAAAGGGCACGGAAGTTAAAAGATGTGGGAGTCATATATATTAATTTAGAAATCTTTTAGGTGATATAATGAAATTAGAAGTATGTTTATGATGAAATTGTGGGAAACGGAGTAAAGGAAAATGATTAAGTGATACAGGGTACATTCGAGTATTTTTTAAACTGCTTTAACTGGTCATATTAATAGATATGACTTAAGCTTAGCTTAGTCATAGAATCAAATTTCACCGAAGGCGAATATGGATGGATTTCCTTGCAGTACATTATACTGTAAATAGTTGAGTGATAGAAAATGTAGTTTTTTATTTTGTTACATAGACTATATACTACTATATATATCTGTCACTAGATAAGGATGATGATTCTTCTACTACCCAAGAATTAAGAACTTGGATTTAGAAAAGATTCCTCTATGTTTGAATGATTAAAAGTGGGGTGTAAAATAAATGCATAACATGGGAATGTTTAGGGAAAGATAGAGTTATTAAAATCACTCCAATTTAAACACCACATTAGAGATGACGTCATCTCAAATCCCTTTTACTCAGGCTTTGCTTCTGTTATGTATAAGAAGTAGTGGTTCTACTATACAGCTGTATCTAACTGAGGAATAATATATAGAACGATATAAGAATTCCCTGTAGTTGCAAAAAAATAGGCAAAGAATAAAATAAGATTAGCGGTGTGACTGCTTAAAATGGATAAGAGTGGATTAATAGAATACGTGAGGCATTTCTTGATATTCGAATGCGAGAAACGCGTAGAGGGATAAAAGAAAGGAGGAGTCGATTGGAAAGGGGAGGAATTGAAAAGGGTCGTTGAAGAGGTAAATGAGGGCGAAGTTATTAAAGGCGCCCTTTTTGTGTTCATTCTTCTCCGTGGGGAAGAAGTGTTTGGAGAGGAGGAAGAAAAGAAGAAGAAACTAAAGATTAATATGAAGGTGCTGCTTTACCATTCGAGCTTTATTTTGGACCACATTTGCTCATATCCTATGCATTTAAGGACTAAGTATTTTTATTTTCTCTTGGAATTACACAACACAATAGGGAACAATAATTCGAGGTTAAATTTTTACAGAACTTTTAAGAGGAGAGCAAAATCCAAATGGTTCTCTACTTGAATATACTTTATAAGTAATCTAAGAAGGTAATAAATTATTCCAGAGGAGAAACGGATGTGAAAAAGTCTGACAGGACCGAGCTTCGAACTCGGATCTACTACATTCCGCTTGACTGCTCCAGCCAATTGAGCTATCTTGTCAGAACATTCATCCATGCCGTTTTGATGATATGTCATCCCCATCTTATTCCTCAATTCAAGATACATATTAACTATAAATACCACGTTTAAATATGGTTTACCTGAATGTGTAAAATGAATTTTCCGAGCAGCACAACGAATAACCGAGTCATAATGGACAAATTCAGGCATTCGCCACAAAAGTAACATACGAAATAGAAGAGAAAACGTGCAAGGAAGGAAAGTCATTTGAAGCGCATTCCTCCGCGTAAAATGATCGTCAAATGGCTTCCGAGAGTTGCTCTTTTGCAGGGGTATGTTGATCACTCGCATTGTCGACATCTGGACTCGGAAGGAGCGGTGAATAGCACGGAAATTGGAGCACAAGTCGGCGATTAGAAGTCACATTCGGTTCGATAAAGCAGACGTCGCAATTAAATGAAAAAAGAGTCCATTTACGCTCTATGTGCGAAACATGTAAACAGCATCTGCGTCGTGACACGGGATTAAATTTCTAATTAAGAGCAAATCGCTTCTCTCTAGATATGTATTAAAGGGTGCTTAATCCAATCTTTTCGGCATGAATCCGAGACATTCCTGGAATAATTTGATAACTCATGAATGCTTAGAGCATTCACCATTCCAGCAACGTTCTTGTTATCCCTTAATCGATCTATGAATTCGAATTTCAAATTGTTGATTTCTTTAGAAGATTTCCAGGAAATGAATTAGATTATAACTTTAAAACAATTTAAAAGACGTCAAACACAAATGAGGACCCCAAAAGCGCACTTTTCAAACATTTTTCAATGATTCTTGCATCGAATTAAATTTTCCGAATAGCAATCGAACTGCACATTCGTTTTCATGCTTTATGCTTACGTACTATGATAAGATTTACTTCAGGTATTATATTTATACTTCAGATTCATCCAAGTACTCTTAAATGTTTCCTTATTCTTTCAAGTCGGTTACCTCCTCTCCTTCAAATTTCCCTTTCGTAATATATTTAAACTCAAGGAAAGAAACTATAATGAAGACTTGATAAGGTAACAATATTTCTATAGCGTATCACAATGACTCCTCATGTCATAAACTTCACTTTACTAAACGATACCAATTTGAGCGAATATCGTTTTCGGAAAATGAAGTCCCTTTCCTAAAAAAAACTCGAGGAAATGGCTGTTTCGAATGTTACAATCATCGCGTTGTAATGGCCATCCTCCCTCGAGAAATTTTAGGGGAATTTTCTGTTCGCAAACACGGGAAAAAGGAAAGTTAAATTTTTAACGCGGACACGATGGAGGGAGATAAAGGAACGGAAAGGAGAGAAAGAGGAAGAGAGAGAGGGGAGTGAAGCACGCAATTAAAGCAGTGACCCGCAGACGCCGCACGGTCCACCACGATTAAGTTCCTTCTTTTTCCACAAAGAGGCGCTTTTCAAAATCTATTCGCTCTCACCTCTCTTCGACACTATCTTCTAATCCGTCCGCATTTGCAATGCACTCTTCACTGCTTCGGATTTACATGGCTTTACGCTTTTTGCCACGAAGAGAAATAACGTAGGATATCAAGCCAAAACTGAAATAACGTTATTTGTATTAAACAACGTTAAATGACATCATATTTATTATTGGCCAAAAAATAATTAATACAAAATTCGAAACATGAGAGTTTTACGCAGTTAACTTCGGTCTAACCTCTCATTTGTGGTTGGAACATGTCGTGAAAATTTGTAGAAAAGTTTATTCTTCCATTCATTCCCTCAGATGCTTAGGAAGTTTCCTAACGCCCTCTATTAAAATTCAATTGGTAAATTCATTAATCATGCCTCACTTTGATTATGGTGATATTGTGTACCAAGATTTATCGCAAGAATTAGCTTCTAAGTTGCAACGTGCCCAAAATGCGTCTGTTCGCTTTATATTTAACTTAAAAAAATATGACCATATTTCTGATGCGTTCAAGAAATTATCTTGGATTAAACTCGATTCTCGTCGAAGACTTCATGTTCTTACGTCAGCTTTCAGCGTCTTGCGAATGCAAACTCCGGAATACCTCTTCTCTGAATTTGTCAGCTTAGAATCTATTCACAGTTGCAATACTAGGGGAAAAAACAACTTACTCATTCCAAATCATAGGACGGAGATGTTTCACAAATCATTTGTAGTAACTACCATTAAGCATTGGAACGCACTTCCACCTCATATAAAATCATCTATTTCAACCCGTTCTTTCAAGAAAAAATGCCTAACTCATCTTCTAGCGAATCAATCACCCAATTGATATTGCTCCTTCTATCCCACAATATAGCTACTTCAGCACTGATCAACACTCGGATGACCGTTCTTTCTCACTGCACAATTATAGATATATATTACTTGTCCTTTGTACCTGTTCTAAGGTCTTTTGATATAATTATATTTCCATTATTAATGTATGTATTAATTAATTTGCTCTTTTAATTAACTTCTAAATTTCTCATATGTCATTTTTGCATGTTTTTATGTTTTAATGTTTTATTCTACTATTTTATGTGATATTTATTATTTTCTCATGTATTCCTGCAACTTCCTCTTTTTTGATTTAACTTTATTATTTTTTTTTATTACTTTTGTATTTTAGTTAGAATGTTTTATCTTATGTTCTTATCATATTTTTTATTTACTTTGTTTACTATCTCATTTTTTTTTCTTTTTCTGATTTTATTTTATTATGGTTTCTGTAATTTCTTTATAGTACTGCTTTTCTAATTTTCTATTCTTACCAAGTTTTCTTTCATAACTTTTAGCTTGTACTATCAGTAGGTTTGCGCAGGTTTTTCACACCCCCCCTTCTTTGCGGGTGTTTTCCTGCAGTGGATATTTTTTCCTAAGATATCACCTTAGGTTTTTTTTTTGATCCACTCCCTCAAAATTTTTCCTCTCTATTTCGCTATTCACATACACATATCTTTTATGTATGTAATATTATTGACGAAAGGTTAGATGGAAGAAGAGACTTTTCAGTCTCAATCTCGCCTTAATAAAGACCTTATAGACCTTATAATCTAAAATTATGTTCCCACTACATAAGAAATTACAACTAAATAGAAATAATAATTTTTGAAAAATTCGTGTTTTAATACAATCTTTGTATTTAATCTTTCTCAGACATAGCAGCAGTATCGTTGAAAATAAAATACACGAAACGCAGTAGCAAAATCTTTTCGGAAATTCAGCTACACATACGTCAAAGTTGACCATCAATACTGAGAATATCTAGAATTTGCTTAATAAAACGAAGGAGGGAATCAATATTTGCATCAAAAGTCTCCGTCTGCTATTCACATCCTTATTCCACGAATATCTTTTTCAATCTCCTGCATCCAACTTCCGGTGGTAAATTTGCCTTATTTCTTTTCCCTTATTTATTTATGTTTATCCTCATATACTATTCTATTTCAAATGAGGTTATAGATTTTGTTACAGCACTTCCTCATAAGAAACATAAAAGATGATTTCTATTGAGTGATCTTAAAGTAAAGTCTCCATTAGTGAAGTTGTAGTAGTAGTAATCTTGAATGTGGTAATTCTGCATACGTAAGCTGCCACCAGAAATCGAACTCGGGACCACATTCATCGAACGCGATGCCCACTTGGCAGCCATTTATTAAAAACTTATGCAACACGTTTAGAGATGTATATACTATAATACCATAATAATATAATACAAGCCACCATCGACACATATCATTACTACAGTCAAGGGCGTTGCTTAAAGGTAGATTCTAATCCCCCTTGAGAATTGAAGAATTGGACAGTATAAGGGAATGTATGGCCTACCGAAGAAACGCATCTTTAAAAATTTGATTAAGAATACGTCAAATTAGCTACTGTAAGATTAAAGATTGCATCTTCTCTAAAGCAGAACTTCTCTAAAAACAGAACTCCCACTCTATAACATTTTAGGTTTAATCAATCTCGCCCTTGGATACATAGGCAGAGTTGTTCTTGCTCTCTTTCATTGACAGACTCTGGTTACGTCCCTAACTACAGCATATGCAAATAATTTAGATTAAATAATTACAAAAAAGTCCCTCCAAAGATAATTAAACAATTGCATAAACGGGAAATGATTATATAGATCTTTCTTCTCATACAAATCATCTCTTAAAGACTGATGTTTATCGATTTATGGTGTTAATATTCCATAATTCGCTCCTCTTTCTTTTGTATTCGATAAGTATTTTCTCTCTTTAGATCTCCCAAATACTACTCTTCCCCATAACTTTCTCTATCTTCAATTACTATCTATAGCAATCTATCTCCCCTCACTATCTATCCCAACCATCAATGAATCTCCAAATTTATAACGAAGAAATGAGCGCAAACTCTACTTTTCCCCGTGTTTTCCTTTCTCTTCCATGCCCTGTCAAATGAAAGAATGTCTCGATTTCTCCCCAAATAAAAGTCGTTTGTCTCTTCATTCGAATCGCCCGGTCATTACCCGAGGGGCACTTATGCAGAAAACCGCGTCCTATTTTTTATTATTTCGATGTCCCTATTGTGTCCGACGCCAGAATGGGAAGATGATTGCCGAGACGGTAAACGGTTTAAACGCGGATTTTTGTGATATTCGAGGACGGCTGCCTCTTCCTTTCTCTCATCAGACTCCATTGTCACCCTCCGTCTATGCATCCTTTGACGAAGAATTCGCGGCGCGGATATCGCATTTTTTGCGGCGGAGATTTTAAATAATCTATCGCGCTAAAGGGATATCAGTCGCGGTGATCTCTTTCTAGGTTAATCTGCTTCCTGTAAACTACTGCATCGCCCATATTATTCTGCATTCTATTTCGTCGAATTCATACGTCTGAAAATTACATTCCGAACTGTAAATCAAATGGCCACTTTGTGGTGAAACAACTGATCGGAAAATTACTCAGTGACAAGATGGAATTTCACTGACTGACTTCTTAACTAATACTCAATTTCTACAAATTCAATTTGCTATGTGACAGGGGTGTATGACTCCTTAATCGATTACTTTTGCGCATGGTTCTCAGAAAGTATGAATTTTCAGATCGACTGGTTCTACTTTTACTTTGATCATCTTTGCAATATCAGAACGGCCCATGTGACAAGGGAGTAAATAGTATCGGCAACATCTTATGAAAGCAAGAAAACTCTCTCAAAATAACACAGATAGATTTGACTCAATATCATTCGACTCGATCGTTTATTGCAGTAACACTTTGCGGGTGACAGTGTCATCAAAAATTACGCTTTCCTATCTTCTCATTGTTAGAATTAAGTCTACTTTCTTCAAACATTGAACATCCATATCATCTTTCGTAATTCTATTAAAAATAGCCAGGTTATAATATTTTATCTAATTACACAAATAACCCGAATTAATCCATTGGGGATGTTTATAAAGAAAACTCGACTACCTATTTTCCAACCACCATCATTTCTGAGATATACGTTTCGGTTAGCTACGTCTTGTGCTCAGATCACATAGAATCTTTTGATCTTCCTTCACCTTTTTCCGTTATAGGTTTGAAAAAGACTCACAAAGCAAGTCATATTATGTACCTGTTTATTTTTACGGATATATTCGCTCAATTTCTAGAATAAAGTTGCTTGATACCGATACTCCTTGGCATACGAATGGCATCTTAGCTTCAAAAGATAAAACTAATTAATATCTTCGTCCTCTAATTTGCTAGGAAAGCCGCATGGTCCTAATTACTGTCTAAGCGTTACTACAATTATTGCTATTAACAAAAATATTCTCATCTAATGGTATAATTAATACTTCTTTAATTTTATCTTTGCATATAGATTTATGCACTACAAATAGTCAGCTAACGTCTATATCATACCAAATTCCACGTTCATAACATTCCTATTTCCATTATTATTTCGGATTCCTTCTAATTTCGGTTGGCTCTCCAACTGCAGAAATAGTATGCGATCATCAAATAAAGAAATCCATCATACGGACGCTTTTATATTCTCCACAAACATTATAGCCTTGAAAATCTTCCAGTAGTACGTATCGTGTCCGTTTACTTAAAGTAAGTTACGCTTGGTAGATTGCTTTTGGCTATCCTCAAGCCCACGTGCAATCCTTCTTCATTTCAAAACACTTTTCAAAGGAAGAAGTCTAAAAGAGACAAAAGTTTCATCCTGTGTAATTGCTTCACTTCGATGCAATTAACTCCTTCGAAAACAGTTTTATTCCTCACTTTTTACGTTTCTTCTCGAGATTAGAATTGTTAAATGATACGGCAGCGCATAAATTAATCTCACCCTGGTTTTCTTCGCCTGTTGAAGGGAGAAATTTAATCAGAAATAATAGCGTTCCGCTGGATAATATAAATAAGCACCGCGGATACATTGCCCGAGCAAAAAGCGTACTCATATTAATGAATCTCCTCAGCCGTGTCTCGGCGCATCTTTCTTCCACGTGTCACTGACTGCCATTCTGAAAATCGCTCGAAATAACCTCCGACGCCGTAAAAACACAATTACGACGAGAACTCTCTCCCTTCGTGCACACTTATAAACGTCTCCGTTTACTTGATAACTCCTCGTTTGCGGATGAAAAGGAAAGGAAACAAAAGAAGGGCCCAATATGGCGACGCGGCGAAAGCAGAGGAACAAGAGACGGATGATAAAAAATAATGGTTATCCCATTCCCTTCGGCCAGCTATGTACGCGAGAAGAAACTGCGGAATGCTTCAAGAAAAGAGAACCTCCGTTGGAAAAAGAAATCGAGAGAGGCACCGGGATGTGAACCCCTCTCGGCGAAACTTTCCAAATAAATAAATATGGAAAGAAGGAAGTATAAATACATGTAGAGAGAATTCCTTCGCACGCATTTTAAGAAAGTGGGGATTCGCGTGGATTTCACTCCGAAGTCGCATAAAAGTGAATCTAAGCGCCGTTCGTACTTTCGCTACAGCGCAAAACAGTGAATGTTGGAAGAGCCTTTCGATATCGATGATTGTATGCATGAAAATCTGCACGGAATCATTTCTATTTCGGGATGAAATCGACCTCTTTTATACCGTTTAGAACTTTCGGCGATGGAACTAGGATTGGCTGACGATTGAGATCCGAATAATGAGAATGGAATTGCTCACTTAAATTCATGAAAATCTTATCGAAGCGGAAAAAGAAGAATGCACGCATCGGAGTTGTCTAAATTTCTTTCTCCCCTTGTACAAGGCGTACAACTGTCATCTATTAAAATTATTAAAATAAGAAAATAACGACCTGATTCGGGTAGTAGCGAGAAGCAAAATAAAAGCAAGGACTATGATAATGTCAGCCTAATTTCCTAATGGCAATTCTAAGTAACTAAGTTTACTAAGTAAAATTCAATTGAGAAAAAGTTAAAATGGGTAATAGAATAAATTTATTTTCCATGTCAAGCGCCCCACAAGGTGAAGTCAGATGAGTTGTATTGTTTACTTTTGGATGGTGGAGAAAGGAAGGAGTTTGTCCTATCGATACTCGAACCCTGATCTCCCGTTTGTTTTATCCAATTAAGCTACCTCGACAGAGCAGCGATCATGACTTCAATTTGTAAAGCGGTGATGGCGTTCTTCGGAGGATCAATCCAATTTTTTTCCAAATAAACATTTTCGTAATGATTCAAGCTTCACGACAAACTAATGCGTTGGGATCAGCAAGGATTAAAATTGAGTACATGCATTCAAGCAGTGAATAAAATAATACTTCATATTTTGCAGCAATTAAGATATGAAATATTGTGTAAAATACAGCGCAAGTATTGTGGAAATGAAATCCTAAGAGACTTTTGAATTTGATGCGGTAGAGCTCCTGCAACTTACCCAACTAATTAAAGGTTCATCTCGGAAGGAACAGTTGGTAATCTCACAATAAAATTTAATTCGACATGTTTCGTCAACGAGTTGACATCTTCAGGTGGAAAACTGGTTAATTTTACTTAATTAAATGTTCACTATTTTATTATTCTCCGATGAAAACGATTTCAACACACAGTTTATCGGTAAAAAATGATGCCATTATCGTGGGAAGATATAAACTAGGTGTTTATCTATCGTTTGCGAAAAATTCTACGAATAAATTTTACCTCCTAGGATGTCTTTGTTCGAATTCGGAATTCGTGTTTCCGCTACATAAACCAGAATATCGGTTGGAAATATCGACGAAATCATCAGCGATGGTAAGATATCGAGGAAATAAATGCCGGAAAGACAGCATAGTAAGTTGAGGAAAAAGATATTTCATCGTCCGAAACAAAAGGAAATTCTATTTGTTGCGTCGAGGAAACTGTTAGTCCTTCCTTTGGGTCGAATTCTCCGTCGGCAAGGAATCGCAACCATTTTCTGTGCAATTACTCCTTGGGGGCCCCGTCATGCAATAAACGGAACGACACAAGTTTCGCCGTCAGGGGCGTCTGATTTAATGGAAGTTGGAAGAAGGCAATGCCATGGTGTCATCGCACACCAATCACGAGTGACTCGCCCGTAAATACGAACTGACCCACTTCGTCCCATTTCAGACTTCCAGACCAAAAAACAAATCAAACAGCCAGTTAGATCGAATGATTTGCCTTAAGCTGTCCCTCGACGTGGCCGAATTTTTAAAACCGGGATTTCGAATTGAGTGCCTCCGAATTCCCTCGACCGAACTTTTTGTTTAAGGAAGAGAGAGAAATAACTTATTTTTAGACGAAATCCAGGATAATCCGTCCTCGGTGGAATGGTTAGCACGCCGGCCAACCGACGTTTCCTCCAAAATAAATATATATATATACGAGTAAAAGTTGCTTGCATACTGCAAGCTAATTGGTGAAAATTTACAATAAGTTTCCTTTACGGGTATAATTTTCGAAGCTTATCCAGCAAAAATCTTAAAAATTGCCGCAATGCATTTCGGACGTGAGAATTTTTCATCCATCTGGCATCGAACTCACGGTCATATGCAAGCTTTCTTCCACTGGTTCTATAGAAAACTACTTCAAACGCAAACGCTGTGATTTTGAATAGTCTCCTGCATAGAGAAAGGCCTCAAAACAATTTTTAAAAATTTGCGTAAATGACCGCCTGGCGTCGAACACAGGACCCGTTCGTGAGAGACAATGGCATGGAAACGTTAGATAAGTGCCACTCTCACGTGTTTCAAAGTTTCAATTCAGTATCTTATCGGGAAGGTCCTAAAATGAGATTCCGTTCTTCCCGCTTGAAATGCATGGTAGAATCGGAATGACGCTCTAGCATCGAAGCAAGGACCACTAGAGAAGCAGTGGACGTCATGAAAGAATCTTCTCAAACGCCTCTGTCACCATTCCGGGTTTTATCTTTCCAGCTTATCGGGAAGGATTTAAAAAAAAATAATCCAAGATTTCACCAATGCTTTTCTTACGGAAGCATTTCGAACCCACCTGGCATCGAACACACGGTCATTTGCTAACATTTCTTCCTTTGATACTATGGAAGACCATCTCATTTGCAAACACCGTAATTTTGATTGCTCTATCGCATCGAGAACGGTCTCAAAACAGATTGCGAAAATTCGCGCTAATGACCGCCTAGCGTCGAACTCAGGACCCTTCTGTGAGAGAAAATAGCGAATTAATATTAGGTAAGTGCCATTATGACTTATTCCAAAGTTTCGATTGAATATCTTATCGGGAAGGTCCTAAAATAAGATTCCGTTTTCCCCGTTTGAAATGCATGGTGGAATCGGAATGACCCCCTTGTATCGAACCAAGGACCACTAGACGAACTGTGAAATGGAAGAATGTTTTCAAACGCCTCCGTCGCCACACGGAGTTTGATCTTTCCAGGTTATCGGGAAGGCATTGAAAAAAAATGACAAAAATTGCACCAATGCATTTCTTATGCAAGAATTTCGGACCCACCTGGAGTCGAAGTCACGATCATTTGGCAACATTTCTACCATAAGAAACATAGAAGACTACCTCAGCTTCAACCTCCGTGATTTTGGTTCCTCTATCTTACCGATAAGTGCCTCAAAATAATTTTCAAAAATCCACGCAATGCATTCTTATGGGAAAATTGCGATTTTTGGGACATTCTAGTATCGAACCCATGACACCTAGCGTCGATGTCTGCATTATTCTGGCATTTAGAGTGCGGGGCCAGTACGTCGAAAAAATCTGACGTCGACGGCGCTCGTGGAACATGGTCAGAATTCGTATCCCCTATATCTATATATATATATAGGTATATCCGGAGAGTTAGCTATATATAATAGATATAAAGTAAAGTATGTACCTTTCCATAAATATTTCTAACCAAAGCGGCATTTGCAAAACTTCACACCGAATAGAAGTTAAATTTGAGGTAAATATGTTTTAGCTAACATTTTTTGTTACTTTTTTCAATTTCCTACGCGAATGTTATATGTTACGTAAGTACTTTTAAGAGTGAAAACTAATTAACCGATCGATTTACTAGCTACAAAATTATATTTGACCTATTTTATTCTAAAGTTACAATGTTATTAAGTGAATGACGACGATGAGCAGAGGACGAATAAAGTGCAGGGAAATGTATTATTTTCACTTAAAATTACCACGAATGGAAGAATCGAAAAGAAAATGTTTAAATGGCCAAATGTGTTGTCTTCAAAGAATGGATGTATTCTCTCCGGCACACGTAATACTTTTAATGAAAAATAATAGCCCAAAGCTATGAAGTCACGGAAGTTACACACAATAGAGTTACGTTGAAGTTGTAAAGTCAGAAAATAATGAAGAATTACCGCGAAAAGAAGTTAACTGCGTTGTAAAAGGTCGTGCGGGTAAATTTTCACCGCAAAGTTTTAAGTACATTCTCTTCTTTAAAAAGCATAAAAGCGACGGATTCATTTCCCCTGCAGTTCCACAGAGGGTTAATTAAAAGAGGATTTATTTTATTACTGAAACGCGAAAAAATATAAAATGAGAAGGGATTCCTGTTAACTACATTGGATTAAAACTACATTCAGATTAAAATTTTTGATTCAATTGTTTTTGGATAGCCCTTGCTCCGTAATCGCTTCATTGAAAGCTCAAACATAAGATATAATACGCTTAAAAAGGAAAATTCTAAAATTTCAATCCGCAATTCAAGTATCAAATAATTCGCGAAAAAGAGAAATGTCGCGTTCTCATAAGGAAGTACTTTGAAGTGATGAAGCCAATGTGAATTGAATTGGAGGAGGAAGTCTTTATTTCAAGTGGGCAATAACTGCCTTTATATTCCTTTCTTAAATGACCACAACAAAACAACCCGGTTGCAGTGATAATAAATATTAAGTTGTACTAAGACACCCGTACCCGGCCACCCCGGCAAAGTAAAACTTTACTTTAATGCCTGCATGAATATCAATAGTTAGTAATATTAATTTCAGTGGTATTTCAGCGAAGACCAAGACAGAAGTAATAAAGGATACGTTTATCTCTACATAACCCGAAACAAATTAATCCTAGAAATACATCAATCTATAACTTTGACTTTTAGGCAAAATAATTTAAGAAAAAGCTAAAAATCGATATAAATATGGTCGCATTAGACGTGAAAAATTCCTGAAAATTAAAACTTGTAAACACACTTGAGGCATGTTCAAATAATCATGATTAGACTGGAAAGTGTTCAATTAGAGAATTAAATAAAGCAACCCAAGCAAACGAGCGCTAAATTTCAATATCTTTGCACCAAAATGAAAGAAAACGTAGACTAATTTATCTTTAGGAAAATATATTGAAAACTCTTTCTAAATGAGAAATTGATAATCGAGAATTACGTCATTCTTTTATTTCGTTCCCAGGAAGGTTAAGTAAACACGAAATAAATTTATTAATTTAGTTCATAGTGGGGGTATCAGTTATTAGAAGGCTATAAAATAGTCATTTATATGTTATGTTTACCTAGCTTAGTTCCAGATGAAATAGAAAACTTCTAATGCGCCGATATTTCATATGAATGATGTAGAAAGTACAAGAGACACCTGGAAGTGCTTTATTCACTTAACTGCTCATTTTTCTTTTTAATTGGTACACTCTATTTTAACAGTGAGTCTTATGATAAAAACGATTTCATCGACAAGAATAGCATTTGCCAGTTGTCATTCTTTCGTCGAAATCCCAAATAAACTCTTTCGTCATTGTATTACAAAACGAAAACATGATTTGACTTCAAATTGGTCAAAATAAAATGTAAATTACACTGGAGGGAATTCGATGGACATGGGATAAATTACGCTTCCAAAGAACAATAATTACGTCACATTTTTCCGAAAATGCTAGAGGTTTTTTTGTGGAAATTAAATTTCGGAAATAATATTTTTATCTAAAACTTATTGCGATTAAAACTTCAATTTACTCTGAATGATATGAAATTCTTGTAAAAAGGATAGCTTTGAATTTTATGAGTAAATATTACAAGACTACGATTTTCTGAATTCTCTGCATAATGATTTAAAACGTTTATTGAAGGCTACGGATGGTACTTTTATAAGTAATTTGGCTCAGTTTCACTGAAAAATTGATGACCGAATCACTACTTTTCATCTGATTAAACGTCAGAGCATTAGGTCTTAAAATATCACACAAGACGCCTATCAAAAAGTTGTAAGATTCACCGAAACGAAGAGTCCATCAATTATTGGTATAATTTTCAAATCATGTCTCTCAAATGGTAATCTTAAGAGTGCTTCGAGAACTGAGATCATCTCGGTGGATTTCCACCGGGGATCGAACTTGTGCCCGATTTATGTTCCTCAAATTTTTATATGAAAAAAGTTATTTTCCACAGTTATTCTGAAATAAAATATTCTTGTTAAAGGGAACACGTTTTGATTCTGCACAAGAGATAAATTTTCGACCATCGCATAGGCTGAATTATTTTCCATTCAAATTGGAAAATCCATTGTTCCTCATCTAATTTTCCATCAATGTTTGTTTATGTTTCGAAAATGCATAGAATTCTAGGCATTGCATGGCGAATTTTCCAATCATGATTATACGCTTTGTGTTTACCCCAAATCAACAAAAATACAAAGTAAATTTCGAATCTGCAGTAATTGGCACTAATGAGTGCGCGATTCACTGTCATTTTTATGGATGTGAATAAAAATTTCGAAATCCAAAGAAGGGTCTTTTCAAATGATGTTCATAAAGGACGTATGGAAAGCAGTATATTTATCCGTACTCCTCCGTTCACGCAATTCGCTTCATTATCAAAATAAACATTCCCAGCAAATTTTCCGGATTAATCATTCCGAAATTTTTCCGGCCGAATCTTTGAAAAGACGAAATTAATTTACGTGGCCCAAATGAAATGTCAGAAAGGTTCTCATCTGAACATGATTAGAATAAATATGAAAACTTTCGGAACCAGAGCTATGAGGTAATGAACGGTATAAAACAGCAATTAACGACTTCTCATTGTAACGAATGAAAACGTGCTTCTGTCAAAGAAAGTCATTTTTAGGTCCCTTTTCGAACAGAGCCTCGAAAAATTTAAATTGTGGTCCATTTAATTAAAAATAATGTCAACAAATAGATGATCTATCTGTATGCTTTGCAGGCGTCACTTTAATTCACAAAAGTTTACCAACTATTCAAAAGAGTGATCATTACAATGACTGAGTGATAATACGATTCTTCTTCCATTTTTCTGTTCTTCTCTATATCCTCTATCATAACCCTTTTTTATTGTATGTACATTTTATTTTACGTTTTTTATTATTCCTTTAATGTCTTCTGGATGAGCACCGGCGAATAAACAAAATTTTGTTAAAAAGAAAGATGAATAGCTTCGGACATGTAGCTTTGTAACCTTTTAAACGAATCAAATAAATATTCTTTAGCGTTGTTTTGTGGAATTTCATCTTTATTAACTCAGCAATTACGAATTGTACAAGTATTTTGTAATTATTGAGTTTTTGAATGAATACCTGAAAGTGGGAGACCATTTCTAATCATGCTGCTGTTTTACACTTCTGTTAGTCGACAAATTTATTATCTTATTTTTCGAAGCTCATGTAAATTATGCATAGTAGCTACTTTATGGCCAGAAATGACGTGAAATATGGGAATGAAATCCTATGCAATTTTCTCCGCACCGAAACAATAGCCAGGTCATCTTTGCGTGGTCTTAATTTGGGAATTGATCGTTTAAGCAATTTTAAAAGTACAACTATACAGTATTCCTCCATCTGGGTATTAAAACTACGATTCTTAACTTGCATCTTAAGATTACAGCTACATTTTCAGCTATCAACCTTCCTAGAAAAACAGTTTCGAAGTATGTTGAAAATCAATGCGAATAGCTACAGCAATCGAATATAAATAATAGTATTATTAAAAATGCCTCAATTTCTCATATGTGGGTCCCATCGGGAATCAAACCCGTGACCGCTTTCAGAAGAAAAGGAACGCTATGAGGGAGCGTCATTGCAATCTAAATATCGCTAAGGAATGCATCTCAAGAATATGACAGCAGTTACGGCTAAGCAGTTATAGAATACAGTTCGTTAGCGACAAACCGTGGATTAGGTCACGTCTCCATTGGAATGGAAGCTGCGGTCACTACAAATAGAACACGTAGCGAGGAAATTGTCTCGGGTCAATTGAGAGAAAGGGCACTCTCTCGAAGAGGTCAGAATTAAGGGAGAAGACGGTTTTAAGCAAAAGAGAGATGAGATAAAGAAGGAAGAGAAATTAGAGGGAAGAGGATGAATATGCAAAGAGTAGAGAGAGACGGGAAAGGTTAACGGAAGAAGGCAAACAAAGGAACAAAAGAGAGGAGAGGAAGGATACATAGAAGGAGATGACGTAAATGGGTGACTTAGAGAAGCAGCATGTTTATTTGTAAGGGAATCAAAAATGTATACAGAATAGACGGTTTTTTTTAGAATTAAGGACACATTTGTTAGAAAATGTTAGTGGTGGGAAACTTAGATAAAGAAACAAACGAAAACAAAGAGATAAAAGATTAATATATTCTTATTTTATATGTAAACATATTTATAATAATCTACGAAATATATGTATGAAAAATGAAAATTTAGATTTGAATAATAACGTATTTATATTACATTTCAATTATGATATAATTTATGGGATGAGAAAGCAACCCTTTCCATTTGATGGAATTATATCTATGAAAAAGAATTCATCTAAATTTATTCTGTGGTACTTATTTCTAATCTCATAGGGCATTTATGATCAATTTATAGTATCTATTTCCTAGTAAACAAGGCGAAATTTTCCTGTGCAATCGATAAATAAATTCCTGGTCTTCCATTATAGCATTAATTAATATGAATACCAAAAATTAACAAGTGGATAATTGAAGTGTATGTATTACGTAATTGCGAGACCAGTAAACTCCGCCGTCAAGAATGACGTTACTAAAATTGATTATGAAACCTATAATTATTAAATTCATTAGTTATTCGTACGATGAAGTCTTATGAATACCAATCATGTTACAATTTAAAAAGAAAAATATCAGCGGAATTCCGAAAATATAGCTTAATCAAAATTTATAGAATATTATTTTATTTATAGATTATTTGTTTTAGTTTTACTGTCGTCACGTGGTAGCCCAAAGCATTGTCAAGGTAACACAAGCACACTACAGAATCTCTTACACTAGAAGTATCATCAGGATTAACATTCCAAAATATTTATTTTATTACAATATTAGAAGACAACCAAACCAAGACATAATTTAAAGAACACCCCCTAACATCCTTTCTAATACACCGCATAGTTACTATCCAATAGTTGCAACATAGTTTCCTTGAAAATCCATCACTTTCTAAACTCCAATCGGTCACGTGACCAACGTTTTCTAATCGAAAACATCTCTCGGATATTTTCGCTTTCTTACTTCGGAAAGTTTGGCTCCAAAAATAAAACTTTTAGGTTTTTCAAAAGCTCTCTGAAGGAACATTCTCAATTATTAACGCGTTATAGATTTTAGGAATACGAAAGATACCTTTCATATGAATCCTATGCTGAGTAAATCATACTCCATTCATCAAGACATCGTCGAAAGAATATTATTAAATGAAATGGGAATCATGAGTTTTCCTCTGTTTTAATTTATTACTAGCTGAATTGCCCGCTGATTCTCAACGGGGAAAATAGATGTAGGATTAAATTACTAATTCTGTTTGTATAGAAGTGAAATTATCCTCTCCAAAGATTTTAGAAGCAAATGCAAGGGTTCAAGACCCTCCGACCCTCCCTCCGTTTGTATATAGATATGCATTTATGCTTTCATTCTACGAAAAGGAACCAGGAACGATATTTATAATGTTTGGATAATACATACTTATAAATGTAACTCTAGGATTTTATTGCTATACATTTAATGTTTATGATAATATGATTTAAGTTGCTTTTTACGAATGCAGAAGATAAAGGATCTTTGAAGACCCAAATAGGTCCCTAACCTTAACTGATAGATTCCAAAGCCTGTTTCCTATTACTCCCATTCCACAAATACTGTACATTACTTATTAGACATTATTTAAATCCAGTGGGGTTTTAATCTCCTGGAGGAGAACTTCGTATTATTTTGGAAAATGGAAAGTGCTGAGATGTACATAAATCTTTTATGCTATCATCATAATAGGATTCGATAATGAATTTGGAAATTGTCGCAAGAAAATATTATGCCTTGAGAAGATATATCTTAAGAGAGATGCAATATATGGCCTACAGTCGAACCCATACAAATTTCGATAGATGTCATTGCATGTTACGGGAGAGTCTCCTCTAACTTTCTAGTGCAGAAAAGAGTATCGAAGTAAGTTCGGTGTATCCCGTTCAATTTTTAAAGAAGATTGATTAAAGTTACAACTAAAATCAAGGAAAATTTAAATAAAACTTGCAAACACGTGTAGTGATAGTTGTATTTAATTGCTCAGAGAAGGAGGTATGAAAATCCAGACAGCAGGATCCACTGAAATATCCTACCTGATTCACAAATAGCAACCGGGTAAAATATCATTGGTTTTCCTTAAATTTCTCGGCAATAATAGAGGAACATCAACCAATTAACGAAAATAATATAAATAATAAATATAATAAATAATAAAAATAAAATAAAAGGGATGTACGCGGCAATGTACCTTCGAATATTTAATAAACGTTTTCATTTCAACCTACTATTACTGGTAAACTCCCCCGTCATGAATGACGGATCTTAATTTCAATTTTTTAATAAACATGTAAAATTTAAATACAGATGACTAAATATATAACTTATCAACTTACCCTATTTCTTTAATAAATACTAATGAAGATGGAATTTTAACCTAAGAATATGAGCGACATTCAGAAAAATTACGAAATCCGATTCCATCGAACATTATGCAGTTCGTGAGAATCACACAAACGTACTGCTTTAAAAATCAATTTTGCGTTAAAATCCTGTCCCTCTAAATCAATCCCCTTCCTCGACGTAATATTTCTTCGTCATCTTGATCACCACAAAAGAACGTGTAAATGTCCTTTTGCAATTCGGTTTGATAAAGAAAAACTCCAAAATGGCTGTAATTTTGGACCAGCTATTTAAATATCATAGTTTGCATTCGCTGTAATCTCAGTAAATTGCTTCCTCTTCATAAATTCTGACTTTAGTTCCTACCATTAATTCGGTATGGACTTAAAATCCACGTGTATTCTTGTGGGAAAATCAATGTATCGGATTCAACATTATTATTTATTTATTTATTCTCGTTGTTTTAGACATTGTTAATTTTATTCATTTCATTTATTGAATTTATTTTATAATTTTGTTTTTAATTTTTGTTTATCGTCAGCTGTAATTGGCCTCGTGCTGTATGTTGATGCTACTAATAAATAAATAAATAAATAAAATAAAACAATCACCTCGGTCGTCAGGGGGACTGGTTGTTTACTGCGGCGAAATTTTACAAAATTTTCGTTTATTTTGTCATATTTCTCGTAATTTAGATTCGAAAATTATATTTTACGATAATAATAAGATTCTTCATTTAATTTATCTTCGTATGGTACTTTTCTTGACGTCGTTGGAGCATTATTTCCAATTTAATTCTGTAAAAGTAACAAAGCCTGCAGGGTGAAAAAACGAACTTTACGTGCATTCCTTATGGGAACGTATTATGGAGTCCTGGGTTCGAACCCTAGCCTTTATAAAGATAAGAATAGTTTTCGCTTTCAGCATATAAGAAATAGAATGCAGTTTGTCTCATGGCTCTACGACAAATAGTTTCCAAGATAAAGGGGGGACGGACAGACAGACGGACATTCCACTAATTATATATAAGATATAAAATAAAGGAGAAAAAAGGAACTCGGCGGTCAATGAACTAAGAGATAAAGGTTCTCCAAGCGCCGAAATAGCGGCGACCGTCTAAGGGCGATTTCCCGGTAAACGGATAATCGTTTAGAGGTCCCAGTTCTTCAGAATCCCGATGTACATTTCGGAAACAATGCTTCCATCTTCCTGGTGGGTCCAGTGCTGAATGATGACCATTATCCGTTTACCGGGAAATCGCCCTTAGACGGTCGCCGCTATTTCGGCGCTTGGAGAACCTTTATCTCTTAATATAAAATAAAGCCAAAATTTTCCTCTCCCTTAATGATTAAACAGTCGCCATACTTTACATAACATCAAGTCGTACATAGATTCCTTAATAGAAAAAGCAATGTGCGAGTTTTATGGAAACTAGATAATTATTACTAAAGTGAAATAAGAAGCTATGAATTGAGTAACTTAATTCTTACCATAACAAATTGTGTATTGCCTAAAAGTAAGTTCCTAATTGATTGGGAATATAACTCTCGGATAGAGAACCTCTTTTAATGGAAAACGATTCCCTAATTGTCCTCATCGAGTCGAACCTTTCCTCTGTTATTGGAGGTGTAACACAAGAAAGTGGGGAGAAAACCCGAATTCCTGCGATTGGAAGAAAATTCTTTCAGTGGACCGAAGGTAGTAATGCCAAATAAAAAAAAGGTGCTGCGAAGAACGTGACTCAAGACGATCAGATATTCTTATCCGAAAGAATTGTGAGAATCGAAAAAGTGGCGTGAATCGAAGTAACGGAAGGAGCAGAAACTAAGGAAAAGAGGGGAAACAATAGAAGAACGAAAAAGGAAAGCGAATAAATTAGTGGGATAAAGGAAGAGGGACGAAATGGATTTTGGGGTCAAAAGAGAGCGTCCATATCTCAAAGTTCCGTTTTCTTTTAACGGATTGAAAAATTCGGAGAGTAATTCTTCCCCTGCAGCCATCTTGCGGTGGAAGAAAATTAAAGACGGACAAAGCAATTAATTTTGGCCTCAATGACGAGACAAAGGAATTGAAAAATAAGGTGAGCTCAAATTTCCCAAGAAAGATGAAGGAATTCGAACTCTCGGCGATGAAAAGTACGTTCAAGTGAATAACTGTGTGAATTAAAGCGGCGATGTCCAAGCCACATCAGAATGACTTCCCTGTCTCTGGAATATTTATCCTTCTTGAAGTTTGATTTTAATAACATTTATTAGAAACTTTAAGGTTAGCAGTCATATTAGAATGAAATGTAACTTACTTCTAGCATTACATTTCATGTAAATTCAATTCAGTGTTTTCTTTTTTCACCTTATCGTATGTATATAATATGTGATTTTTTCGATGGTTTATTTTGACTTACTATACCTTGCCATCAATGGCCTTGAATATTCTTATCGTGGAATGACAGAATACTTTATGAGCCTTCAGGAAAGGGAAATTTTTATTGCACAGTCCTAGATTATATTTTATAATTAGTCCATATGGTGTTTTACTGTCTATGCTTTTAGCATAGAGCGTTTCGAGCTCAGCGTATTCAAATTTATGAAGAAGCATGATGATGATGCCACGCATTGAAACCCTCGTCGTTTGCTGTTGCTCAAATCAAAAAGCCGTTGTATATCCATAGCTTTTTTCGTAGAGTTTCTTAAATGAAACTTCATTGCTGCAATTTTAAGATTTTATAATATCATTACCCCAAAATCCCATGAACCAGTAAATAATATTAAACTATATCTTTCGTTGATACCTAATTAATTTCGTAGTCACCCGTAGACAAGCTAATTAGCTCTATTAAAGATCCTAGACTGGTTAAGAAAAACATCTTCCCAAAAAGATCGCTAAGTAGATCACATTTCAAGAATTTTCTCAGGACCCGATTGTGTAAGAACAAGCTTCTCAAGCAACAAAAGATGTTCCTGCCAAGCATTGCTTTAGGCCTCTTTTTCACTAAGCTTGGAAGTCGTCCAAGGTTGCTCACAAATTTAGCAGTAAATTGCTGGAGACCGATTATTATCACTATCGGATGGAAAACTGGAAAATTGATAGAGCTTTAACGACGCACAAAACCTCTTGCTTACCAAAACACTTATTTCTTGGCTTGTTTCTAAGGTTATTGTACAGTGTTACCACGGCCAACGAAGAAAATTCATTATAAAATCCCATTCGTTATCAGAAACGTGATTTCTCATAAGGTTCCATGGAAAATAATTTGGATTATTGAAAATGCTGTCCACTATTTATATACGTAGACTAAACGAGTGAAATGTCGAATTGCTAACTCGATGGTGTGCAGCAAGTGGAACATTAAAATCAAAAAATGGTTCACTCAATGGGGAAATGGGCGTGAGAAACCAAATCGAATTGTTCGCCACGCTAAGACCAGTGTGCAAAATCGAAACATACCTTTCGAATTTTTTACCATTAAAACATTTGTTAGCCGAATCCATATTCGGGAGATGATTGAATAAAATCTTCGCCTCTTTATTCCTCACTTTCCATTGCGATGCTGCGTGGACACCCATAAACCACGTGGAACCGGGTTCGATTCCACTGGCAAACGATGCCACATAGGCTATCCGGGGACCTAAAAATCACTACTTCTTACCTATTAATATAAGATATTCAACAAATAGAATTTTGAGGTAAAAAAATTATGCTGATAGATGTGCTATTAAAGGTTTATTATAAATCACATAGTTTACTAACGATAAAAACATTATTTCCAAAGAGAAGAATAACATTCATTTGTCTCATCTCTTTGTCTGCTATTGCATTTCGCAAATATGAGAAAAAGATCGCACGAGAGAGAGAGCGCAAGATATGGAAATAAGACACGGAAAAGTGCCAAATCAGGTAGTATTGGTATATTGGGCTGCGGGTGGATTTGGTAATCGCTTACTTCTAGAGAAAGTCAATATCGATGTAAAATCGGAAATATGCAGGTCCAGAGTTCCTCAATCTCCTTATGAAGAAGCAGTGCTTTTTCGTAGGAAATCACAAAACGTCCTCTGGAATAAACGGCGAGTCATTCCCATAAAGGAATACGAATAAAGAAATCAATTATGGTCATTCTTTTAAAATTGATTACTCGGGGATATTTAACCATGAATAAATAGCTGATTTTACATACGAATAATCCATTAGATCTTCTAATTGCTTGCTTAAGTGTTTAAATCGTTGGCTGAAATATGAGACTGTTAACGCTGATATTTCTGTCAATTTTCGCTTCATGTGCAGTAATCACGCATTATGGATAAGCATGACAGTTTGCCCCCCCCCCCCCCCAAACAACGAGTGCATTCTTCCATAGAATTGGTATACTGTTAACACAGTTATTAGATTATTAATTAATAATATTATATATATATATATATATATATATATATATATATATATATATACATACATACATGTATATTAGTTTCATTATAACCCATTAGAGTGCGGACAGTGTAATTCGTTGCGATATGCTTCTCAAGCGCAAAAGATAGCCTCAAATGACCGTCAAATTCTTAATGTTTAATATAAGTGCCTGAATTTCGTCACTAAACGTGCGTTAACTCCATCGCATTATTAAATTGACTTTGTACTAGATCTATCGAATTTGGGACGAGCGAAAGATTCTCAGAGATCCAAAACACCGTTGCATGGATTTCATTAACGGATGACCATCGTTCTACTCATTAAGATGAGGAATTTAAATCAGAGCCATAAAGACTATACATATTTTTAATTCATCCCTTGTTTTGCCATTATCGCTCGTGAATTAAACTGATCTTATTGCCAGCGATTCATGAACGGATCATTGCCTGCATTTTTGATTCTAGCAAATATAAATCTCCGAATTATTCAATTAGAATTAGGTCATAATGTAGTACGAACCATGTCCCTACCACACTGTACATATGTATGTACATGCAGGTCTGGAGTTTCTTAATCTTCTTATGAATTAGTGCTTTTTGATGATGCGGAGTAGAATCGAGGCATAAAATCCTTAAATACAGAATCATTCACGAAGCTTATAATAATAAGCTCCATACTAATTAAATAAATTCATCAGTGGAACTTATTTGTGTTTTATTTTTTGAAAGCCTCATACTGTTTAGTCCAAGAGGAGATAAGCGTAAAATTGCCAAATTTCTATTTCGATCGACTTTACCGAAATTAACCATCGCGAAAAAAAAAGAATGAGATTTTGCAGAGTCGCAAAGAGTATTTTTTAAATTGAAAGAAGAACAGGAGTTCCCATAAATTCCACAATAAAAGAACGCTCGGGAAGCCGCCAAAAAGGCAAAATCCTATCGCAGCACGGATGACTCTACTCCTGACGCCTTAATCTGCGTTAAGACAAAGGGCACGATTTGTGCGTAAATAGGAAAGGGTCGGATGCGATTAGAAGGGACCCAAGGGCAGAGGGGATTTATTAAGGGATATATAAAATGGGAAAATGAAGAGGCAGGTATTAGGAGAGGTAAGGAGAATCAAGAGTGATTTGGGAAAGTTGGAAACTACTTTGAGCGCTCGCTACAAATCACAGGAAGAATGAAAAAGGTCCTTAATACGAAAATATTACTCCATTTATAAGCTACATAGGTTTGTGAAGTCGTTACCTAGCTGAATGATTTAATATTCAAATAGGTTTAACAGTTCGAGGTCAGATTTGTTAGAAATGTTGAATCAAAGTGAGTGAGGAGGGCAGAGTTGCTTTGTTTATAAACTCTCTCCCGGCATTTGGGATTACCGAGTTGCTGCCTCAAGTATGGCTAATTACTGTATTTCAGGAGCCTTTGTGACTCGAGCCTGGTAGGTATAAACGGCCGGAGGCTTAACAATATTACGTTCAAATCTGGAATTATTCTGTGAAATGGTAGAAATCTTCCATACGTGTTTAAAAACACATCGATAATTCAAACTTTAAAGAGATAAATAATTTTTACTCGCATTTGTGAATTGACACAGGAAGATTACTACGGCAAAAGACATTTTGTAAGTGTGCGGTTAGCCTTTTGCTTCACTATCGAGTACCTTGGCATTTATGAGCGATTTTCATCTTTTTGGCATGTCAGTAGTATAAATAAGGTTCCCTAAACTCTTTTAAGGGTCTGAATATAAACACCAATTAATATCCAATAAATAATTAAACTTTGAAATGATAGTTTGTTAGTCTTATTGCTATTTTATTGTATTAACATTGGAATGGAAAAATTAAAAAAATGTAAACAACGTTACAAAATAGAACGCATAAGGAATAACATCAAATTATGCTAATACTTATAGTTGGTGCTGAGGATTTTTTTCCTTCCTTTAGTATTATGTTAGCCTTCAAATGAAAATATTGTAACTATTATATATAGGAAAATATTGTATACTAATTGATACTTTTCCATCATTTCCTACGGATGCATGCCTCACTAAAGAATTACTTAAGCAATTAAATGCACATGGAAGACTAAAAACTCTTGATTTTTCAGATATAGTGAGCTTAAGGTTAGATATAAAATGAATTCCTCTCCGTAAGAGACATTCGTGTGAAAGATAAATGGATATTGGATGGCGTTAGCGAATAAAAGCGTTAATGAAGCGGATCAAGGTTAATGAAGCATTCCAAAGAGTCAATAAGAAGAAAAGGAAAGAAGGTCCTCGTTGGTTTTTAATCCAAGCATGAATACCCAACTGACGCGACTGAGATGCATCTGCCTCCTTGTCTCGTATTAAAAGATATAAAGCAGGCCATGACACTTGGAGCTGCATTGCGTAGAAAAGTGGAGGAAAGGCATTCCAAGGATATTTCAGTCTCTTTGAAATAAAAATCCCGTAAAAGAGAGGAATTGCGAAGAAAAATTGATGGCAAAAGATGGCAGAATCCTCATAAAAGTAGTGAAATAGTAAAAGGAAAGTAATATCTTTTGTAGTGAAATACTGAGAAGAAAAACTTCGGAAAAAGAATGGAGATGATGAACAGTGACGAGTTTAGGTAAAATAAGATATATAACATAATTTATTTCATATTAAACATGGAAATCGGACCAATTTTTACTCTTGACGTGATTTCGTGTTATTGGTAGCCTAAAACTTACTATTTTAGATTCTAAAATTAGCAATTGGCTGCTCGGATTCAATGTTAGAATCCAAAGATGATAAAATATTCCTTGAAATAAGTTATAATGCAGGAAGACATAAAAATTCAATAATTAAAATTCTTGTCTTGCAAAAATATTTTGTATTTAGCAGAAGAAATTTCACTTGCTTGGAATTAGTCGTCTCAAAAATCTAAATTTTGAGTAGCATTTACTACTTTAACTAGCCTTAAAAGTTTACTTAAAGTAGTAAATGATAAAAAGAAACACTTCTTGGAAGTTTGCAGAAGGTATTCTAAGGCACTTAAACGTCTCGTAGTAGCAAAAAATCTTTAAAAAATCTTCCTCCAGCCGGTCACGAGTACAAAATGGATCAAAATTTGGTGAACTCTACCGTCTCTTTGGAAGGAGAAATAAATAAATTACAGGTGTCCAACCATTGGAGATTAAACATTCCCACACTCGCTCATATTATTCTCCCAGTCATCCCACAATAACTTCCTTATTCTTAAGATATATTGAAATGAAGAGAAATTTCATATAATGTGGGGAGGTATATGAAAGAACGCTTTATGTAGTATGTATTAGGTATTTCCGTTTTATATTACAATTTTTAACTTTGCCGGATATATAAATTAAATCTAACTCTTTATTTGAGGGGAAAATGGTTCCATTTATGAAACGTAAGAAGAACCCCTCTCTTTCCCTTTATTTAGCCACTGCGCTTTGCTTGCGTTTGGTTTGAGAATTTCCGGAATTCTCTCGTCGCGCCTGTCGTTAGAATATTTAGTTCATTGGGCGTAAACTTCAGCGGCGTAGAGTAAGTCCGAAGTGCGTATCTGGTCTGACCTGGAATTAAATTTTGGGAGGGCTTTTCTTTCATTCAAAATCTTTATTCCAGATTAAAGGACTCCAAAAATATCAGAAACTATTGGTATTCTGCCATCTAACAATAACTTGTAATCTTCGATAACTTCATGTAAATGGAACTAGACGTTCTATAATTTGAGGTAGGACATCATTCTGATATAAGTACAAACAAATTCAAGATTCTTAAGATATATTCATATAATGATACATGGATTACAGCCTGTTTTCTTGCATTTTATTTTGTCTGTGTAATGATTTTATGTATAAAAAGAGACTTAATGTTATTTTTACGTACATTTGATGCGGTTGTACTTAAAAGCTCGTACTTTTCTAGCTCTCCTTGATTCTGCGTAATGTTTTTTTTAATTATTCCGTAAACTTTCCATATCAAAGTATAACTTCGTACCTATATTAACTGCGAACGATACAGTTCTCAGAGTTCTAGTAAATATTGCACGATTTTTCAAATATCTCTCCACATTGATAAAACATAAAGTTACTAAATGAATGAGATTTTAAGATTTTAAAAGTTTTAAAACATAGAAGAAGAAGAAGATACCCAAAATGGTAAAGAATTTTGGAAGGTCTGTCTTTACTTTGGTTTATCTTCGTTACGACCGTTACATAATAATACTTGCAACTTCAGAATGTAGAAAACGATCTAATTTCAGGGTTTATGATAAAATCTGAGATTATAAATCCTACTGCGACGGCATATGAGCTATCTTATGAATGTTCGATATTCGTTTAAGTTGAAGCTTACTGAAAAATAAAATAATGTAGTCAAATGAAAGACGACGATTTGTTCTCTAAAATTCCCATTACTTTACTAGAATCTGTGTAATTCGACAAGGAAACATCAACTGCCTCGTACGCCTCGAGTTTTGCTTCCTTCCATCAAAATCTGCAGTACTTCCAAAACTCTACAATTCCGCGTATTTGACTCAATCTACGGCTTCCTTTCCAATCTTGTATTCTCCGAAGGACTTTCCTCAACGATTTTATTGCTTACAAAATTCTGAGTATCTTGTACAGGGCATTACGGCAGGCAAATAAGGAAGCAATTAAAGTTAATCAAGGGAGCGACCCTTTTAGGGTTGAAATAAAGAAAAGGCGAAAGGATTACGAGTCGATTATGGAGTCATTGGCCATTTTGTCAACAGCCTCGCAAAAGTGACTCTTCTTATAGGACGGAAATAAGACGTAAAAAGAAACTGCGACTGCCTTATGGAATAACGAAACCTTTCCTTTAAAATTATGACGACACAAGACCGTTTCATTGCACATCGAACTCACGAAAAGAAAATTTAATTTCTCATAGTAACTCTATTTAATGAAGTTTTGTTTGGCCAAAAATGATAAGTACGAAGGATCTCGTATGAGTCTTCTTAATGATAATAATAGTTTACCATTCATTAAGCATTATCAACTTAGAAAAACAAAAACTAACAACTAATTCAGGCGGTTATCAGTTTCGATTTTGGAAATTTGAGTAGTTTCTCAGAAACCGCTCGTCATTCAATTTGGACAAAAATCAAGCAGGTCGATAAACTGTTAAACAGAGATTATTGTACATATTTGGTTCGTCTGTCTACTTTAAAAGTGCGAAAAACAATTGATGAAATTAAATAAACAATATTTAATTGAAAACGATAGTTTGAAAATACTTCGGCGATTGATTCTGAATCTTAGACAAACATTTGCACACAAGAGACAAAATTATGTTGGTCATTAGTGTGAGCCACCTACTAGGCTAAACCATTTTTTCGCAATGTTTCATTTTGGTTAACTGTATCAAAGCATTGAAGAAACTTACTTCAGATTTTTAACTGTTAAGTAAATTTTCCAGTCTTACTAGGATGAATTAGAGTATATGAAGTGAAATCAGCCAACTCTCATGAAAGCATTAAATTTAAAGACGCCTCCAGCAGCGCTGTAAAATTGCCTCCAACTCTCCTTCGCGAGTTTCACTAGCGTCAATAAGAATTTAACACTGTTATTAATAGAAAACGTAAAGAAGTGCTAGTGAAATAGATATTCTACAGAAAGTAAAGTGGGTTTAACGTTGCATTTCTAATCTGTGCTTTCAACATATATTAGGGTCCATTTGGGCATCATATTATCAATCGTTTAACAAAACAACATAAATTATTAAACACAATTTTTCAACTATTTATATTGCTGTTTTTGATTGATAACAATCAGGCAAAATAATTTCCTCGATAAATTCATTTTGGTTCTATATCACCCGTATTCAGAGGATAACAATAAGTAACTTTCAGTGTTTTCCTTTTCTCGATGAGTGCTGCAGAATTCCACAAAGTGAAGACTATTTTAATTTCATTCTCATTATATATTTTAATTCATCTTAAATACCTAACAATTCTGTTTTAAACAGATGAAAAATCAAACCCTCAATCCCGGTACTTCCTTAATCCCTGGATTTCGGGACGGGATCCTGGGATTTGTCGCACTCGTAATAGCGTTTCAATGGTGCAGTCGTTGATTGGAGATTCCGTCAACTTGTTAACTTTGGGTGTTATGCGATTCCACTATTGAGTGCTCTGTTAGGATTTTTTCGTCGGCGTGCGTAAAAGGGTCAGACGCTGTTTGTTCTCCCCTTGACCGACTTCGGAAGATAGATTAATTAACCACTCTACGTGCCATCTACGCCACTCCGACGGACTCGGAGAAATTTAAGCCGCCCACTCAAACAAGAATGCGTGTCTCATTACGATTTTTTACACGTCTGCACTCTCAAGTTGAAGTGAGCCTGCTATTCCCTATTAGCCTAAGAAATCCTAGAAGTTTGAAGGGTTTTTCGACGGGAAATCGGACAGATATTGACCTCTATTTTTTTAATTGCTAAGAAAGTTTATATACTTACTGACTTTCATAAGAAACCCTTTACAACAAAATGTCAGCTCATGAGATTTTTCGCAAAGTTATTATTTATTTTTACATTTCGAAATTTTTGAAAAACCGGCGAACACCTGTCGTTATGAAGCGCTTTAACTTTTAATGAAACGTATTACAGATATTATTTTTTCATTTATATTTTATATATATTTGAACTTTTATTCTTTATTTACTTTATTTATAAAGGTTTCACATATTGTTTACACGTTAATTTAAATTGGCAAAAAAATTAATGTTACTTTTGATCGCGACGCAACGCAATCATCGGAACTAAAAATACGTTGAGCAGTGTAATTCGTGAGGAAAAAAATGTAAGTGGGAGAGTAGTAATAATTTAATGAAAAGAGTTTTGAGCGGCACACGTCACGCGTGCGCATTAGCCTCATGCTTTCTATGGCTAAGTGCTTGCTTAAGCATACTATAGACACTGTAATGGTAACAAATAATAACAATTCTAACTAATTCTAAACAATAACAATATTACACAGAATAAGTCACGGAGGTTCTGAGGTACACGGAGTTATGTCTCAAGACCCATACGATACACACACAATAAGATTTTATATCATGAACTATGTAGACTACAGTTCGGAGTCATTGGGGAAAACGATTCCTATGGATTCAAACCAGGTTGTTATGAGTTTTCAGTGGAACTATAGGGTTAATGATGTACCAATAATGCATTTTCACTTCCAATTGACTAAATTATTCGAATATAGAATCGAATTATTTTACGTTCGATTTAATGCACGAGTCCTCTTATTTCTCATAAATTTCCCAAAATGTGCATTTTCTCCATTCCCAGGATACTGTCGTAGTCCGCTAGAGTAGCATCGCAAATTTATATAAAGGAATTTTATATCAGATATAATTTCGCATTTGCTAAGATAATACCTTATGTTATTTTTACATCCATTCCTTATTAAGTTTTTCCACTTTATTTTTATTTACAAACACGTTACTTATATTTTAATAAGCATTATTGACAATAGTATAGATTGAAGAAGAGACTTCTTAGTGTCAATTTCGCCTAAATAAAGACTTTACCATTGATAAACCAGTGACATGATTAACAATCTTGCAAAAGAAGTTACTTCATGTAATACTGGATCGTTCCCAGAATACACGTCGTCTCCCAATGTAACGAGTAAAACTGCGGAATTACGAAAACGATAAATCTGGACTTAATTTTATCGAGGAACCAGTCAAAACTTTTCGCTTAAGTTGCTCACCATCGTTTTATGATATCCTCACCCTTTAATGAACTGAAAGGGCGATTTTTCGAAATTTGTATGTCTGCCAGCGACAGGAATGAGAAATTGCTAAAGTCAGGGAAGCGGAGATTAACCTCCGAGCGGTACGTATACTCGGAATTTTAATTTGTTCCGCGCTACCGGAATACTTTTATCGACGGATAAAGCTTTAACATGTGAGCGTTTTCAGAGAGGTTTTTCATAGAGTTTTCAACGACGGCCTTTTGATCAAAAGCGCAAAAGGATACCAATATGGACCACATTCGCTGCGTTGGACGTGAAACAGCGTTCGATTCCACAGGCCATACTGCTTGATGAAGCTTTATGTTCTGGGAATCAGGAGTAATGCAAAAAACGAAGATTTCAACGGACACTCCTTTATCCTAGCATTAAGTATCGATCCTCATCTTTGCGAACTGAAATGCTCCAGGTATAGATTTTATATCTTTTATATTAGGTATAATTCCGTAAGTATAGACATTTTATGTATAAATTATTTTGTACAGAAGCGTAGTTTTATTATATGAGCCTCACAAACTTCACGTAGAAAATTGAAAAACAAAACAGAAAAGAGCCAGTAAAACATCATTTTAAGGTTTTATTCGATTTGATTTAATTCAAACTTTGAAGATTTTAAATCGGTTCCTAGTCATTCTAATGTTAGCACCCATTCAGCATTTACTTCTCATAATCAGGCATCAATTGTTCTATTGGAATGTCAATAAGGAGTGACAGATTCCTAAATAGCAAACGGCATGAGGTCAGCTTGATATTTTATTACTTAAAACGTGCGATTCTGCAACATTTAATACGGTTACCTTACCCAACGAAAGATAAAAAAAGTTACAAAATTACATAATAATTGATTTTTCTGAGGAGTAATCGTAAATTAAACTAATTAAGCATAAATTCTGAGCAAACAAGTATGTACATGAACGCTTGTAGTATATTTTGAAACATATCTATACAGGGTGTTTTAATCTCACCAATCATACGATAAAGAGCTTTACAATGTAAATTAACGTAAATACATTAAATATATAAATAAATGGAATGAAGTTGAATAGTTTAATTCTGACCAGAATACACCTTGTTACATGTCAATAAGAAAACTAACGCTAATAATTTGCTGCAAGAAATTCGATGAACGATTGATTATTTTAAACTTTCCTTATACTATTCTGCATTCTAGTCTGTTAAAAGCATAAGAGAATGATCTCCTTAAGTGTATAAGAAAAGCCAGGATAAGCATAGGATAATTTCAAAGTGACTTCTTAAGCATGGATAACATTCCAAGTCACGAATGAAGTCACTTAAAGGAGTTATACCAAGGCACTTCACTCGCTAAAGCGTTGAAGTACTTGAGACATGAAACATGTTTATCTCAAATAATTCACGAAGACAAAGGACAAGCATGAATTCACTTACAGCGATAATACATTGCTTATCCATTTGAATCAACTAAACTTATCACTAACAATGAAATTTCAGCTACAAAAAGAGCCATACATGTGGTCAGTAAAACGCCAAATTATTTTATATTATATTTGAAAGAAACTGTAGATATTAAGATTATGATTTACAGTGATAAGATTGATTAGCCGCACGTAGAGAATAAGACTGAAAAGAGCAAGTAAAATATTAAAGTTTTATTTGTTTTGATTCAAATTTTGAAGATTCGTTTCTCTAGGAACCATCTCTTTCTATGATTCAGCTGTAATTTTTTGGTTTGCTTAGTAAAATTCTCAAAATAATAAACTGAAATGAATAAAAGTTTTCCTCCCGAAATGGGTGAATACCAGGCAGGATATTTTATATTTTCTCTTGAAATTTAAAATTGAAATTCTGTTTTTCCCCAGAAAATTACTCTGTTCTGTTTCAGTTTTTATTTTTGGTACGATTTAGGTTTTGTTTCGGTACGACTTTTTTTAGTAAATTCAATGCTTAAATGTATGTCTTTACGATTTTAGCACCCTTCGCATAGAATTTGGCCCAAATAACAAGCACATTAGCTTCCGCCTTCGTTTCCCAGTCTCCTGCAGCTGAACGTTACGAGTATTAACGAATTACTTCTCCTCTAAGACATGAAAACAAAACATATGAATTACTTCTCCTCCTCCTCCTTCTCCTTGTAAGTTTTCACGCACGTTCAGCACCGTTACATTCAGCGATACATTGCCCAGGAAATGTTCTCAGAAATGGAGAGGAAATGAGGGCCTATACTTTCTAACTTACTGTAGAGCTCAGAAGTTATTTTTATAGGAATTTGGAATGAATTTTCTGGGATTGGGTATGAAATACATAGATTACATGAAAGATTTCTATATTAAATATGACTAGTGCGACCAGCCTTCGAGTTTTTGTCCAGAAGAGTCTGTTTCGAGCAATTCCGTCCTGTCCATATTGTCCAAAACTCCTGTTTGCTCCGTTACAACCTTTGTCACATATTTTGATATTTTCATAATATTCAACTAAAAATAGAAATAATTAAAAATTTCGGCTGAAGATAAATTGAAAGGGTTCCACTATTATTAGTAAATACTTTATTCACTTTAATCAGTAAAATTAAATTCAAGCAAATGATGAAAAATTTCATTATCATAGGGAATGTTAGCATTGACAAAAACTATAACTGAAAAATTTATTTAGAAAAATCGAGCATAAAATTGTTCTGTTTTATTCCACTTTGAAGATGTCCCGTTTTCAATTGCATGCGATATGGTCCGCTTACTGAGATAGGCTCATTGAAATGAATTCATTTGTAAGATTTCACCACAGAGACTCAGAATCTCTTCAAATAAACAGACCAATGATCTCCAAGCCGAAGCAGGCTAACCTTAAAGAAATCTCTCCCTTTATAACAAAATCAAAAACTACTCCGGTGCTCTTACATTTCATATACTACACTAAGTCAGTTATTTTTTTCTTTTTCCCCTTTGGTTATGCGAGACGATGAAACCCTAGGAAAGAGTTCCACATTCAAAGAAATTGCAGTCGAATTAAGTTAAACTCTTTCCACCGGCCAATTAGGTTAAATTTAAGGCACGAGTAGAAATTAAACGGAGCGTTTTTTAAATCCCATACGTAGAGAAGGGGCAGAGGGGCAATTCAATAATCCCTCCGTAAATTTTATACCGTCCGCTAATTTCATTACTTTTCAATTTTCATTCGGTGCGCCTACTTAGTTCAACACGAGGATAAAAACACATAAATGCGAAGCAATGCAAATATCAGCGAATGAAAGGTATGAATCCATGCGGACCAAATCCCCCGACAGACGGAACATGTGGATTTCGATAAGCGGAATCACAAATTATACGGCGCCATTCCTCGGATCGAGTTGAAACTGAATTACGCTCAAAAATAATGTGCACAATGCGGAGAATTTTCGTCTAATCAAGTTTATAAATTTATCTCACATTTCCCATGTGAAGCTATTTCTATATCCCACTTGCTTAGGAATAAGAATTTAATGAATTTTGACTCTAGTTTAATTAAACGTAACTTACATCGTACTTGTTAGAGAGAGAAAATTCGCCTTTCGTTCGCAATATGAACTAAATTTTATTTATCCTGGTAACATACTGCAGCGCAGGTGATAGCAACTCAAATATAATTAATAATAAACATATTTTCAAATCTAAAACGCACTTTTCTTGGCGTTTTTCAGAGCTTCCGAAAACAAATGCGCCAAATCACAGATTTGCGATCTAAAATGCACTGTAGTTAAGTAGGAAAAAATAGGCTGAGAAAAGTTACTTTAACTATATCGTTTCAATCTATTATTCAGTCTTCCTAGTTAAAGTCATTTTCATAAGCAATCATTAACGCTTGCATTGTTCTTCATCGGTTTTCCGGTGGGTAATAATCAATAAACGACACACTTCTTACGAAATTTCAAAGGACCAGCTTAAGTGCCCTTTGATTATGAACGGTATGAACAAAACTAAATATAATATTCAGATTATCTCTTGTATAGTATTCCTTATGGTGGTGTCGAAAGACAGTAATGCTATTAAGTAATTGGGAATTATGGTTCCATCGAAGACAGTCTGAATATATTTGTAAATACCGATAAGAAAGGAATTCCTTTATTCCTTTGAAATAAAACGTATTCTTCAATAACAATAGAAAATTCCAATAAACCACGCCTGAGATGCTATTGCACCACGTTGCGGAAGGTCTGCATTTTAAATTTTCTCTGATTTCTTTTCGGTCGCGTTTCGCTAAATCAATAGCTATTCTTCCGCTCCGTCGAGGGCTCTTCGGCACTTCCTCGTCAACTAAGAAAGACTTCGACCCTTTTAAGATAGCCCCGGCTTCGATCCCCGTCAATAGCAGCGTGATCGAACGAGAACTGACAGGACTTACTTCCTTTCACAGAATCTCAAACGATGGCCAGCCTTACTTTACAATTCCCTGAAAAAACATGTGACTAAAAGGGGACGACTAAAAAGGGATGTATAGTAAAAAACGACAGTTAATGTGTGTAATATATAGTAAGCTAGCGTTTTGTAAATGTATACTATTTTCAGCGAACCAGAGTTCAAAGATCTGCGGGCTGGAATAAATGTCTTCGTTGATAACCTCCGTCTTCTTACTTTGATAGAATACAATGAATAATAAAATGAGGAATTATCGCGGTTTCTCAGGACGTGCATATTAAAATTCATCATCCTTCTCACGCGATTTATTTCAGCATCCTCAAACAGAGTTCATTCTTCAGTGTTAATATCCTGAAGCACATCTTCGGCGGCTAATCATTATAATTGGGTCGAAGGTCGACGCGTAAAGCAGCTTCGAATTACGTCTCCGTAGCACAACGCCTCGCTGAACCCGGGCGATCACCACCATAACTAATTCATTCTCCTTTATTAATACGATTCCTTCGCTTAGTTGACTCACAATGACGAGTTATTTAACGAAATTACTACTGTTGACATTCCTGGTGGCACATCCCATTTACTCTACATTGTATTAGAGCCAAGAGAAATTTTATGATTCTTAATATTGATGGAAACATTTTGAGCCGCTTAAACGATTAATTAACTTTTGTAATCCTTAAATTGAAAAATTGATGATTAGAACTATACTCGAAGGAATGCGTTTGAATCAATGTTTAAATTTTACGTATCACATTTTAATCATATACTTTACAGTATTATTATACGTATCGTATATTTCAGATACAAAATCTATATTTTGTATATTAAATCCATTGACTAATTTTATATTATATATTCATTTTTGCGTATATTCCATTATAGAAAACTGATGAAACTTGATAATAATTCGTTTTTATTGATATAAACAATCGTTTAAACTATTCTTTATACTATCTTAAATTCCTTTCTTCCCTACACAGTATAAATCTAAATCAATATGTAATGAATACTTTCATTTAGGAACAAGAACACGATAATGCGTTTCAATAGTAAAGTAAAAGAAAACTCCCGTTCCACATGGAATTGTAGGTATCACCAGTGAACGGGTTAATATGAGGGCGGCGCTAACTTGAAAAAGCGGAGATCGGTGAGAAGCACTTGGGTCACGAAGCCCGAAAAAAAGGAAGGAGATAAGGGAAAAAAGGTGACACAAGATGGAGGAAATGGGGGAGTGATATTGGAGATAGGATGGAAGAGTGTTAAAGGCGATTGGATGCTCTCAAAGTTGCGGAGATTAAAATGCATCTGGGGTTTAGATTTAATGGGATTCAGTGTTAAAGAGGAAGGATTCGCAGTTGGATAAATGGAAGATTTGAAGGACATGAAAGGACAGTTTATAAGAAAAACACGAAATGCTTAAAGGGGTTTGGTAGGATTAAAGTTGTCACGTATACAAATATCGAGACCCTCAATAGGAATCACAAGAGTAAAAATTCGATATCTCGTAATGTTTAAAAACTGAAGCTCTCATTTTCTTCGTCTCCTGCTTATCGTCGTCAACCACTAAAATGGGATTGAAAATATGCAAAAAAACAAGATTGGATATAATTTCGTAATTACAGTCATTTTGATTAGTAAATTAGTGTTAGAAGCGTGCTTTCATAAGGTGTGCAATGCCATTTTATTTAGACGATTGACGTAAAAACAAAAAATAGTAACAAAAACATATTTTCCGCCTTTTGAATTTATATTCGATTTAACCGCAGCTGTCGACTCAGGTCGAACAAAATAATTTCGATTCGATTTGAAGTTCCTAACATTTACATAGCAGTAGAAGTTGGTTTTAGTACCACTTAAGTTTTACTTTGTTAATTAAAGATTGAAATGATATCAGGGATTAAGAGCTGTCTTAAATCATTGTGACTATCGAGAGACACTTGTTCAAGGCGCTTGAGAATGAATGCAAAGATGCAGCGAAGGAGAGAGAAAGAAAGATGGCCATATGGCGCATGAGAGGGAATATTTGTCGTCTCCCACAGGATGTGCGAGGATTTACTGCTCTTCCACGTGTTCTAAGGCACCTGCGAAAAGAACAGTTGGGGGCAATGCAGGGTTGCCGTTTCTTCAGATTTGTCTCAACCGTGTTTACGAGGACTCCCATTTTCAAACAAAGAAACGACCAAAAGTCGATTTACTCATAAGAAAATTTGGAAATGAATGCAGACTTTTAGGAGGTTTTCAAGTGTGAGAATCTCGAAGTATAGAGATCAGACGGAGGCATCCCACAATGAATCATGAAAGATCGAATTTTAAAATAATACATATGTCATAGAAATACAAATCGTTTCACTACTGAAAATAAACAAAATATTGAATTAGAAGTAGTTTTTATATGAATTTCAATTAATCATGGATAGAATTTACTTTATGTAAATTATATTATATAAACAGCAAACATATTATGAAGACTTACAAAGTATATATAAAATTGTTTTCTGAGCAAAAAAACAGACATTGAATGTCTCTTACCTCTAAAAACTTTGACTACGTTATCGAGAGTTCATAAATACAGTTTTATTGACTCTCTTCGTATAGATGAGATCCAATTGCGCCTAATTCTAAATATACTTTTACGGTAGCATGGAGACAGAATTTAATCCCATACTATTTGAATTCCTTTGATATCCGAGTAAAATTATACATATTTGTAAATACTTTGCATAACACGGAAAATATTGGAAATAATAGTGAGGCAGAAACACTTCGAGCGAGGAATTTCCATAAAACGTTCAAAATTAAAGTGGAATAAAATAGGAAAAAATAATCACGAATCAGTATTTATTAACGTGAAATTTTAAACTTCAATTATCTTTGAAGCCTTTAATTGATGAAATTTTTCGGAATGTTATTATTTAGAATGGCAATAAGTCGAAATGTAATTAAAAATATATAATAAGTAATGAAACCAAATTATTTCAAAGTAAGGAAAAGAAAGCGATGAAATTATAAATGTATTACAAAATTCATAACATTCATTTTGAAATTCAATCTTAAATAAACTTCCATGCGATATTACAAAATTAAGCTTAATTGAACCTGTATAGATTTTATTAAAAATAGAATATTATTAATAAATACATGAGAGAGATTCAAAAAGTTTCTAGGATCAATCAATCCAGCTTCTGAAATACATTCATATAAAAAGAGGATGAAGTCTTGTTGTCGTAAAGCATTTCTGCTACTATCCAGCAATTGCATGCTTACTTACTAAGCTTACTTGCTTGGCAATGAGATCTAAAAATAACTTTTTGTGGTCGACAAGAGCTTCTTGTCGTAATGGTTCTGACGCCCAATGTTGAGCTCAATCAATTCTGATGAGATTCGTCTCTTAAATCTCAAGATTCTGCGAGAAATAATAAAAGAAAAGTGTATAAAAGTTCACTGCAGACCTTTTAGCAACTCTCCAGAAATGATTTATCCGCGGCTCAGAATATCTTTTGGCAACACTGGGAGAGAGGGAAATGGCACGATCTGTGAATATTTCACCCGCCGCGCAAAGATAGCGGTCGTGGCTCCAGAGAGCGTTAAGAAATTTGATTTACACTGTGCATATGAATGTCTCGGGACTTTGAGTGATGCAGTAAATGTGATCTAGTGGATAGATATCCCTTGTAAAAAGGAAGCGAGAATTGAAAAGAATAGCTGTCTAAGGGTTATATATATGTTGGATGACGTTTCTAATTCTTCGCTAGACGAGATTTACGAAGATAATCTCGATATATTTTCTATTTGCGATGAATACGGCAAAGAGATTCTCCTTCATGGGTTATGAAATATTATCGTTTACATTGGTTAATATTTTCCAAAAGAATTGCAGTAAAATTATGTTTATATGTATAGAATTATTCCTCTTTTGAAGTTGAAGAACTATAGATATCAAAATCGTACGTGATAAGTATGGATTAAGCCAAAAGAGTCAATTGGCTTCAGTAGTAGCAGCTATGGTTAATATCACTTGATTCCAGAGGGAAAATTTAACTTGAAAGAAAATATATTTGGTGCATAAATACCACATTGACTTTAATATAGTATCTGCACAGCATAGGTATGATTACAACGTGGTATATGCACACATTTGAATCAACTTTAATTTCCATTGATTCATATCAATCACACCTTTAGAGCTGAGTACGACAATATTTATAATTATAATTTCATTATTGTGCTTGGGGAGTATCCATAAGAGCGAACAGAAGATTTAAATTACATGTCAACTCACACTAAAGTAATAATTACAGTATAGCGCAATGAGAAAAACCGCATTATTTAATGCTAGATACGAATAAACCTGAATTAACAGAATATGTGAAAAAGAGAGAAATTATAAATATGAAGATGCAGTAAAAATAATCGTGATTGAATGGCAACTAACTTAGTAACTTATCTTTTAAGTCTCGGAGCGAGATGTTTAATATGTACCGGGAGTGAATTTCAAAATGTGAGGAAGTTATTAAGGAAGATCTAAGGTGAGTATTTGAGTGCAGAATGCGTCAAATTAGTAATGGCCTCGTATAATTCAAAATTATCTCATATTCTCTGATATTTTTCCAATCGCGGTACACAACTTTCAGACTTTTTTGCTCTTCATTTCAGATCCAAAAGTAAACCTCTACTTTGCATACGATCTCATCTACCATATTCAGCCTGTTTTCGCACGGTCTTTTCTTTTTTGTGTATTAAAACCATTATTTCTACTACCTCATATCTTATTTACATTTCATGTAGTAGTATTCGTAGACAGGATTTCTTTCATAATAAACTATTGAAATAATTTCTTCTCCGGAATCGTGAAAATCATTTTTCTTGCAAACGTATGCATCGCGACTTCATAATCTAGGAAGCTTGCGTGCATTCACGGGGGCAAACAATTAAGACGTCTTTTTACTACGACTAATTAATTTAACTAAAAGAACGATCCTAGGTTCCGTACGATTAAAAACAGGAAATAATTAGGGTCCTCGGCAAAAAGAAATACGACGAAGGGCTATCATAGGACATTACTCCGCTCATTTAGAGATGAGATCCGATCTGAATTGTCCGAGACACGCTCTGACTTTTTAAGGAGCTCATAACGCTTATGTCAGCGAGGCAATTTATTTCCTGAAGGATAAATATCCTAGCTTAAAAAGTAGGTCGTCGAGACCGATGTGTCTGTTTTATTTACAGATAAACTCCCTAACGGGAGGATAAAAATGTCAGAACGGGAAAATTCCTATTATCCTATCCTATTTAGGCTTTTTAATAGGAAACACGATGGAGACGCAGCTTAGAGAGGCTTAAAGACCCGATTAAGAAAAGAGCAAAAAAGAGTAGAATAAGGAAAGAAGGATTAAAGTCTCTTAGATTTAATTATTTGGGCGAAAGCAGGAAAACAATTCGCGCTGTGGATAATGAGAGCCAAGTATTCGAATTTTTTACGAAATGCACTCACTGAAATCGTTTCGACAACAAATTGGAATCTTCTTGTTGGATAGAAATGATCTCCTGGATTATTCGCACGAGGAAAACTCGATGGAATTACTCAGTCTTGAGTATTTCGGGCGAAATGATAAAATGAAGACATGCTCACCAGAATCACTCAATCGATGATAAAAATTTCTAAGATAATATGTTTTTGCAAAACGTGGGTTACGAGATGAAGGGTCGCAGATTTTCAAAAAATAATAGTCACTTTTATAAAAGACATCAAATTTATGATGAGTGATACAGTTTAGAAGACAATGTTATAATTTTTGATTTGATAACAATATACTGATATTATGAATAAGTATTATTGATTGAAAATAATTTATTGACAGAATATAACGAAAAATAATGCTTAATATTTAATGAAATGTTTGTTTAAAAGATCGGTTTCTATCTTAACGATCATCTACAGATACACTATGGTCAGAATGTCCGACAGCAGATAATAACTATGGAGAATTAAAGTGTGGAAAATACTCAGTATTGCTTTTAGTTAATTCTGGATGACGTTCCTCAAAGTTCGGCAAGTTAAAGTTTAAATGCATTGACAATTGCGAGTGAAGCCACTCTGATAAGGTCCGGTTGAAATTATGGTTTTATTTAGAAGCTTTGACATCAACTTTCGGAGATTTACAATACGATTCCATGACGCATGAAGACTAATCGAATTGAAATCTGTTACTAAATTATAATTTAATATTTATATTCATGATAATTAATTTGAAATCTCATCTCCATTCACCGTGAAACATCCATGCAGATTTGTAATCTGTATAACTAATTCTACAGCTTTCAACTGAAAATGTTGAACTTTAAATTATCGATTTGGAGTTACAATTTTGATTTTTAATTATTTGATGATCGAATTTTAGATTATTAATTCGGTTTTAGGCATTACTCGACCTGGGGGAAGTAAATATGTTAATGGTGTATGTATAATGGGCAGAACTTAATTAGCATAGGTTGAATCAAGCGTGAGGAACCTTTCTGCAGAGAATCTACATTAGAGCTCGGGGTTTAGCCTTCATAATACTAATCACAATAATGATGATAACACCACTTTATTTAGGGCGAGGCCAATAAGTCTCTTTGAACCATTTAAAATTTAAAAGACAGATAAAACAGGAAATAAGGAAACGTCGTTTTATAAACCTTTTCAAGGAACGCCTCAGATCGCCTCTTTCCCTCCTTCAACAACCCCCTCTCTTTATTTCACAAATATCTATTTCCTCCCGCTTAACTCACACAGTTAACAATTTTTCCTCACAATCACCTTCCATTCACATATAATCATCTCATTTTACATTTATTTCTACCAAAAATAACATCAATAGCTCAGTTATTTAAACTCTCCTCCATTGTCTTGTTATTTTAAAATGCATTTGTTCTCTTTTACGTTTGTCATTTTTTAGCTATTCGGTTTATTATGGTTACCAATGTAAGTTGCCATCCATGTCTGAAGTTGGATCAGATAATAAATAAATAAATAAAAATAAATAAGTTAGCGCTTAAGAAAAATATTATGTTCCTTATTTCCTTTGTTATCCCACCACTGGTTATTCCATCCTATGTAATTCTCAGGCCTTTCATTACTGACAGCTCATACGCTAACATTCGCACCAATTTGTAGATCGCACGGCTGCAGTTGGCAAAGAAAGCATGCGATTGGTAGATATGATTGCACTGCTTTAAAAGGATTGAAGAGAAAGGGCGGTTGCCAATTTGCATGTTCTCTCATTTCTGCCTTTTTTCTTTGACGAAGCCTCTTCGTCCTATGAAATCCTCAAATTTGGATTCTCCGATGTATTCCGCCTCTGCATTCTCTTTGACGTCCCTTAACTAGAAATTCGGGACGACCGCTTTTTAAGATTTTTCGAATGCCATTTTCGATTCTCGATGCGATTGCTTGGATCTCTTAATAACGCCAAGTAGGTTTTTTTGCGTAGAACTTCAGATTTATCGATTCTCTCCATAGATATGGATAACTTTGGAATTTTCTCCTTCGTGAGTTCGCGGGATGTGATTTGATTTGCGAGGCGAGTCTGAAGATTTTAGGCATGAACTGGAAAATTTCAGGGAAAAAGGATTTCCTCAAAATAAACGTGATTTTTAGGATATTCATTAATATAAGCCGAAGCTGAAAACTGCCAGAGAGACGGATTTCGTCGATACACACGACAGAAGTATGAATTATTAGAATTTATAAATACTATTAATTTGCAGGAAAATGAAAGATGAATCATGGCGCAAATAGCTGTACGATCTGTACAACCAAAGGATAAACATAAGCGAAAAATAGCGACTTGACTGAGACTCGAACCCAAGTCTCCCACTATTCGTACATGTATGTATGTACGGTATGATATGACAGTTATTCGGGGCAGAATGTCGGATTCAATATATAAGAGAGTTTGGTCATTCATCATTAGTTGAATAAGTTCAATATACATTCCCCTATTTTATCTGTTCTATATTATTTAGAAGGATTGGCCCATTATTGGTGTGAGTAGGCACATGAAGGCCTAATGTATAAAATATAATATCAGATATTGGAATTTCTCAACAAATGCATTATGTCTTCCAAAGGTGGTTGAAAATGCGATTTGATAGTTTAATACGTAACTATAGATTTTTGTGGCTAAAAGTCAAACATTTTGGCAATGTCTTAAGATTTTCACTTACTTTAAGAATTCCACGCAAGTGACAGTCGGCATCTTCTCCGGTTCGGCGAAAAACCTGTGTAAAGCTCTTTTCTGAAATTTTAACAAAACAATATTTAATCGCGGTCGTTGGACATTCATTTCCACCAATTTACCCGAGTTAGGAAAGTGATGATGATTATGAATGACTGAATTTTCCCATTGGCCCACTCCAAACATTTCTCTACCAATCGAATGCAACTTCCCTTTGTCCATTCCCACATTGCGATCCAGATCTCCTTTTCGACATCTCATACCAAATCTAGCTGCCTCTATAATAAAATTTCCTTCTATTTCGCTACAGAAAAGAGGTTTAAAACTGAGTTGTACACCGAAAGCCATTTCTTCGAATAAAATTCGTTTGGAATACTCAAATAAATTCAAATCAACGTAATAATTTCAAAAGTAACAAACCATGATCAATAGTGATGTACGAATCGTGTGCTTTCACTTCGAATCAAATTGACTAAACATCATTTGATACTTTGTCCATTTTTTTCCTCATAATATTCCAAAAGCACTTCATTGGTATAAAATAATATTGCTTTCACTGGCTATCCACGATAGTAATTAGCGAAAGGATTGGATTGATCGTTTTTAACTTCACGCTAAATGTCGCTGGGTGCTGTTATGTTGTAGTACAAAAAATGTAGATGCAAGTCGTAAACTTTTTTTTCCATAAAATTATGTACATAAATCCTATTTAATATGAAATAAGTTATATTTTACCTAAAAATAAAAATTTTCTTTTTTAATATAGGTTGCTTTTACCTTTCGTCGGTGATATTCTAGTAAAGTGAGGAAAAAGTAGGATATATATGAAAAATTTCATAATTTGAAATGAGCCTCCGGTCACATTATCATAGTGCGTCTTGATTTATTTTATTAAAATTTCCAAAAAATCTAAAAATATATTTCCAGTTAAAAATAAAATTCGTTTAAAAAACAAAAATGGTGCATTTCCATAATTATCTATAGTAAAAAGTAGTGAGTATCTGATCGGAAGTGATGCTGGAAAATATCAGAGATGAATCTCCACTATTCGTAATAGATTGAAAATTTCTCTTCCATTTTTCGGCTAGGAAGTCAGCCGACACAAGGACTGTAAGATTCTACTGAATCTAAGAGGAGCGTTTTTCAAACGGAGAACATCTTCCAATGGTAAATTCCTCTCTTCTTTTTTACAATTGGAATGATTGGGAAAATGCTCTCCAAAAGATCTCGAGTCCCTACTTTGAACATCCCTTCAATTCCACCGATTTCAATTTACGTACTCATGAAGAAAAAATATCCCTCCTCGAGAAAGCATCCTCTTTTGAAGTTCAATACGACAAAAATCCGCATTTCTAGAAAGAAAGAATTATCTTTTGCAATTGACCTGCGCTTCTCAATGCCGCGTGAAGTGTTTCTATAATTTGTATAAATACTAGAGACGCGAAATCTGAATGTAGACACGGGAAATTGTCGTAACGAAGTATTGATACATGTGCTTCGATAGCTTAATAATTTCGCACGTGGGTTCTCACCGGAAATCGAACCCAAGACCACTTTTGCCGAACGCGCTTCCCACGAGGCAATCATGGAGCAATTTTCTTAGCGTGAAGAGATAGGTGTAAATTGTTATGGAGTTCGAACAATAATGTTTGGAAAGTCGTGATGACTCTCTACACCGATGTTTCCCAATATTTCTCAATTTCCCACTTTCCGTGTTCTCAAATCAATCACCGATTTGCAATTAGTTCGTTTTAATATAATACTTTATATATTATATATGGATATCCGTGAAAACATTATTAAGTCCTAAATTTCTTTACTTATTCAACTGAAAGTGTCAACACGTTGACAAAACGTGTCAAATTAAAATTTTGCTGTGGGATTTACCAAGTGTTTATCTTTTTATTAATGAACTTAAAGATACTGCAATTTAATGGAAATGGCTTAATTAAACGAAGTCGCATGACATTTAGCGGTGATGATGGCCATAAGCGAGATGAAGAACTCAATATTGCTGGAGTGTGCTACCGAGATTAATAGAGTGCATCCACGAGATGGAAGCATATTAGGATTTACGGCGGGCCTGCGTAAGAGGCTAATATACTGAAGCCTTATATTAAGAAATGAAAACTGCGAGCTGGAACCACTCTTTAGCTAAGAATAAATCCTCGGCAAAATAAAAATATCATAAGGGTCGTATGTTATCTGCGTTTGTTCTGGTGATGCTGAGTTATGTGAGGTCACGAACTTGTCAGCGGTTAAGTTTCCAGACGAAATTATTCGCTACGGATTCTACCACATGTTTATTATGATTATACTAGATCCATTCTCTTCCATGGATACCTCGTTTTCTATTAGTCTAATTTAATACTACAAGAACACTGTCTATTTTTTTATTTTACAGCATCAAATTAGGAAATGTTAATTTGCAGTTCCATCAGAAGGAAAGATTGTCGAATTATCAACAGTACAGAATTTCAAATCAAATGCTCTTCCATATATATTACTGATGAGGGTAACCAATGCTAACTGATTCCTTGTTAATAAGTTCCAAGGAGGCTGTGAAAATAATCATTACCAAGAGAACATTGAACATTAGAAGAAGTTATTTCCCGAAATTTTTTCTACTTTAACCTCCAATTGCAAATCATTGTAACACTTCATAATTGTATTTATATCATTCGATAGTGCCAGTATATCTTCTCTTCTTTCTAATTTTCTATAAATTACAATGTCTTCTGCAAGCATTCTAACTAAACTGACGACGTGGTTACAGAGATCGCTGACGTACACTAAAAATGGCAAAAATCCAATCAGGCTTCCTTTAGGAACGCTATACGTCGCCTTAACGAGGTTTGAACTAATATCATCCAATATCACCCCTAGTCATCTACGGGAGAGAAAGTCCAACTTTAAGAAAGTTTATTATTTCTCCATCACTACATCGCACGAATTACCCAGGGATGAAACTTAGCTGCTTTGCAAAAGTTATGAATGGAATATGAAAAACATTCATAAACGATTCACGGATATAGCCATCAATGGCGATGCAATGATGGCCATCAATGGCGATCTATGAGCCTTTCTTTCAATAAAAACATAATGAAATTTCAAAATAAAAAGAAAAGAATCAAAGTGAAAAACATAATCAATGATAAATGAAACAATGAACAAACATAAACATGATCAGCTGAATCTTAATATTATATACGCAAATAAAAAATATAAAAAATCTGCACCCAGTAATAAAGTAAAAGAAAATAAATTGTAGGAATATGCCAAGAAAGGGGATAAAAATTGAATGCGGACATCAGAACATAGCTTTACTCGTACACTATCTTACAATATAAGATACAAGGGAAGGGTTTCGAAAGAATATTGCAAATCAATTGAAGATGATTCTCCGTCCGTCACACATAACATGATTATCTAATCACGTGATGAGCACTTAAATGAATGATTCGTTTCTGATTCAATTAACGAATTCGCGACATAAAATGATAATACTGCTAACGTTTCTCGTTAAGAAATCATAATTGTTTTCCTTGAAAGCGATACAGCAGCTGCGGTGTTAACAATTCCATGGAGGGTAAGCATCCAGGAGCTGCAGAGCGGGCAAACAAAGGATAACCTCACGTAAACAGATGACCTTGTAATGAACAATCACCTAAATTAATAAACATACATGTTTGCGAGGTGATGTTGCTTTCATTGTACACAGACAATTAATTACGAATCATTTCCTTTGTGAGTTCCTTCACCCTGCTGGCTGCGTATCAGCACATATTTCGATCATACAATTTCCAAACATATTTTATAAGACATTCTGTTATGAAGGGATTTAAACATTGCTACGAGTTTAAAATATCTCCAATTCTACAAAAATCACGAAAATAACGGGAAAATCATCATAAACGCTTAAAAATGGAAAGAAAAGCATAAGGCTAAATTGGCTTTCAGAATTTTCAGAAAAAATTATATGAGTCCTTATTAATCTAGTTATCTTCTTCTGCAAAAGCACTTTCCATACTCCCAAAAGATAGGCTCATTGTTTTGACTCGATTGATATCTCGTTTTAGGAGCCAAATAGCTGTTCTAAATCCCTGATTCAACTAACTCTCTAATCTTTTATATTGAGCAATAACCTTCTCTAAACGGAAAATATATTAACCGCACTGATCGAATTTTTATTTCGTCCATTTGTAATCAATGCAAAGAGAATTATTCAATTCAATGTTTTTGTAAAAATATGAGGAAATTCGTTTTATTACACTATGCGATTGAAAAATAAAGCCGATTCGTTCCGTGTGATTAAATCTTCATAAATTTTAATGAAAGCGAGATTAGTCAACGGACGGTCTAAATCCGATTGATTTTATTTAATATTTATCAATAATAACAATTACAGTTCATCAGTAGAGTCGCTAAATTTTCAATCAGATGGATTCTCCCCTGATTGAAATTTTATCATTGCACAAATTCATTCGCATAAAAAATTTCGTTTTACATAAATGACGGAAGATTTAATACTCAATTTTCTGCGAAATTCTGGGAAACATCTGTTTCGAAACATGATATTTATGGAATTATTCTCGGAACATGGGAATTTAGATGAATCTCCTCCTTTTTCAAAACATGTTTACCATAGGGCAATTTAATTCTGCTTGATAATGCAATCTCTCCAAAATCGCACATTTTAACCAATAATTCCGTAAACTGGAGATTAAAATCTTACTCAAAATAGTAGAAGTATCCTATCTTCCCTTCTGCAACGGTGGTCAATGTGACGGTGTATCGGTAAAAAAATCCTGAACGCGGAATTCGTTATCGACAGTAATTCTATTTGAAGTAAGAAAACGGTTAAGAAAAAGAAAAGATTATCGATACTTGTGGATGCATTATGAAAGGAATATCGTCAACAAATGTGTATCGAGGTTATATTTGGGAATTTCGACTTCATTTCCTCAGTTTTAAACAGTCATACTTTTTACCTTCCCTTAAAAATGCTCATACTTGAACTCATCTCAGACAAAACGGATAATTTCAATAGAAGAACGTGAAACCAAAAGATAATTTCCAAACTAAATTAGTACTGAATATTCACATCATCATCTTCGGCACTACAGCCCATTCAGGGCTTTGGCCTTCTTTACAACTGCCCTCAATTCTTGTCTATCCACCCCTGAACTCCCAGAAATATTCACATAATGTTCGAAAACACTAAAAATTAATCTGCAATGGAAATTATTTAGAATATTAACATAAAAGAAGACGCGCTGAGATATCAGTTTGTAACTCGTATTATTTTAAAATTAAAATCGAAACTTAAAACAGCAGTTAATTAAGTCTTAGCAAATACTAGAGTCCATCTTACCACTGATGATCATAAAGTCACTTTCACACGTTTATTTTTATCTCAAATGAAATAAGGTATTTTAAAACTCTTTGCCATCAATCGCAAATATGTTAATTTTAGTACTAATGGGTTTTTTTAAATTTAAATGGTGAAAAGCAAAATGTGACATATTTTCAATAAAATCATTTGCGTATTGAGTCATGGTGGCGAAATTCCAGGACTTTGTCGGAATATTAGAGAAGGAATTCAAAATCGGAAAGATGTTGCGGGTTAGGAATAGTGTAATGCAAAGTCTCCTAATGAACATACATCACAATGCGGATTCATCATAAGGTGGGGTCTAGCGTATTTATTACCGATGGATATTCTACCAAACTAGCATTTGTGACTCAAAAACTTTGGAAACTAAATAGTCACTTCGTTTCACGGGAGGGAGTTCCCTTTTAATTGAACAATACTATAATTTGAGCCAAACACAGAGCATATATAATCTAAATGTTTAGCAATTAGCAGACGCGGTTGTTTGTTTATTCTGCGAAATGCGAATGTGTCATCAACGAATGTCGGGCACGAATTGGCTGCTAAGATTGATATAATTAGAGGGACAATGGCTAAATGTTAAAGCGGACGCGACATCAAGTCGCCAGCGGATTAGAAAGCAGTTGGCAGCGGCTGAAGCACATCTTCTGACACTACCAAACCCGAAAACAAAGGAAAGGCAAAGTCAGCACCACATATCATAAAGATTACAATAGATAATTACGGAAAGTTTGAATAAGTACCACATACGAAAAGCTTAGTCGATTGGATTAGCGATAAATATCGTCGACTTAAGTTTTGGGATAAAAGATTCGTCAAACATTTGCTACGAATATACTCTGAGAATAATATAACAGTACCTATTGTTCGCTCGTTGGGTTATTACAGACGGTTCGATGGGGGTATATGGATTATGAACATGTTAGAGCGGCAGGCAATGTTATTCTTTCAGAAATTGATTTGTGGATTAATGTAATCTAGTGAAAATACTGAAAAAAAGACGGCGATGAATACATTCTTTAGTATTACTTCTGTTAAAGGAGTGATATTTAAAATTGAATTACCTCTTTCATTAAATAAAATGAAAATTTCTTTCCCGATTAAATTTTCCCAACTCACACTTAACCTACCAAAGTATGTAATAAAAAATTCAGTCGCTCTCCGAATTAAATTTACAGAATCAGGAGAGGTGTTTTGGAAATTCGGAACGAAAAATAACTAAAGCTAGTACTTTTTTCGAAATGTTATATTTTGCTCCTTGCAAACAGAAAGATGCCCGGGTTCGGCGAATGATTGCCATCTTCAGGAACAATCACTTTCAGACAAGCCTCAAGTGGCAACATGAGCGGGGTCTTATCTCTTATACATTCTCATTCGCAAAATACTAAATTAGAAGCGTGCGTTGAGATAGATGGATATCACAAAAATTATGGAATATAAAAAGGTCGCGGTCCCCGCTTCTTCTTGAAGATGGATTTTGGAATTGCTCATCCACACGCCAACATGATTAGATGTGCCATTTGGAGAGAAGAACGTCTTTTGGAAAGGCGCTCATCCGCAAGAAGACATTTTGTTTTCGCATTCAATCAGCTCCACCCGCCGACTAAAATCTGATTTCCATCCGAAGTAATTGGATTCCGTTTTATTCCTCTTTCGCGCGACCGACAATGGCTGAGGTCGTTAAACTTGGGGGTGCGCTCGCTGTATCCCACACTGAGGGGGCGAAACCACGCGTGAAAATTTAATCAGCTCCCCCGTCTCGCGGTTGCCGAGAAAAAATGTGCAAAATGCTCATCAAGTTGGCACCGTGATCCATACATCGGGTCTAACCGCCGCCGCTCAGGAAACACGAAAGGGGAGATGGCAGAGACACGTGCGACTCCAATGAAATCGCCTCGAAAAACTCTAAGGTTAAATTTTTCGACAGTTGAGGGAAAATTTTTTCGAAAAGGTTCTCAAACGCGCGATGGTTAATTGCATCGCATTTTCTCCGCGGGAGTCGTGCATTTACATCGGAGAAATTCGTATCGAAGGGGTTTTTTCACGGATGGAAAATCCCGCAGAAAGTTGCTTTCATTGTGTACCGCCAACTAGGAATTTACGACGTTTTATAAAAGCTCATTAAGAACGCCTATGAAAGTACGTCTGCCTTTCTATTTGAACGAAATGCGATTAAGATCATATATTACGCCGTATTTTTGATTAAATTTTGTTGTGGAAAAGTATTATTTTCGTATACATCTCATTCCCTTCAATTTCTCATGACCGTCTCTGCAAGTAACTTCCATTCCTCCGAAAAAAAACACCGCCCTAACACATTAACAAGCTTAAAAATTGCATCTATATGTTTAATATGAAAATTTTAAAATCGGACTGTTTAGATGCTGCTTCCATTACACGTTCACACGAATAAATTGCTCTTGCGGGAAAGCTTTGTTTACAGGTCACGAGATATATTTTTATTATTAATTAGCAGTGTATCGATGGATAAATATTAAAATGATGTTTATTTACGGTTTTAAAAGAGCGTAACAAGTACCTTTCATTTAACATTGATTTAGTGGAAATGATTCTTTGATATTCAGTAGTTTTTTGTTGTTTACCATGCAGTTCATATAAAAAGTTCTGTGGAAATTAGCTTATTCTTCGATAAACACTTAAATAATGACGTAGTTTAATATTATACTGGGTGAGAATTTACCGAAGAATAAATTAAAGTTTTGTTTTAATCTAATGACCCGGATAAAATTTAAATTATTTATTATCTAATATAAAGTATATTTTAGAGCATATGCAAATCAATTAGTCACGACTACATGACTTTCAGTAGACTTACTTTTATCCTTTACTAGTATGAATACTTAATATTAATATACTTTATATCCTTTACAAGTATAAAAACTTTAATATCAGACTGCTTTCTTCTCCACTTCCTCTCCCAATCTTCTACACGTTTTCATGACATCTTTTTCTTCTTCCTCTATTACCAATATTATTCTCAGTAACCAGAATAAATAATGTTGCTGTGAGTAGAAAAGTATCCATTCATCTGTAAAATCGTCAGCCAATCAGTTTTTCCGCACCCCAACGCTATTGAAAAGGTTTAAAGAGGGAAAGTCGAGGCTGTAATAAGTTTGCTTTCATCACTATGCTGTCCATGTAGATACAGCTCGATAAATAGAACTGTTCTTTACATTCAAGGTTTCATGTGCAGATAGATAGTTTCCCCGCAACTTCTCCTCAGCAAAAGAAAAATTTCCTCAAGGCGCTCATCCCAACGCGCGGAGGTCATCTTCGAAACCCAATTGCTGCTCTACTAATCAGTGCACTCCAATCTCTGAGGGATACAGGTGTAATGAAGCGCAGAACAAGATGTGGTCTCTTACGATCTTAATCATTCGATTTCCCTCGAGAAGTGACACGGCAAGAACTCCTTGTGCTTGGTAGTGATGAAAATAATAAATGTCTTTATTTGGCGAGTTTAAGACAAAAAGTCTCCTCTTAATCATCTTATTTTATTCAGATATGAATTTCGAGGAAATAAAGAAAATGGTGGATATAAATATCCCAAGAGATTCTTAGGGGAAATTTACCCACTGCAAGACAACACCTACTAAGAAAGGGAGTGTGAAAAACCTGCGCAAGCTTACGGAGAGTGATAAACAAAAGGGCATGAAAAGAAAATAGAAATACAAAGCGTATAAATAGAAACACGTAAAATGGTAAAGAAGGCAGACCCTTCGCATATAAGACTGTAATTTTTAAGCTATATTTTGATACGTACGTCTAATTGGAGGAAGGTATAATTACAACTAGCTGTTAGTTATCAATAACTTTTACACGTAGTGTATATGAAAAGCCAACAAAGTTGCAGACTGAGCAAAACACACAAAGCTGATGTTTGTTTTTTTCATTGAACCGAAACAAAAAGTGGAACGAAGTATATTACGATGTAATTCCTGAGTAACTGGTCACGTTGAATTCGAAATGCAACCAATGATCGAAGTGTTTTAATTGGCCCTGATGTTCGTGTTTATAATCATGGAGCAAGCCAAGATAGTCAAATAGAGAGGGAATAGACATAAGAAGTGAGATTGGATGTTGGAGAGAGAGAAGAAGAGGTTAGGATGGATTCATTCCGAATAGCAGGCAAAATCTTCCCATAGCTGCCAATTCTTTTCTCGGAATTTCCCATTTTTATCGCGCTCATAATAACTCGCTTTAAAGGTGGGATGAAAGGGTCGAGATGGAAAATTCAATCGGAATACCTCCACTTGCTAATAAACGAAGCAACGCCGGGACCTCGAATTTAGAAATCCTCTTTGTGTCGGTTGATTTCAGTTTTTCGGGTTAAATATTCGATCGCGAAGACGAAATGGATGATCGAATGGGGCCATAGCCCGTGGCTGAGGCCTTTATCGGCGCATAACCTTGATTTTCGGCTGCGTTGATTCCACGGCAAATAAGTTTGTTTACTCTGCGAAAGATTTACCCTTTGCGGGGATCCAATACTTATTTTCGGGCGGAAATGTGTACGGAGCGACGTGGGTGTGAAAGACGTAATTAGATCAAATTCTAACCCAAAGGCAAACACTTTGGTTTACTCTCTTCAATGGGAAAGAGCATGAGGAGGTGTATCTTTAATGCAAATAAAAATTAGAGAGCGTCTGTCGAAAAAGGGAGGAGAATTTTCAGACAGACTTAGGAATCGACTCGTTTGAAGGGGTCGAGCTAGGCGTAATTCGACAGCGTACAATACACCATCAATTCTCCATTGGTTGGAGTGAGACATTACATCCTCCTCTGATTCAGTGATAAGGATAATCATTCTCCTGATTGTTTTGGGTATAAATTATGCTGTAAAAAGATCTTTAGGAATGATTTTTTTGACTGTCACATTCTATGTTGTCCAAAAGCAAGAAATTTTTACATTAATCATCGAATAGAACAACTTGCATTTGCAACATACGCTATGAAAGGTCATCACGCAGGATTTGATAACATTTATAACTCCATAAAGCTACATAAATCTAAGTCTACATAAGTAATAATTCCTAAAATGATCTTTTGATTTTCCTGAATTTTAGGGCCATGACAGGTCTTGTCGTAGCGGTCACAGGGTATATCCCCACCGTACATACATTATGTATGTACGGTGGTGGTACCTTACTTCCTTCACTAGATTAAAAATTCCCCATATCACTACAATACAGCGAAACTTTTCTTATTAAAATATTTAGCATTTTCAGGAAATGGCTTTAATAGTGATTCAGGTAACTCATCACATCCAAAAATACCTCTATTGAGAAAATTATACGTTTTTTATAGTTCCTTCCGCCTAGGTTACGTTTCAATACTATATTCCCCAAGATTTAATGAATATACATATTTGAATATAAGTTGTTTATCTGAGTTGAATGAAAATATATATTTATCATTTCGATTCGAAAAGGGAGACCAAAGTCAGCCCCCTGCGGGAATGTTTTAAGAGTTCACCCTTCTCTTCCCCCCCCAATACCTTTCTATAATTATCTTTATATTGAAAGATTGTTTCACGAAAGGTAGATAAGGGAAATCCATAGCGAAGATCATTTAAACGGATTAATCAAACAGGAATGCTTGATGAATATGTTTATCGAAAACCGGAAAGTGTCAAATCGGCTTCCTCTCTCCAATAATTTAAGCCCATTCATTCGAAATCATTAATCACGGAGAAATTATTTCCGCTGAATACGAAGGAAGGAGCTAAATGAAATATCACCGATTCTGAGAAAAGAGATTCCTGCGGAAACTCGTTTTTACCAATATTTAATTCAGTCCTCAGAAAGCATTTATTTCTGCGACATAATTCAATATGCCATTTGCAGGAGCTTTCTTCCGTTCGCCTCATATGTCAAAGCAATTACGCCGCTGGCTCCTCCTACCAATAAACTGTCACAAAAGACGTCCCCCTAAATGTGATTCGACTAATTTTCCGAATCCAATTAGATTAGCATCGTGAGGTTCCTTTTCCCGCCATCGAAAAAAGACACCGATTGAGGGCCTCCTGTCGATTGATTACAAGTAAGCTCATTAAAATAAAAGATGGCGGCGAAAAGGGCAATCAGCCGAAACTCTCTTTTGAAATCTGTCTCATCGACACGTGACTTAATTGCCTCATCGAATGTGTGAAGAGTAGACTTTGCTGCATCTTCTTACGTCCCTCGGAAATCCTACCAAACTCTTCTGATATCGACCCTCTGACGGCCATAATTCATGCCTATGTCTTTATCTTATAGTGAAAGGATTCTTTCTGACATCTTTTCACGGCTAATATACGACCGATCGTGACTGACTTTCCGATTCTCTTCCCCTTCCGTGCAATCCGCTTAACACACGGAACTGAGTGTAAGCAGGATATGATAAATATTTATTTCTTATTTGATGGAAAATAAAATTTCTTGGGCTCTTTAATTTTTAAACGACTGCTTCACATCTTGAAATGCAATATTCTGTAGTTTATTAATTTTCCACAGGGTTGGTAGAGTTTCGATAACAAATTCAGATTAACAGAAATATAAAATAAGAACTATAGTTCTAACAATATAAATTTAAACTATTCATGTCATATTCTTCAATTTTAACTTTAACATTTGATACGCTTTTCAGATAATAATAACAATAATTACGTCTTTATCACACGAATTATAGTCTTCATAGATCACTTTTAATTCACCGTTTAGAGATCAACATAACCAAATTAATCTAAATCAGGATTCGAACCTTTGACCTTCGCATTGCTAGCACACTTAAACCTACACTAGAGAGGCATTACATTGCAGAGAATTAAAAATTCAAGGATTGAAATATGTAAATTAAACAGTCCGCATTTTATAAACTAGCAATTTTGGTAAGATATAATTTCCTAAGAAACTTTCCACCGCTTTCTTTTTAATATCGATGGTTATCAACATGAATCTTTGTTTATGAATCAAATACACATTGACCAATCTTTTGTCAGTTATAGTACTTCTGCTTGCACTTGAAGCATACCAAATCACAATCACAAATGATTAGTTTATTGAAAGAAAGTGTAGCGGAAACCTGCAATTGCATCGTTTCACAACAGTACGCAATGATATTGAATTGAGACGAAACAAAATCCATCGATCCAAAGCAGATCAGCGAAATGGCAATCAATTCAGCTGCTTTAAAGAGATAATAACTGGATGATTACATCTTACATGGATATGTTTGAATTGCCCTCCAGCATCTCCAAAAATAAATATAGAAGCGGATCGCATTTTGCATGTCAAACAAACTGGTAGAAGGACGAATCAGAAACGGGGTCTCGTTGGGTCAAAGGACGGAGCTTCCAATAAACCCAAGAGACCAACAGGTTCTCCTTTATCTCGCGGAATTCTTCCAATGGTCACGATATATTCCTTGTGGCTTTGCCCCGAAGCAAGGATGATCTGACAAATGAATGCTGCCTTCGAAAGGAAAAAGGAAGCTTCTTTGAAAACGGATCTGAAATAGAAAACTATCACATTCGAGCACATGATTAGCTTTCATTCTCAAAATACTTTTGTTCAGAGCTTCTTAAAATTCTAAAACATTTGGTTTTTTCAACCTTTCTCTATAATCCTGAACTCTTTCGTCTTTTTATTGGTTCTATTCTCAGTATAGGAAAGACGTTTCGGTATATTCTTCTTGTTGACAATTACATTTTAGTTCTGAATATATATATATATATATATATATATATATATATATATATATATATATATATATATATATATATATATATATATATATATATATATAAATTTAATAATTTTTTTTTTCTAATCGTAATATTTAATATGTTCTGGAAGACTTACATAGAAAACGGCACGAATAATACAGAAAATAATATTTTTGCTTTCGAAAATCAAATAGAATCAAATAAAAAGGAAAAGGAAGGGTAAGGTTGGATGAACCGTCTTTGAAATCCAGTATAACTAAAGAACTTTGAATCCAGAAAAAAACTTGGAAGAATTTAAATAGAGAAATTTTGAACAGTTTATAAAAACATACATGTCACTGGAGTATGATGAAAAACAATCACTTTCTTGTTTTGACGATTGAAATTATATCTATATTTACTCAATATGAATACTATTTGTTCATCACGATTTTATTTTCATGTCAAATTTTTAGAACCGAAGTTTAGCGGGAGTTCCCGAAACATGGAGAAATCGCCATTATCTTTTAATTTTACCAGCCTAAAGAGGGCTTCTAAAACTCCTTTCTTAGAGGATTTTTTTCTCTAAACATCTCTTTCAATCCCAATCTTTCACTTCATTCAGATTCAAAAAACCATAGATTTTTCAACTTCTGCATTTTATCCTGTTTCCTGTTAGGGTACTCTACTCAAATATCAGAGATAATTTGGGATATTTATGCCAAATCTTCCTCTGGACCAATAATTAAGATGATTTTTTATATTGAAAATTTTCCTAGCTTTTAATGAACGTAGAGAACACAAGAGTAGATATGTTTTAGAGGGTAAATAATCTTCAGATTAATGAGGTAATACTCCTCATTCGCAGGAAAAAGCTTTATGAGTGACGTTTTTTCAAACCTTTGCTACTATTCTTATGACGACCCTTTCTGAATAATAAAATTGCTTCTCCTGTGGGAGTTGTTTCCAAATTATATAAACATATATCATGACATATCGCAATGAAAAATTTCCGTCAATCATAAAAAATTACGGATAGGGGAAAAGTGATATTCAGAAACAAGAAATTTTCTTTGTGTTTTGAGTCTTTTTACCAGAAATTATTAGTTTGCACGTATCCAAAGAGCCTTTAAATGCATTGGAATGCGATCTGATATCCTGAATCGGCGTAACAATGAATCCTATATCTTTAAATTTATCATTCAAAGAAATATGTGCTATTTCTTAATATTTAAATCATTTTACTAATTTTGTAATTATTTTCATACTACATTTCTACTTCTAGCATGCCTTAGCATGAAAATTGTCGACATAGCAGGCATTTTTTATCACGTACACGGAAAAGCACTTACTTAAAAACTGCTTTGAGTTCTATACGATAAAAGAATAAATTAGTTTGCAGGAGTCAAGGAAGCAACGGATGAAAGACAAAATCAAAGGAATAAATTAACGTCGAAAGTACTAGTGCATATAAATACAGAACTTACACGGATAACTAGACAGAGAATGTTCTCATTTGTGCAAACTATTTTCAGAGCAATAATCTGATAAAAAAAAGAGTGACGCTCGAACGAACCTGAGAAACAACGAAATAGAAAATTCGAGCCCTCGTTCGCTTTCCTCCTTTCGATTTCCAGAACTCGTATTGAGAAATTGCTCTCATCTGCGGTCGCTATGAAATCCCGAATAAAAAATAAAACTTATTAGAATCCAATGGCCGTGACAAAAAACACGGATCTTTCCCGCTGTCTCTAATTTCATCTTTTTTCATTAGAGGAATAAATACCGGTGTCGTCCGGAGCATAGCTCGAGACCGAAAAAGCAATAAGCGGACATTCTCTCCGTTAATCGAAATGCTGGAATTAGCCGAAGTGTAGAATATGGGCTCAGAGGAATATAAAATGGCTTGTGTCATATGGATGTATGAGGTTGGGTTGCCAATTCAGGGACTTGCTTTAGTGAAGGAACTCCGGGAGACTATTTAAAGATTAGCTTTAATCTTACATAAGTCCTTTGTCTGTTATATATTCCTACTTTTCATTATTTATCCATTTTAATATTTGGATTATTTTCGTATGTTTAAAATGCTAATTTCAATTTGATTCCTACTGTTTTCTCTTTATTAGTGAATCATTGCAATGAATCAAATTATTGATTCAATTTTATGTAATTTATGCCATATTCATATTCTTTGATTCGTCATAAACACAGCTTTCAATTACATCTTTTAGATTTTACCATCAGTATGTTAGCGCAGGTTTACATTTTCTGTGATGACATTTACTTACAAGCGTGCATAAAGAAAAGCGTGCAAGAAAAATTAAAACAAACTTTGCTAATTTTGTAAGCAAATATTTTCGTGCATTCTCTTTGGATAGCTTTACTTGTATTTCTCGTTCCGTCACTTTTACACCATATGCATCGACGGTAAGATAAAAAATTTGGCTTAATTAGTAACACATGAACTTGGACTGAGAAAGCATTGCTAAAGCAGATTTTTCAATATAAACGTCATCAAATAATTTGTTTTCTCTCCTGAGGAATTTATAAAAATAAATTACCGAGTAAATTTGGCAGTACTCTGTGCTGTGCGCCCACGAATTCCCGAACTACTCGATTCAAATAAATGTTTGTTTTCGCAGCGTTGGCGCCGATGGCATCTGCCAATGGACCGGTGTACGTGAACCCTTCTGCGGCGACGGTGGTGACGGCAGTTTCGCAACAAACTGCTGCTGGTGAAGTCCCAATGCTCACTCAAACTGTCTACGGTTTCCTTGACTTCACCACAACAATCGGCAACACGATCATGGTGTTCTCGCCACAGAGCGCACCTGCGGCCGGTAAGTGCACATCCATTTACTCCTGGAAATTTACCCAAAATATATAAGATTTATTCGTGTCTAGGATTTCTCAACCTCAGAAAAAATGACGGAATCAAAAAATGTCAAGTGTAGACCAAATTGGTATCCTTCTGTACCCAGTAGCTGCGTAGCCCATTTGACAACTAATATGGTTCTATCATTAGTTAGTCATTCCACGACCTCGATGCGTAACGACGAATTCTAGTCATAATCCTGGATTCATGTACTCAATCGTCCAATCGTCACTAAAAATGAAAATTGATGCATACAATGAATATATAAAGTGAATGTACCTCGACTTACGATCTTAGTTTTTCCAGACAGTTCATATCATGAAAGCCAAATTTCCCTTGGATCTTGTAACAAATCAATCACTTCGTTTTGTATTGGAAAACAAACGTTTGTATAAAATTATAACCATTCATCAGATTCTTAGTTTTTTACGGTTTAAATCTTCAAAGGAAATATCTTGAAGATATTTTTTAAACAGAGAAAATGCAGAGTCAATTTTAATGTTTCTGGTCAAAATCAGCCAGAGGTAAGGATAGGTTTGCTTTTGAGTTGAGAATAGGTTCAACACTGCAGAGACTATTTTTACAATTTTATTTCGATAGATGGCACTACTTGAAAAGAAGAAGCTAAGTATTACTTACTTTTTCACATTGATGAATGTTTATGATGCTATTTTCGGTATAAATTACCTCTGAGGTAATAAGTGTTAAATTTTTCCACGAAATTTTCAATCCGTATATTTTTGAATGAGCGAGTGCATTTGCAATACAATTTTACAAACTACTGTGAATTCTGCGGAATTAGGATTGGAAGTAAATTAAAAATTTATACATATGGAGAAATAAAGGCTTTGGACAAAACTCCACCAGGAAAAGGAGAATACCTTGATCTCTAGGAAATACTAAGCTTCATTGTGGCTGGTTGTTATAAGTTTGACCTTTTCCTGGTGGAATTTCCTCAATTAGCAGAGCATCATCCTACTGTAAAGAAGGGTATCAGATTCCTTAGGAGCAGCATAAGCCTTCATCAAATTCTTTCATAAGATGAAGCCATGAATAGAAGGGTAAAATAAGGCCTATAGTAGTAATACGATAGAGAAAACACGATCTGAAAACTAAGCATGCTCTTTTGATAGAGCCTTATTGGATGAAAGCAGTGTAATTTATTCCACGCTATTACAGGTCTCAAATTCTGTGTGTGCGCAACTTATCAAATTTGTACGTAGTTGCAATCTTTCCCGTAATTGTTGATGGTTTCCATTTACTGAAACAAAATACAGCCCAGTTAAATCCTTAAAAAACCGTCTTTTCTGTGAAAAAAAAAACAAAGTAAAAGTGGTCGCAATAATAATTGTATGCATCCACAGTTGATATTAACACATAGATATTTAGACCTTTTATTGATGTAGTTAGGCTCAGAAAAATTAAGATGACAGTGCAAGAAAATCATTGCAAATTGAGAAGATAATTACTACGATGCAGGCAAACACCTACGAAGAATAGGGGTAAAATAATACCAAAACATTGAAATTAAAACAACATAAAGTGAGTAAACGAGATAAAAAATACACTGTAAAAACAAAGAAAATTCATATCATGTTATTAAAAATATAGAGTACATCAAAATCTAAAAAAGGCGGAAAATTACAAATCATATAACATTAAGCACCTTAATAGGATAATAATAACATGAACTTAAGCTAAAAACAAGATGAAATGATTGTAATAGGAGAACACAATTTGCAGAATCATTCGGAGGAAATATTTTTCATTAAACTTCTGTCTAGAATTTGATTCGTTAATGACTTCGGCTTTTTCTCGCCATTAATTTACCACCAAATATATCCGCTTTAACGACGCTGATGAGACTGGGAATCCAATCAAACATACTTAGTTCCCATATACGCATCTAGGCATCTATATATAGGCATCTAATAAGCCTCCATCGGCTCAAAAATGCTTCCCTTTAGTCCGATTCGGAATTCAATTAGAGAGGCGAAAGAATAATCGTCGAGGTATGTCCAGAAAATGTTTCGCATGACGATAATCACGCCAGAAAAGTTCTCAAAACTTTTGCTTTGTTCTTCCGTTCATTAACTTGAACTCCGGTACTTGATTTGAATCTAAATTGGATTCTGACGTAAAAAGGGTTGCCTTCTTGTGAAAGGATGACCACATCGTAAAAGCCGCAGAAAGGGGTGCACAGTTAATAAAGTCCCACTCCTATGTAAACTAGACTCATGGAGAACGATTCAAATTACATAACTGCACCGTACTAAAAAAACTGGTGAATTTATGGCGATTTCGGGAATATTCATTAACTTAATACGTTGAATATACTGGTGCTAAGATAGCGTTGAATAAAATTGTCTTATTAATAAAATCTGGAATATTCTGAGACGCAAATTTTTCATGACTTGTATTTTAATCTAGGGAGTAAAAATTATATTCTAAGCAATTAAAAAGTTGCAGTGAATACAAAATGCCACTCCTTTCAATCAGTAATACTAAAAAGTTAACAAAATCCTTTATAATTCTCTACTTTCCTCATGACAGGATATTTTAACACTTAAAGAATAATGATGATGAAAATCAAATGACTCTCCTTGAGAGTTTGTTGCTTTATTTCTCGTTTTCTTTTATCTTTAAGGAAGAGAAAATAATTTTATTTTAAACTAACATTCTACCATGCGATGATTATGTAATTTCGAAAATACCGAAACTGAATTCCGTGCATTTCTTAGCTGATTCTGTAATTGGGAAATTAATTGTCCATCAACGGGATGCTTTAAATGTCTAAAATTCATCTATGCTTCCTCTTGTTCATTTTCTAAATTGAATTATTGGAGAAACAGAAGTGAAAACCTCGGCGATCCTAAGACTCGAACCCAGGTCTCCCAATTCCTGGTATCCAAACCTCTCTCTAATCATGCGTTCATTGAGGTAGACGAAAGAAAAAGAAAGTTCAAAAGCCATGTGCATATAATCCCTGAGGACGGCCACCGAAATGGGTGATTCTTAGAGATCGATAATCCGCCGATTCTTTCTCTATTTGAGGAAGATTCCCGAAGACGTAGTCGGCTTACAGATAGTATTTTGACCTCTTACTAAACAGCCTATTAAAAAAATACTCTACGAGTAGTAATACTCCCTCGATGAGGATCCCTGGCGGTAGTTGATGCCAACTATTTTATGTGGAGAGCCACTTTAATTGCTAGAATACCTGCCCTGAAAGCAGGAAATTTTGACACGAGTATCAATCTTTTCTCCTTGTGTTTTAAGCCGCACTACATAATGTGCTTCCATTTCTTCATTCTCTGCAAATTGACTACTTACTACAATTCCACTTTTCCAAATATCTTTCTCAAAGCATTTTTACTGAAATACAGTCGGAATACTACGCGTTGCATTATTTCTCTTGAATTATCTCTTGTCCAATTTCATCACTGCCAGTCTACTCAGTACAAATTAATACCATTAATTGTACTTAAGTGATCGACCATATCTCCTCCTAACCATTATTATGAACGTGACATTTATTTAGGGAATGGTTTTCGGTTGAAAGCGGTATATCTGATACAATGTACATTTCCCAATGTATAATCAACTCTGAACAAGGTGATAATTCTGTTTCTCGCCAAATGGACACATTATAAGCAAATTTAAGATATAGTAAAGTGTTGTCCATAAAAAGAGATCGCATTGCATGATCCAAATAAGGCACTTTAAAAGTAGAGTGACGATACACAAACAGCCTCGAAATGAACCAAATATCGGTAAATTTCTGAGGAATTCTCCGTCTAAATCCGGAGTTCCACTATAATCTAGATCCGGCCGAGTCAGCACGCAACAGTAATAAAGTATCTGGGCCCCAGAGGACGTAACTCAGCCCCCCTAGAAAATAAAAGTTATCTCCCCTCGGCTTATCTAGCTCACGTGGATTGTTCTGTTCTTTTATGCCTCGTTACTTCCTCTAATGAGTTACCGCCGAAGAAAATTATGGAACGTAATTTTTTACAATTGAAAAGGCAGACCGTTCCTCGTTTTTCATTGAGTGATCGGTCTGCAAAAATTCTGTGATAACATTTTCAAAAGTTTGCCACGAATGGTTGCCCATATACCTGCATCAGTAACAATGCGAATTGCGGGGTGAATTTCCGAGAAAGAAAATATAGATTTAGTATGTAATTCTGAATATTAAATCCTTTCGTATCGGTAACACCTTGGTGTATATTTCAAATGAATTGCATTCCATATGGTGGCACTATTTTCAACAACAACGTAACATTAAAAATTCTTAGGCTGGTCAAGTATTCGCTCACGGAATATTTTTCAACTGTCCAAATTTTAAATATTTATGTTTTACGAGTGGAAATTTCAATAAATGAGAACATTGTCTTAATATTGCTCACATCAAAGGCATACACCCGATGATGTGGTTAGTATTGGGTTAGCTATAACCTCCAGGTTAACTCAAACAATGGCATTGAAATAGATAGTTTTAACTGATATTTAACATGTAGGTTAATTCAACTATTGGATGGAGAGAGATTCAAATCTCAACCTCATGAATAAATGTAATGTTGCATTTTGAATGTAAACTATAAATTTTGCAGGTAAGTATCGATAAAAATGTAAATTGTTTCATAATACACCCTATGATTCTATCTAGTAGTTAACGTTAACTTTTAGGTTAGATGATAAGTAGATTTGACAAGGTATTGCAGTAACTGGAGCGGGTGATATATTCGCTGAATTAATTTCAATAAATTCAATTTGCCTTTTAATCAACGCTCTGAAATAATTACTCTGAAAGAGAACAGAATACTGGAAGTTGCATACAGGTTGACCTCGAAAGACAAGAGGAAAGAGCGCAATATCATAAAATTAGGACAATAATCATTAATACAAAAAAGTAGGCTATTTAATTCCTATTATCGTATTTATATTATCTATAGATCACAATTATACGGTAGGTAAACCATTCATTGAAGCAAATAGTTGTCAATATTAAAAATTCTAAATTATTTTTAAGTGCAATGCATAATTGAGAGGAGAAATGCTTGCCATTTCCGCAATTTGCATTTTATCCTCACGCATCAAATTTAATATCGAATAATTTATTTAAATAAGTGAGATAAACCTCGATGGCGCTTGAATTGTGAGAGCAAATTAATCAATTTTTGCATTTCATATTCGTGCCTCCATATTTGATTAATCGCATGGATATTATTTAGTATAATTCGGACTATTTACGTCTAATGAGCTCTTCATCGTGTAATTAGATTCAGCTTTTGGGTAATTTTTATTTTGAATCAATACTACGCTTTTCATGCTTTGATTTTTTTAAATTTGAGGGCTTACCTCTTGGCTTCTACCACAGCTGTGCATTGGAAAAATGAAAAAGTGTGAATTTAATGAAGGACGAATTCAAATGCACAATTGAGCATATTTGCATTGTGTGTACACTGTAATTGAAGTTACAAGTGAAATTAGCAAATGCAATTTATTTGACATAATAAAAAATGCTCATGAGATAAAACTAATGAAATATTTTGCTGATGAAGGAGTTTATCATTTCTTATTAAATGAATTTTTTAGACCATTTTAATAGAGCTTAAAAATAATTAGAACAAATTTAAAAATTGATAAATTCATGGTCACGAATTTCATCCCTGAAAACATTCCATAGATAAATTTTATACATCAAATATTAATTATACAGTAAAACGCATTATTATTGACCTCTTGGTATATCTGATTCGCATTAATATGAACCTAAACAGATACACCGGCATTTAGTAGAAATTTATGAATATATTTAATGATGTGCAAAGAATTTTTCCCAAGGTCAGTGGGTGCTTGAAATCTTTTCCTTAAAGTATAATAAGCATTATCCAACGTTTTTTATTATTTATAACAATCATATATTAAGATAAAGGATCGTATTAGCCTTTTCTTAGAGGTATTTTAAAGCATTAAATAAAACAAAGCAGACCAATTAGAGAGATTTTTTTAAATAAACTTTAAAATATACTTCCCCTCAGGATCAAAAAAATATGACTGTTAAATAATATTCACAATTTCATTATGTAGATTCACAAAGTAAAAGATTTGTCTATAGATGTCGATTATATCTCGATAAAACTCGATTCTTGTAATTAAAACTGAATTAGTTTCAACCGTGTCCTTGTAGTGCATTATGTTTTAATCTTTGTAAAAGCGCTGTCTTTTGGATGTAAGTTTTATACGTACACTCATAATCTCGAGTGTGCCTTTTCAAATTTTCTGAGGTAAATCATCCACATGCCACATTAAATTTACACAAATAATTGTGTGGAGGTGTAAATATGGCTTTCTCGGGGTCCGAATTTCGTTAGTGTATCTTACTGAAGAGTGCTTTCATCATATAATTGCTAACCACTGCTAATTTGTTCACTTTCCCTTATCGTAATGTCAGGAGAATATTAATCTCCTTAATTTTCTTCGATATTCTGTTTTATTATATTTTAAAATTTCTTCCTAAGCAGATTCGTTTCATTGACTACTGATTTATTCCAGCCGTAAAGGGAAAACTTCCTCAGAATAAAAAAATTACATTTGAATCCCTTTCGTGCCATCAAATGTTGATTAGTATATAAAAAGAGATGATAATGTAAGAGATAGTCTTAATCGGACGAAATTCGAATAAATTAGTTGTCCTTCAAAATCGGGAATCCAGAATTTAATTAGCATTGTTTTCCTGACGCCTAAAAATATTGAAGGTTTCCATAACTCGAACGGATTTAGATAAAGCAACTTAATCCGTTATAAATGATTGTTTATCGCAGACATATTGCCAAAGGAAGTGCATAAATTCAGCATAAATCATATTCGCAAGAACCCAATTATCTTAGGAATTAAGAATCTCAAATTACCAAATATGCAAACGAACGCGTCACTTTTCCATCGAACCACTCGTTGAGGAGAGTTTACCGATTCAAAAAATGTTTTCTACGAGCCAAAGAAAAAAAGGACGGAATGAAGAAATCTAACACCGCCTAGCGTGCATAGAGGAATTTTCGGGCGAAAACAAAACAAACACGCAAATGCACGCTCCTTCTAACAAAAGATAAGACGAAGCAATCAATTATCTCATTTAATTATTTTTCTCGGGCATTTTCAAAAAAACACGTACACAAAGAAACACGGAAAGGAAATAAAGAATCCGAAATGCACTTTTATCTCCCACGGGGACTTATTCATTTTGCAAAACTGTCACCCATTATCGCAATTACGCATCTCTTTCCGCGAGAGGACTATTTTCCCCACCGAGATACGGCGCAAAATAATGATCCGCGGTTATTCTAATAAAAAAAAATCACGGCCAACTTCTTCTTCGCCTTATTTCTCTCAATCTTTCGAGGAAAGACCCTTGGTAATTAACGCCCTCGAGAAGCACCCCACTTCACTCATCCGTCTACTTCCTTTCGTGAGACCAGTAATTACTAGCAATATCTCACGTGCAGTTAGTCGGACATAATTCATCCTTTTAACCTTGCGACAATTGCGCCTCCTTCCGACACATAAATACGCCCCCTTATTTCTGGTCTATTTCTCCTTTTGTTCCTTCCTTTTCAGGTTATCTTCTTTCTCAATTCCGGGCCCCAAATTATGTTGATGCGAGCTCTCGGAGGAGACGGGATATTATCGAAGATTTTGGGTAGCGTTGCGGAAACGTTCGAGATACGGCTCGCTCATTGAAGATTAACTCTTGATTTATTACGCTTGTTTTTTATCCCAAACTCAAGAGAATCCATGGCCGAGTTTCTTGTGGAACATACAATACGAAACTAGGAATATTGATTTGAAAATAAAATGTCGTAATAAACAGCGGAAATAAAACGCTATGCGATGCTGCTTTAATTGTTTTTTTTTATTTATCCGATGATCGGGTCGATGAGTGGATATTTGTATGCTCGGTTACCTAGTAAGTTTAAATATTAAAAAAGAAAAATTCAAATTATGGTTCTCGTAAAAAATTATTCAAATTATAAATTACTTGAAAGTAATATATGGCTCTTTTGAAATAACAATCGAAATATTAATAACGGAATGTGTAATAGCTTCAACGGCTTATTATTCCATTATAGTAATTCATATTATTTTCACATATTTAAATCTATCATAATACATCGAAAAGTTTCAAATTAACTCAATATGAACAAACTCGATTTACTTTCAACCTTTGGCATGTAAATTTCCTCTTTCAATAACGATTCCAACACATATTATCTAGATATTTTATTTCGAAGAAAAACAACAATTTTGCTCATGATTCACTTTTAATTCATTAATTAGCTGTGGTAATATGTCCAGTGGAACATCATATAGGATCATTAGCATTCAAATAATGAGAGGGAATGAAAACTAGTGACCCACTCGTTGATTCCTTTAAGAGCAATTGATGGTTCTGAACTTCATAAAAATCACGCTGCATCGAATCACTTATGAAAATTTCATTCAGTACATTACTCGTGACATTTAGTTGAACCTACGTGCGTCAAAATATGATTTAACGTCCAAACAGAGTCATGGAGATCAAGTTGCAAAATGTTTTTTTGTAATTTAATTTAGACACTTATTGGGGAGGTTTAAATACCAAGGATCAATTTTCCTGTTAAGCTTTAAGAAAATCACGGATTGAGAATGTAATAGAGGGAAAGACGTTTTGTTTATTATTTAAATACTAATATAATGTTATCCTTTACGCGACTCTGATTATCAGATTTTTCCGATGAAGAGAAAATATTATTCAATAGAGCACAAGCCAATTTTTTTTGGCAATTATTTTATCATCCCGTATAACTTAAAGGTGTGTGTGAGATCATTCGACATTTCGAATCGAATCGATCTATTTATCTTTTGATCAACATAAATAATTAACCGATTCGGCATCTACGAGACTTTCGAATACCATTTTAAATGGTGGAAAACATCGTTTTCGTGATTGTTTTATTTGTTTCGTTTATCGTTTTTTTATTTGTATAGTACATTTCTTATAAATATTCTTCCCAACAAAATTGATTCACTACTTAAAAGGGCTATAATTACGAAAACAAACCTAATCAAAAAATCTCATAACAAGGAATTTGCAATGCTACTTTTAGGGATGAGAACAGCTGCAGACGAAGAAAGTGCGAGCTCCGGTTTATTATATTTAAGTGAAACAAAGCATGATGTATCGAATCGAATATTTAGTCAGTCCGATTGAAATGAAAGTGAAAAAGCACTGTTCACATACTAATAACTAAAGGAGATCTAGAAGAATTACTACTTATAATATAATGTAACTAGTTGCCCCGTGCGAAACTTTCGCAGACGACACTGATACTCAATTTCCCCAACGAATTACATTATAGTAGCAAATACTAATCACTACTGACGAATACACAAATATTAAGACATACCTCGTTAGTAGCGATAGGTATCGGTATCAACACATCCAGTAACGAAAATCTATGGGCAAATTCAAACTCTTGCGTTTTCTAATCCCTTACCACTTGAACCTTAACGAAGTCCCTAATATCTTAAAGAGTGTAACAATGTAAATGTTACAGAATGTTTTAAAAATTTTCTTTTAGCACTATAATCACGAATAGTACGCGTCATTGATATAACGACGTATATATAATTTATCCCATACCGAATACCTCGATTCACTTAATGTATTTTTACATCACGAATTTAGACAAAAATACAAACATCACTACCGCATTGCCACCATCACATTTTGGTAAACTCTGTTCTTTTCTAAATACCACTTCCTTTTATGATGTGTCACTTAAGACTTCGTGTTTAACATATATTATATAACCAAGATAAAGCAGCAAATATACCTGCTGCATCCACGTTACTCATTTATTTTCTATTTTTTCTCTTCGTACACGAAATATAACAATAACTACTACTCGTCCGCAGTGAAATTGCATCTCATAAATTCACTGAATCATATTTATTCAATTACTGAAAGATATATGTCAGCAATAATTAGTTGAAAGCTTGTTGCCCTGCTGGCTTAGAATGAGAGAAAATGTTACTAAATTGGGAGAGGGAATCAAGAGGGGGGAGCATCTGCGGTGTGAGTCTCACTTTCATAAGACCATACATTGTGATACATTGTCAAAGTGCAAAGTAAAGTATAGTAAATGTAGCAAACCCATTGCCCCGCATTATTTGAATGTCTCTCACACAAATACTGTAGTCAATCATGGTATTTTAACCCATTCACAAAACTTAGATTTTAAAATACTACTCTTACGTCTACTACTACTCATCTATCTATATATATTAAAAACGTAACGGTGTCTGTCTGTCTGTCTGTCTAAAAAAAGCGTTTTTCTCGCCAATGCCAAGAGCTAGAGCGATGCTGAAACGTGCATTCGATGTAGACTGCTGCACCCTACAATGTGGCAAAATTTTCTTTTACCTAAACGGCCACAGTTCGAACCCAGAGAAGAAAAACCGTTCCCATAGAAATGCACGTAAACCACACTTTTATCGGTTGCAGGTTACGTTTCTTTTGCAAATTTAAATTAGAAACAATAGGCTTATGACATCGAGATAAGCACCAAAAGAAAGAGAAATGAATAGAGATTCTAATTTTGGTCGTGAAATATCGTTATCGAGTCGAAATGGCGAGAATTCGGTTAAAATAAACGGAAATTTCGTGAAATTTTGAGGCTGTAAACAACCAATCCCCTTGACGACGGATACGATTGTTGAAACCGAGGTAATACGTTTTTCCATAAGAATACACTATGATTGATATGTCCATATGAAAGTAATGATTAAAAATGAATGATAGTACATGTTCATAGTCCAGATGTCTGGTCCAGACCAAACAACTGCACCCAGAGGGTGCATGCGCGCGGCTAGTCTATATATATTAAAAACGTAACGGTGTCTGTCTGTCTGTCGGTCCGTCTGTCTACAAAAAGCGTTTTTCTCGCCAACGCCAAGAGCAAGAGCGATGCTGAAACGTGCATTCGATGTAGACTGCTGCACCCTACAATGTGGCAAAATTTTCTTTTACCTGAACGGCCCCAGTTCGAACCCAGAGAAGAAAAACCGTTCCCATAAGAAATGCACGTAAACCTCACTTTTATCGGTTGCAGGCTACATTTCTTTTGCAAAATTAAATTAGAAACAATAGGCTTACGAACTCGAGATAAGCACCAAAAGAAAGAGAAATGAATAAAGATTCTTATTTTGGTCGTGAAATATCGTTATCGGGTCGAAATGGCGAGAATTCGGTTAAAATAAACGGAAATTTCGTGAAATTTTGAGGCTATAAACAACGAGTTTCCCTTGACGACGGATGCGATTGTTGAAACCGAGGTATTGCGTTTTCCCATAAGAATACACTATGATTGATATTTCCATATGAAAGTAATGATGAAAAATGAATGATAGTACATGCTCATAGTCCAGATGTCTGGTCAAGACCAAACAACTGCACCCAGAGGGTGCATGCACGCGGCTAGTAAGTACTATTAAATTAGTTGAGAATCTTTATGTACTCCGGGCATAGCGAATCGGAATGCAAGCTTGGGCTTTCGTTACCGATTTATCCGATTTTAAAACTTGTTTACAATCGTCGCTAAGTAAACAAATTTAATCTGTATATAGCAACCCGGGCATTTTTTCATCCAAGACGCAACGCGATGATTAAAATATTAATTCAACTTGTCTAACAAATGGTGGATTTTTCATTTGTCTGCCTATTTTTAGCAGGAACCAGGAAACTTTTTCTTTCAAATGGTCATTCATTTATATTCATTGGCGGAGTAATAAGGGAGAAAATTCCCGATCACCAAAAATACATGTTTTAAAATAATATATAGAGGATTATAATAACGGATAAATTAATCTCTACGTACATGAAAAGAATTAAAGATAAATGGTAATATCTCTCTAGAGAGAAAAGAGCTTTATCAAACAAAAGTAAATTTGACAACAGCTAACTTACTCATCTATCCCTTCCATTTTGCATACATTCAGCTTCGTGTTTTTCCTCCAATATATTTCCTTTTCTTATAGTTAGCCATTCATCTCTTCTTAATTCTCCTTTAGTATCCTTAACTTCCGAGCGCTAAAAATCCCGCCTAATTTCCTTAAGCTTTTAGTCTTCATTCCTATGACAGCCTATTTCATCGTCATATTTCACTCTCTCTTTTTACCTCTTCTTTTTCCCTTCTGATCTTTCGCATGCTCATATAGACTCCACTCAATCAAACGAAACCATTTATTACTCCCACCTGACATGCACGAGTTGTACACAAACACTAAATCTCACGAATTTTTCTTTTTTATGGTCAGACTTCTCGTGAATTCGAGCCGAAGACGATATTCCACGGCCAATATCAGAATCTTTAATCAATTGTTTGGTACTTGCCATAGGTAGGTAGGTATATTATTTTTAACTTAATTTTGTAAATGAACTGAATCCTGCTAATGGTAAAAAATTACTTAAAGTGCTATTGTTATGGGTGTATTAATTTCATTGTATGCATCATAAATAATAATTACCGTTGTGTATATATTTATCGATCCGGCGTCAGTACCTCTCGTAAGAAATTCATGAAAGAAATGTTTGAGCTTGAATTTTTTGCAATTCCCGACAATATAGAAACATGAAATTTGGGAATTTGTTAGAAGGCTAGTGACTTATCGTTACACATATCGATGTTTTCTACCAAAAGTATCCTTGGTTCGCTTCTGGACAACTCGAAAATACTCTCATAGAAACGCACGTAAAGTTTATTTTGATCGATTGCAGACTTTCTTTCTCTCGCTGAATTAAATCAGAAATGATAGTCTTACGAAACCTAGATACGCAAAAACTGAAAGTAAATTGAAAAAATATATTTTTTTTGATCGTATAAAATTGTTTGATATTGGAAAATGTAGACAAAAATAACGACAAAAGTTTGAGAGTATGAACAACCCGTCTTCCTGACGATTAACGCAATTTTTGAACTCGTATTTTGTACTCGTAAATGCACTGAAAGGAGAGCCGACATTTCATGCTGAGGAAAGGATTACTAAGCCTCGGGAGATTCAGATATATATTTTCACAAAGATCGTTTCATACTTCAATACAAAAAATAACGCAGAGATTCACCTCATGACGAAGCCAAAGATTTACCAAACCTTTTTACCTCTAATACGTCGAAGTTTGGTTGGTAATAGTGGACTTGGCAGCACTGAGGACAACCTATTCCATTTTCTCTTTTCCCCTCCATTTCCTCTTTCAACATTTGTGCAACTCCTCTGCCTAACCCAACCCTTTTCGAATCCCTAACTACGTCGACCATTTCCCCCTCTACTTGTTCCATCTCCCTAATGAATGTGAATCACTCATTTTCATTAAGAGCGAGAGGGCGCTAGAGTGCGTTGCGAAGGGAGAGGACTTTCAAAGTTACGAATACGTGAAAAAACACGCGCCCTGATAAATATGCGCGCACGTGCGTCCAAATTTATTTCGCCGTAATGTGCTCTTTTGATCTTACTTCGACAATTATTCTATGCACTTTCTCAAACACGAATCGTCTTCTAATACTCTAACCTAATTCTTTATCTGCTTTCCAATCCATAGGGTTCCCCGTCTTTTCACATTTCCTTTAATTTCATTTAACCATACTTTATGAGACATGCCTATTGTACAAAATATAAGTCACATAATAAAACGACAGTGGTACTAGGAAAGTATATAAAATGGAAAAGAAAGAGAGGGGAAAACATATAAGGGCAACATAGTTTGATTTTGTAATATACAATATCATGATAGAACAGGTACTGTAATCTGTAAAATACGAATACCATTGAAAAAGAAATTAAAATATGGATCAAAGATAAGAACGATAAAAATACATAGATTATTACCGAAAGATGCTTCTAGTGTTCTAGTTAAAGAGAAATGAGTAGCATGGAAAAGATTAATATCGCAGGAGTGAAGTTGGATTGTAGAAAATGAGGTATTAGGTAAATAATTAGTTCTATTGTGAGAAATGATATTGCTAATAAGAGTTCAGCAAGCAGGTACATGAAAATGATATTGGTAGGTTCCGAGTCCTAAAAGCACCTTGTTAAAGTCAACCTAATAATCTTAGGATATTCTCCCGAGCAATATCTTTTATTTCTGCTCTTTAACCTTTTAAAATTTCCCTCGATCTTTTAATGTTACAAAATCACGTGATAATAATGTATCACTGTCCGGAGGCAACGGAGAGCAAACATACACTCCACATAAGAAATCCACAGCTCTCATGTCTAACAAAACGCCCCACTACACTCTAAAGCCATCATCCTCACCTATTAATTATCGAGTTATTTGCTCTGATACAGTTTTGTAGGTAAGATATTCAAGTATACTATAATAAGAAGGGGGTTAAAATTTGCTTAACCTTAGCTAATAATTTAATAATAAAGTGAGAGTAACTCCTTCCACAGATAAGAAGGAAAGCAACACGGCCAAATTGAAGCATTACAAAACATTATAAGCTGAGTTCAAGCAACATTAGCACGAAAACTTTTTAAAGTTTTCACCCAATATTTAGTTGCAGATACAGTTATCACAGATTTTTTCAACCTCCCCCGCAACTAATTAAAATACTGTAAAAACAATCATCCTACGATTTTAACGACTCTTCTCCTCAGCCTCTGTTATTCCTAAAACTCTTATTTGCAGTCAAACATTCATTGTCTGGTTATATTATTAAATTGCTAAAGGGATGCAAACACTATTTTGGAAATGGAAATTACGCTTGGTCGTGCAGTAAAAGCTAACTTAACGAATCTACGGAACTTAATCTTCAACAATTCGTTCTTTCCTAATAAATTATTCTCCCACTTTCACCCTTCGCTTTATTTGTTATATCAAAACCTTCCTTTCACTTTCTTTGCTTTTCCATCATATTGACTCACTTCTTATGTTACATCGACATGTCTTTTGGCAGAGTGCACGTTTCACACCCATCGAGAGAAACCGGATTCAAACAGACTTCTCCTATTTCACGTCAGAAGGACGGAAAGTTACTAAAATGAAGACGGGTAAATTATTTTATTTATATTTTAAGAATTATTAATAATGGTATGGAGGAAAGCTGTGCATGTCAAAAGTCCTATTTGAGCAATTAGAAAGACTTGAGCTAATTACCTTTTCACGAAGCGGAATGCGGTTTTCTCTTCTCTTTGTTTCTTAACTCCGCCTCGAATCGCTCTTGTTACGAATCCATTTGCTCCCTCAAATGTAAATTTATAAATGTCTCCTTTGATACCGCTAAATCCCTTCTAATCTCCTCACTTTCGTATAATTTCCCTCCTCATTTCGTCTTCCACATTCTCTTTCCTATTCTCTCTCTCGTCATTTAACCAGATAGAAGATCGAGCTTGAATAAATACATCACCACGTTCTTATATATTACTCTCTCAATTCGGATATTTTGCAATCTTTAATCACTCTACCCTAAGTCTACATCTATATCTACTTGCATACCCTGCAAGCCGCCTTCCGGCGTGTGGCAGGGGGTGCAAGCAGCATGGTTCTCCTTTACTAGTCCATTATTTCCACATATACGATAGTACTCGGTAAGAATCAATCACAATCTCCCTTTTACCTCATAATTCATTTTCCCGAAGCCAAAAGAAGGTTCATATTGGTTTCCATGGAGAGGCACATGACACTAACAATCATAAAAAACCAAAATCAATATCTTCATTCATTAATGATATTTACAAATAGGTATAAACAGCGAACTAATATACACGAAACTGTTGATAATCAGGATTCATAATAGGATGCACGAATAATAAAACACACGCATAACACAAACTATCAATCTCCTTTCTGAAAGCGATATAAACACGACGAAATCGGTACTTCCATGCATTGTTTGCGACATAAAAACAAAGTTGCCTTTTCAATCTTGTAGTTATCTATGCTATTTTATGTTTGACATCATCAAAAACCAGCGTAAAACATCGACAATGGCTGTTTAATCGTACGGGTAATCCGTTCATGAATAATCGGGAGTTAACTGTAGACTATATTTTCAAAATCCCCTAGTTAATGAATTTATTATCCGAGAGAAAAAATCCAGATAATTACTAACACATGTATGCATAGAAAAGAGGAATTCAGCGTTCCTCTAATGGCTAGAAAGTATAAAATAAGTTGGCGTAGATCAAAGTCATCTCTTAAGCACGTAATTTGACCTTCCCTCATCTCCTATGCACGCAGTACCCACGTGCGTGAGTTCATAGAGTGTATGGAAGTGCGAGATTAATTGCTAGCCGCCGATGGTGTTTAGGAGTGAAAAGTGGTCTTTATAGAAACCGTCGGAGCGTAGGAGTTTGTAAACGTGCGTACGCTGCATTGTTCCATCGAAAGCTTTCATTGGCGAGCATGCGTGAGTGCGGTGAAGAAGTAACAACGAGCGGAGTGACGTGATTGGTGTCAGCCACACTAAACAAGTGGAATCCAAATCGATGAGGATATACATTAGCCTCAAATACACTTAAAAATACACGAGGAAATTTGAAGCATTTTAATGTCATGAAGATTATCACTAGTAAGTGACTATATTTGCTGCTCTAATTCCACAGATATGCGACTACTCCATGGCAGGAAAATAAATAAATAGGTAGTAAAATTCTTGTAGAAACCACAACCCATTGATTCTGTATCTTGCATAATTATCAAACAATGTAAAGTTCCTCGCGAAACATTTTCCTGATTTATTTTTTCCACATTTACAGCAAAGTGGCTGGTAAAATAAGTTTAGCTATTTCTCATAGGTAATTTATAGCCATATTAATCATTACACACCAACTTAATAGTGACTAAAATTTCACATTCAATAGTATCATAAATCCACACTAGCATATCTAATGTCGAAGAATAGACTTTTTATCTAAAGTTCAGATGAGACTCACGTGGAAGATCTCATTCGACGTCAGAAGCGATGGTGGGATAAGGATTGTTCACAATATCATCATTTTATATTCACAAAATTAGTCATCGAAAACAAAAGTCGAAGTATTTCCCGTTAGAGAAAAATCGGAGAGAAGAGAATAGGATGGCGATACAGATTATGTAAACTATTCCTGTGGTAACAAACGGAATTTTTGGAATAGAAAGCGGACAACAGAGGTCTCGAGTTCGATTCTCGATGAGCACCAAAAGCTTTTTTGAAAATATAAAAATTCTACTACTCCGAATGAGGCAGAAGATTAGCCAAAGCGAGAGCATTTTGGAAGGTAAGAATCCTCCCTTTAAGTGGGCAGCAGAGCTTCTTGAGCGGTATTTTACCACGTGTTTCGTGTAATACGGAACAGGGACCGGACGAATTTTGTGTTAAGCGATAGAGCGTCGTAAGCCTTTTAAACAGGTTTTACCGTATATAAATAGAGTGAGAAGTTACTGAAAAGCTCTCATGGACAAGTTTGCTTTAGCTATTCGATGTCACTCTCACAGGTGAGAAGACTGCTTAAATCGGTTGGACTCCCGTGGGATGACTCTCACATGCCATTCTCTTCTTTCCTTTCGCCTCACTTATCGCCCCATTTTCTCATGCATTATGTATACTCTTTTTTCATCTCTCAATTTCCTCCGTATCCTGTCTATGCATCCACACACGTCTTTCTTAAGACGCTTCGGCTATTCCAGATTTTACATGCATTTATACATTAGAATGGAACCAAAATGTTTGCCAAGTTTTTATCTATTTCTGGAAGTTTCCCCCGCACAACGAATTTGCAGTCTCTGCCGATTCCAGCAGAAAATCAAACTTCGCATTTTCGCGAGTTTCTTCGATTGGGTATTAGCATATTCCTGAATTGAATGCGGTTTGCATAATTTGTATTAAATTCCAAACAATGCCATATACTTACTATCTAACGAATTCAACTGCTCAAGAAAAATTTAAGAAGCATCGTCCTTATGATTGCTCTCGTTAACAATCAACTACTCAGAAAGATATCTAGGATTAGTCTATACAGCGAATAACGCCCAAAAATTTCGGGCTAAATTAGTCCATCAATAAGAAGATCATTTAGGAAGGCTTTCATTGCATAACAAACGGCCAACAACGAGCGCCCCTCAAACTACGATGCCCTGGGAAACTGCCGGGCTCTGATTGTAATAACTTGTTTTATTTCATTAGAAGAAATCAAACTGCAATACATACTTTATATAGTTTTCCCGCTACAACACTCACATTTACAATATATATCTCACTTAAATTTAATTTTTGGCTTCGTTGAAGCAAGTGACCAGAAAATTCCCTGGAAATAGCAAATCGTTTCATAAAAATATTTCCGGAAAACTTATTCATTCTCAGATGAAATGGTCCAGACTGCCACAATAACAAGGAGCAAACGTCTTTGTAATTTTCTTGGATCCGTGGGCGCCAAATTTATCATTAAAGCGATCCTAAAATTCCAGGAATTCGTATTCAATATCTTCTCTCTCCATTGGGTTCCATTCACAGAAACGATTCGCACCAATTCCGTCTCCTCTTTAACTCCAAAATATCTCCAACCACTCCTTTAAGTCGTTCTCGCATTTGTCCGCTTCGATCCCAACTAATCAACGCATTCCTCTGTGCCTATACATTCCATTTTCATATATCTATTCATCAAAGCATCATCAATCATAATGATAAGGCCTTTTAATACTGTTTCATTCAATTTCATTAACACAAGACAGCCGAAGACATGATTCAAGAGCACGAAACAAGGATCAGAGAGAAGACGAATGGTCAATTTTTCGGACGAGAAAATTAAAGATGAAGAATAATAACCGCTGGAGTAAACACTGGAATCTTAAACAAATATATTTGCCATGAGTTTCGTTTCGTCAGTAAATTACTCATCTTCGCATATTGGGTGAATAGCTTGGATTAAAAGAAAGGGATTCGAGAAGAATGATAAACCGAGAAAAACGGAATATATGAATAGAACGGAATTGAGACAGTCGCGTTTCCATCCAAAAACTTTCGCCCAAAGATTATAGGAGATCTTTCACCCAAAGATCAAAGACTTGTCACCCAAGCATTTTCACTCTCATTATTCACAAGAGTTGGTTCAACTAAGAGGCATTTCATCCAAAGAAGATTTAACCCAGAGATACGTAACCAAATATTACTTTTAAAAGCGGATACAGCATAAACAAGATAACGTCAAAAAATGAATGATAATTACACTTATTTTAAAATAAACATTCAATCGACTCCCACCGATACTTAAATTACCTAAATCGCAAAAATTTGTTTCTAAAATGGTAGTGTATGGAAAATAAATACGTAATTTATAATATGTGTAATAATTATTCTTATTTTCATGGCATTTGTGTAACCAACATTTTCCATTCCAGCCTAAAAGCAGAAGCCTTGGGTAAACGACCTCTTTAATAAAACGATTCTATATTTATATTGTAATAAAATATAATTTCTATGTATTGATCTTCCGCCCCAACAATAAAAACTATAAATGTTTGGGAAAAAATAGATAAAATTTTCAACAAATACATGAAATTAATGCTCATGAAATTAATTTTGAAAATCTCGCTAGAATATGGCATAAATTTTTCGACATCGGTCACATATTAATAGTGAAAAAAGGGTAACAAAGACTCTCCACGCTTACGTCATAGTCGATGGATAATTTATCTTTCTAATCCACTTTGATTCACTTTTACACTTCGCCTCTTTATCCTTTCTTCTGATCAGTCTCTTCGATTTTCTCCTCCACGTCACTCTCCGAAAAGGTTATCTGTCCCTTTGATATACACTGGATGTGATGGGCAGAGAGCCAATTAGCATACACCTTGAAAGCGAGGCTAAAATAACAGAGAGAACGATGCCGTCGTGCTGAACATCAACGAACAATAGGATTTAGGTTTGTCTACGATCGCCCATCTTTAAAACGAATACTCCATGAAAAATCTTTTATATATTACATAAATTCTACAATAGAAACCTAAAATTGGTGGAAATCCGTAATGATATAAAACCAATTTGTAATTTTGGTAAAAATAAAAGCAATCACTTTCTTGAAAATAAAAAAAGAGATGTTCGAATACTCGATAGAAAAAAGTCATTTTAAAAATTTTCCAGAAGGAAAAGCTTGAGAATAAATGGTAACTAATAGTTTGCGTGTTTAGTTACTTAAAATAAACAAATTCTTAGGAAAATCGTAGAATTCACGTCATCAGCGTGATCAAAGAGACAATGGAAATCTCGAAAAGAAATCACTTATTTATTTCGAATCTGTTGCTAGGTGGAGAGAAAAATCAGAAGAGACGACGGAACGATTTCATCAGGATTTGCTTCAACTTTTGTGTTCTTATGCTTTCGTGATCGACGATGAACCGCAATATACCAAGAGATGTACGGCATGGGTCTTATCCATTGTGTAATTTAACCTGAATAACAGATCATAGTTGGCTACTGATGTCTACTTAATCACCAAGTTAACTTCTATAGAAGTTTATATTTCCTGCAGAAAAACCACCGCAGCTGTATGAGAAGATTAAAATCAATTTAGAGAATGAATCCCGCAACAGAAGTTTGCCGTTCCTTCTCCTTTGCCTTCTTCAGAATCTTTATACACTTCATCGGAAACTTCCCTTCTTAACATCAAAAACTTATATTCCCTCTCTACAAAGACTTCCGATTCCCCCAAGAGAAACCGCTCTCTTTTTCACTACAAAACAAAAGCCTCTCGACTCGTGACAATGAGAATCTTAAGAGCAGCTTAGAAAAGAAGGTTGCTGCTTCCGCTTGACGGGAAGGTGAAGGAAGAGGACACGTCCTCTTTATTTATGTGTCCTCGGAGGATTATAATATTCCTCCTAGTTTTCTATTTACAACCGGAAATTTATATTCCCTTTATATTTTTACAACCTCTGTACTCATGTAATCAAAGACGATATTAATTTATATTTCGAATTCAATTTTTGAATTTATTGTACAGATTCCTATCTACTCCTTTATTAATTGTCTGGTCGTCACCGAGTTAACACTCATAGTTTGACCTTCCTCTTTCGCTTCTTGTTAGTGCGTATCGTTCTAGTATGGAATGTGCCATTAAATGACATGTTATAGCATCGTTTCTCCTATTTTACGCTCATAGTCGAATAGGCCAAAGTATCAGTTGCATTATACCGATTACTGTCATCTTCTTTTTCAAAAGCGATCTCAATCAAACCTATAGTCTCCTCTCTGTCGAGGATTCTCGACCTGCGCCTGAGAGCATCTTCATAACAGTAGCTTTTTTATCGAAGCATTTTTTAACCAAACTTATCGCTTTCATAAGTTAACTGGTACCCATTTCATCCGCTGGATTTCATACACTTGCCGCATAATACATATATCGCCTGAACAAGGTGAAATAACATCGCTCTTTAACCTTTTCATCGAATATACCGACAACTGGGTTTGCAATTAAATGATTATTGTGCCTATTTGTTTTATCAGAAAAAATCCTACCTTAGTAATTCATATCAATTTAGTCATATAACTTTCATGATATTTTGCTAATGAAATATTTCGTAGAAGAAAATTGCCCTTTGTCTTTTTTAAAAAAGATTCAACTTCTTAGATTTATCACTCCGCAGTCCTAGTTTCTGTTTAAAAAAAAGCATGGTCACCTTAAGTTGGAGAGAGTTGTAGCGGACAAAAGAGAGGAATAAAGAAGGATATTTTGCAAACTCCTTTAAGGGTGTGCGAGATATCATCCGTCGATCGAGAGTTTGGCGTCATCGAACTGAGAAACAATCGACGGTCGGACAAAAGAAGAACAAACTCCGCCCGAAAAAAAAGGATTCGTTTGAGGAACAAAAGGCTTCGTTATGGAATTTATTATGGAATGCATGACCTACTTTTCCAGCCGACATTTTATTGACTGGATTTTTGATGACCGGGAGTAAAGGACGATGAGAAATAAATAAATAAATATAAATATATATATATATATATATATATATATATATATATATATATATATATATATATATATATATATATATATATAAAACATTCCAACAAAAAGAGAGATGTCTCTATCGTCAGAGTCGATATGTTTTCATGTAAATGTCGCGCAAATGAATGCAAATTTTTATTCTTTGCCTCTGTGAAAAGGCAGCTCGAAAACTGCATAATGTAATCCGTTGTTTATTGGTGGAAAATAGACTTTGAAGCATTTTTCCCACTGGAACTCTTTTCAAACGAAAGATATTGAAATTGATACATAGCGAATGAAAGAGGGATTATTGCATTTCAGTCCATTCAAGTGTTATTTTCTCCTTTAAAAATCCCGCCTGTGTTATGATTATTATTTTTGTACCTCTAACTCTATGTATGTATTCATTTTGAATGGCAAGGAGAGGAGAGAAGGCATCTTTGTGTCCTAATGGAACGGTAGTTTGATCGCTAGGCATTTGGTTTATTTTTGTTGAAAAGTAGGAGACTGGTCAATAAAGTGAGCAAGTCGGCTTTTAAAAAGAATAAAAGATAACGGAAGATGTAAACGATATTGGTCTTCCATTCTGCTAGACTTTACACAGAAATCCATTTGACAGTTTTCATCTTTTTCTACTCACGAGTTTGAAATGAATTACAATCGACTAGATTCAATAATATTGCAACATTTTGGTAGGTATCAATCCTTAATATGTTGTATTTTAATTAAATTATATAATAATTAAAGTATGTGATATAATAATAACTATAATCTTAACCTTTTAATTCACTAAAACCAGAAGGGGGATGGATCGATGCAAACCGAGTATTATAGGTTGAAAAACGTCGTTTTTGGAGATAAAATTTGTTGTTATGCGTTGTTAATGTTATTGGTTAAAGGACCAGCATCGAAACTATGGAAGTAACGAGTCCTATGACCTTCTAAGAAATATACCTCGGACCGTTGCTTACAGCCACTGATCTCAACTCGACGACTATTGGAGCGTTTTCAAATGTCTTATTCATTTACAATGTGCTCCAAATTTTTCCCACTCAGTAATTCGAGCGATTAACTATAACTACTGTTTTAGGGTGGGAAAAAGAGAAATTCAAGATGTAAGGAGCCTGATTAACAGGGATCTTGTTTACACTCAAAAAATAAACGTATTACTGTTTAATAATTCAACTCAGTCTTCAACTAATCTAAATTTAGTTACTTGGTCTTCCCACGCAGACATTATCTATACCCGAGCTCATCAAGACATACCTGACGGAAAAAAGCTCGCAATTAAATTAGGATTAATTATCTTATCGTCGACCGAGGAGAGAAGAACTTGTAAGAGCCATGGAAAACGAGATAATAAAGAGTCCACAAATAAAAAACGGAGATATTCAGATAAAACACTGGAAGGAGGCGCATCAATTAGTGTGGCGATGCCTCGCTCCGCTTGTTTGTCACTCCGAATAAACTCCGCATACATGTTGCTGCTTTTCCGCCACTTATTCTCACCATTCAAAAATTAGTGTTAAACACTCATGTATTCCGTGCTTGATAATTGTTTTGGTGACTTTTGATGGAAGATTTGCCTCTTATGAATATTCTTCTCGAAGAATCCTCACGAATAGCGGCTCAGATTCTACTTGCTACAAATAAATCAACACACACGTGTTGATCCACAAGGCTAACAATCACTTAGAATATAAATGTCTGCTATACTAAGGAATGTAACGTATGATTAGAATTATTTTCTAATTTCTACTTATAATTAGACACATCTGGAAATCACGAAATTTAAAAGATTTCAGCATATTTCTCAAGTCCATATAGAATAATTCTTATTAAAAATTATAGATATTTCGTACCAAAAGTCATTAGATTTTTAATTATATCTCATTATAAATATTATTATAAAGAGAATACCGCTGATGGTGACATAACTCCTGTACAGAATACTGATGAAAGAGTAACTCAAACTATTAAATTCTTTTACAGAAACTCCGAAACCACCGGCTGAGTCAGTGATCGAGACCCGCCCCCCGGCGTCTGAAACCCCCCTCGCCGCTTCCACCATCCAGCCAAGCAAGGCCTCCTCAATCGCAGAGGCCCCCAGAAGCAGCGAGAAGACAACCCCGAAGAAGGAACAGAAGATTGTCGTCACCCCAGCCCCGCCCACAAAGAAAGAAACCACCCCCGCACCACCCCCAAAGAAAGAAACCACCCCCGCACCGCCCCCAAAGAAAGAAACCACCCCCGCACCACCCCCAAAGAAAGAAACCACCCCCGCACCGCCCCCAAAGAAGGAAAGTACACCCGCACCACCCCCAAAGAAAGAGAGCACCCCTGCTCCACCCCCGAAGAAGGAAAGCACCCCAGCGGCGCCTATTAAGGCGTCTGCCCCCTCTCCCCCGGTCATCCTGTCCAGCGTTGTGGAGGTGAGGACGAGTGGAGGAGCAGAGGAAGAGTCCAACGAGAGTGGAGCGGTAAACCAAGTGGGAGCCGAGTTCTACAACTTCCTCTCGAGGCAGCCCTCGGAAATAGTCGAGGAGACTTACAAGGCGAGTTTTAATGCCACCGCTTGCATATTCAAACCAAATCAAACGCTGTGAAATCTCTCGCAAACTGGAACGCCCAGACTTGGTCGCACTACAATGTGGACGCGTTTCAGAGCAATCGTAGCTTTCGCGAAATGCGATTAGTAGTAGTAGTAGAGTACAATCCGAAACTTCAGGAAAGTACACTCGCTTCCTAAACGCAGTAAGGTTACTTTCGGAAGTTAACGCTAATATCATTGGGAAATTTATTTCGCTTTTCTTTATCTATATATTAATCCCTTTATCAGAGGGTAGAGGATTAAGGAATGCATGAGAACGAAAGTATAGTTTTAGAATAGAGAGATTTGTAAGCACGATAATTGGATTCGTTATTTGACTCCTCATACTTCCACGTGGAAAATGCCCCATTATATAGTGAATGTTAATGTATAAGTAAATAAATAATCCTTACCATGTCCGCAAAAGGGTTATTTAAGGACATAAAATGTATAAAGAATATATGCCATAAATGAAATCACACAAGCTCGTATTATTTATTTAATAATAAATAATAATTAATCGAATTTATATTCGAACCCGGGACTGCCTTCGCCGTAAGCGAACGTGTTACCTTATACTTGCGCTTTTGTGCTATTATAAATATTCTTTATTATTCTTTAAGTAATTATATTTGTTCATATATTTACATCTCATCGAATGGGCATTTTCTTTGGTTTTTTTAAATTTCTCCATGAATTTTGGTAGAATGATTATTCCTACTGCATATAAGGGAAATGTGTATGGAAGGGGATGGGCACACCTCACCCCGAATGTCGATCTAATTAAATGTAATTTCTAATGATCAGGTGATAGGTCTAAAGCCGAGCTCCAAGATCAACATCCGCTCGAAGACGAGGCAATCGGTGGAAATCCGCAGTCGTGTGAACGTGGTCACGCAGACGGACGTCAAAACCAGAGTGTCCACGTCTTCAGCCACTCCCGTGCTTAAGGTTCACCACCACAATTCACGACACCACAACCGCCCTGGCAAATCTAACAAAGCATCCACAAGACCCGGAGACGACGACCCTTACCCCACGGGACTGGTGACTAAGATGGGCGGAACCATGGTGGTGGACGGAATTACCACTGTGCACGAAACCAGTGTGGTGGGGACGTTCATCTCCGGAAAGTACGCTCAGATTCTGCAGAGCACCTCGCACATATATCCCAAGAAGGAATCGAAACCGGTCATCAACGCATCGCCTTCTCAAAGGATCCTGAAGACCGCAGCTCCGGATTTGAACAGGAGGCACACTCCCGTGATCGACGCCACACCCGCCGCCGCCTCAACCAAAGAAGACGCCTTGGACGCTCTGCCCCTCGAGGCCCTCTTTCCATCGGTAAACACGAAGCCATCTCAAGCGGCGTTCTCACCAACGCAGCGAAGGGCCGGAGGGCAAAGGACGGATTTCCTCTCGAAGCTGAACAGAGGAAGAAATGTGCAAAGGGAAGAGGAGCCGAAGGAGAGGTCGAGGGCAGTAGAACCAGAGGAAAGGAAGAAGAGCGGATATGGAAGCGGCAAAAGGGCACAGTCGAGCTCGAGAACGTCGAGGACCTCTCAAAGTGTGAGACCTTCGCATAGGTATGTCTTTGGGTGACGACTTCAACCTAATAAAGGCACTGCTTCAACCACAAGTCCCATCACATTTGCCCTGAATTGATATGGGAGATGACTTAGGCCGTGTATTTGGAAGAGAATGAACCTTCCGTTAGTCCAAAAAGCAGCGTTTTAATATTACGGATTTTTTTATATTTATATACGGTCGCAAGGCATCTATTTTGATATATGTTCCATATATCCTAATATATCTTTATATATCTTGCGCGTTGTTAATGAATTAAGAGATCGATCCAAAAGTTCTATTTAAAATTAGATTCTGATTTATAACGCTTGAACAAAATAAACCGAAATCAACGGACAAAAGCTTGCGAACCACTTCCTAAGCTTTGTCCATTGATTCGCACGCAATGTAAACCTCAATAGTACCTTTTCGGAAGTATCGGAAATTTTAATTATCAGTATCATTAAACCACCTATGGAAAAATCGAAACCTTTTACTTTGTTAATATTATAGTCCCATATTTATAGAACAGTTTAATAATAAATCCGTTGCATCCATTTAAAAAAGTTTAAGAGATTCGTCTTGACTTTTATAAACCCCTAAAATCTTTTATTATAGTGCACAGGTATATATTTTTAGAGTTAGAAATTTATATAACAACTATGAGGGAGCAAGATTTCCTTGAGCATATTACACTGAATAATATAAAAGGCTTCCAAAATCAACGCTTGAGATTGAATGAAAGGCGCATGGTAATAACTTTTAGGTTTCTAAACACCCTACAAAAAATTCACGTTTAGTGGCTTTATCTCTCTAATAAACAGGATAGAAGGCCGATGGTAATTTACTGAGGCTTCGGCTCGTCGTGGCTTTCATCGTATCATTAAATACAAAAACGTTTATGGCGGCGTACTCTCGTTAAAAAGATAGAAAATACTCGTAATGTTTCGCGCATATGTAGAAAAGGAATCAGATTTCCAATTTAAAGAACAATTTAAAAAAGAATAGGATATTGACAGACATAACTGACTTATTAGATACCTATTATATTTCATTGCCATATAAAGAGATCATCAAGTAAGTTTCTTACGTTCTTTAATAATATGTTGAGGGCAAAAAGAACAGTTTTTCTAGACTGAAGCAGTACCTTTTGATAACTACTTTGTCTTATACCAATTAAGCTGAAAATAATGTCACTTATGAAAACAACTGAGCATGATACACACTATCTTGACTTAAACATTCATAAAATTAAATGGCATGCGTAATGTGATGCATCATTAACAATAACTTAATGTTTCTCTGATTGTTTTTTAACACATAAATCTTTATAACTTCCAGTATACAATTCCAATGATAAACTATAAAATATTTTCTCACTAATATGAATAAATATTTCTGATCTGTTTTAAACTATTCTATCACTGTCTGATATAACAAATGTAAAAAGTGACCAATGTGATGGAGTTACTAAATTCAGATATGCAAACCAGTCTTTAAATGTGTAACATTTTGTATTTATCCGATTTTCTTTGTGTTATTTCCATTTTTTTACATAAATGTTGAAAATAACCATGTTTTTCTAATGTTGGCTATGATTGTGCAATGTCCTCGGTAAATTTTCTCTCAAATTTCCACTCTTTGTAACATTAAACTACAATTAAAAGTGTGTAATTAAAACTTGTCCCGGGCTCACCAATCTAATCCAAAAATGTGACTAAAATAACCAATGTTTAACTTACGCATGTGACTGACGCATAAAAAAATCCCATAACTTTTCACTAACAAATAATAAATCATTTTACGTCGTTCACATTTAATTAAATTCAAGACTGAAGACAACTTATACTACCTCAGGACCGATGACGATAGCCGCAAATATAAATTCATCACAACACTTTTATACTCTGGATTAATTAACATCTTTATTCAATAAAATTTACCACTGAATTTTACCACAACAATAATACGCTACAGCGTTTTTCAATATAACATATGGACCTCGTTTCTCCAAATAAATGTATTAATAATAACCCAAAACTTTTTAATCAATACCCTGATTTTATTATGTGAAATACTTGAAAATTTCTGAAATATGAGTATCACTCCGGAAAAAGTTTATTCATTGATTAGTAAATAAATTGTTAAAAACAGTGCAAAGGATGCGCAATACCAATACAAGGTTACAATACGTAACAATGCCTGGTTATGGCTAGAAATCCTTATGCAGTTTGCATACGCTCTCTATATTTATTTATGTAAAATTGTTTATAATGAAACAACACCAAGTATTGTTTCGAGATTATCTCAATTTGATTTTAATACCGAATGCATCTTAAAACGTTCTTCCACAATAAAAAACCGCAATTCCGCATTTCATTTTTCCAAAGATATATGTTATAATTTAAAGCCAACTAAGAAAAGTATACTTTATATTTTCCACAATTTAACTACCAGTTTTCATCATAATCTGTAATTAATCTAATTTTCAATAAATTATATATATTCTTCCAACTTAACCAATCACAATACCCCATAGAAACTCAATATACGTGTACAAATTCCGTTGTTCCCGTACATTTTGTACCTGACGATGATCTTTATGATTAAAAATGGTCGTTCAAATAAAATTTGCGTTGAAAATACTAAGGATTTGTATTTTAGTTGGTTCTAGATAGCGTTTCACTGAGTTAGGCACGAACACTTTGCACTTGTAATCAAGAACGTGAATATTCCTTACAAGATTAACCTGAGGTTTCGAACGGCCCAATAAAACGCGAGACTCTTCAATCCCTACTGTGTCCCGGGACAGGTCGAGATTCGGACGCACATCTAGCTCAACAGTACTTGCAACCGTCTCCGTCTTCAGCGACTCACCAGTTCGAGCCTCTTCGACGTCCGGTGGGCGCCGTTACAGCAGAAATCGCTCCGGAGGATTCAGACCCACCACCACTGCTGCCGCATCTTCCCATTACTCCAGCACAAGAGAACCCGAGACCACTTCCAACTTCGGCAGTGGCCGCAGAGGAGGCTTCAAACCACGCAGTTACAACGGACAATCTTCCCCCCAATCTCACGCCGACAACCACGGCATCCACGCCAGCCAAGCGGGTACCTCAGCTGCCACCACCAGTCTCTACAAGTTTAAGCTTGCAAGGCCTACCGGCAGGTGGCAGTACAAGACCTCTCCAAAGCCCAGGATCAGCATCAGAAGGCAATCCGAAGAGGACCTTGGCTCTGCCCAAGATCTGAATCTGACCGCAGCAGCTGCAGCTGGTTATGAAGAAGATGATGAAGAGGTGCCGGGAGCAGTGAAGAAGGTGGTGACGGTGGTGACATCTGGTGGAGGAGAGGAGAGAGAGGACGACGACGAATTGCCTCAGCCGACTTCTCCTTATGAAATAGCCACGACTCTAACGCCATCTGAAGAGACCATCAACGTGGAGATCTCCACTCCTGCCGATTTCAGCAACCTCTACTACGAAATTGCCACCATCAAGTCGCCTTACACATTCCAGGTAAGAAAATAAAATTCTTTCTTTACGATATATGCCTTAGATTTGAACACCAGTTCTATTTCGACTATACCCAATAGAAATACTGGCAAACAAATTGAAAAGGATTCCTTATTCCAACATAATTGGATAGGGACAGTAATTTAAGTTCAAAAAACGTTAAAATTCGTTAATTTTTCATTGAATCTAAATTTTATAATGGAGGAAAGCAAAATTTGACCGGAAATTATCATGTGATTTAAAAGTTACAAATTACTGGATATTGTATCCTGCGGGTAATACTTCACGAAACACAGTTTGTGAAATGAGTGATGCGGTGCATCCAGGCGGCGGTATAGCAAGTTGACTATGCTTTAGGATAACAACGCTCTACGTGCTATTGTTAGACGACATCCTGTAACATTTAAATAGAAGAAATAAACTTTTACCGACACTTTTTCATTGATGGAAGTTTGAAAATGATACTTGAGAGAAAAATTTTGCATGCTCTTACAAGACTAAATATGCAAAACCAGTCACTAAATATTATCTCAAAATTTTGGACAATTTCTCTACAATTGAATCCTATATATTTCTTAAATCTTAAATTTCTACAGAACTCAGATTATATACTAATTGTTTTGATCGATTAATATCGACATACTCAATTCTTTGTGACTTCTGCTTATGCCTAATACGAAATAGAAGTGTCAATAAGTTCAATAAGTTAAATATGAATAGTTGAATGCAATGGAATTCAAGAATCAACTTTTGTTTCATTTAAGTAAGTACAAATAAGGTTAATAAAAACTTTTTCGGGTATGATAATATAAATATTCTTTAATTTATACTCCAAGGTTAATCCGGGAACTTTTCGGAATAAATTAAACTGAAGGGCAGAGTCAGTTTCGTCGCATGGAAAATAACAACCCAATTGTGAAAAATCTGCATGAATTCGAATGACAGAAGCAAGTTCAGTACTTGAGTAAATGGGACGAAATCCTTTTACTTTTCAGGTTGGAACAGTTAAAAACACCCGATTCATAACCGTCACATCGACGCACGCCCGTAATTTAGAACCCAGCTCAACAGTGTCTCCCAGCCTCGTCAGTGGAGAACCACTCACAGAGAACATCCTGGGCGCCACGGCAACGCAGCCTCTTCGATATGAGAACCTCCTTCCAGATGCCAGCATCGCCACTCTGCCGGCGGTGACCCTCACAGACCCAAACACTCCCACGCCGCCATTGGAGACGATGACAGAAACATTCAATACGACGCAACTCCTACTCAAGACGCACGTTCTGCCCATCGTGAGGAAATTCGACGGAGAGACTGGACTTCTTGAAACTGCCACCACTTCCCACATGACACTTGTCCAGTCGTACCATGTGACAAGGCTGGTGACTGCCATCAAGACATTGCCCCCTGCGGAGTACTTCCACTTCGTGGCGAGCAAAAGATTGAAGGAGTTCAACACCCGATTGGAGGAAGCTGGCTCAGAGCTGTTGGAATCCGAGTTGGAAGTGGGTGAGAACGACAACGAAGACGATGAACCTGCAGCAAGGCTCGTCCTTCCTCCAGACCTCGACCTCGCCAACATCGGCTTGGAATTCGACGTCACGGCAGCCGAAAGAGCGAGAAAACTTGCGCCTTCCACAGCTCTAACTAACACGCCTTCTTCCACTTCTACCGCATTGGCCACTCCACAACTCTCACCTGAACAACTTCAGCAATTGGCTTTGCTGAGACTGCTGAACCCAGCCGCCGCACCTCAGATTCTCACCACCTCTCGTCCGGTCCTTAAACTCGAGACTCTTTACGAATCGCACGTGATCCCCGTTTGGAACGGGCTGTCCACTCTGTACAGCACCATCTCCCGTCCCATCGCCACCGTCAGCAAGACGGAGTACGAATACGGCACCACCGTTGCACCCGCCGCAATCCCCAGCGTTATTCCTCCGCAGCAACCGCTCATTCCCAACAACCCCTTCCTGCCTCAGCCTCAATTCACCATCACGAGCCAACCGGTGGTGCAGCAGACCATGGTTACCAGCACCGATTCCAAGATCTTGAGACTCACCTTCGGAGCCAAAACGGTGTATTCCACGCTCTACTCGACGACGGTGGTGCCCACAGTGGTGACGTCCTACGTGACCACGTCGGCACCCGTGCACCCGGTCGTGGCACCCGCATTCCCGGGTTACTTCCCCGGAGGCTATGCTGGATTCCCTGCGTTCGTCGGTTGAGTGCCCGAGTGAAAAGAAAGGACTCTAATCGAGAAAGCATAATTCTATCGAGTGAGATCGATGACTGAGAGATAGTTTTTGGTTGGAAACGTTTCCAATAGGACACCTTGAATATCTGGACAGTTAAAACAGGATCCATGAATCGGTCTTTTCATCCATAAGTATTCTTCATTCTTATATCGTACTATCATATTTCAATTCGTGTATAACACCTTAATATTATTATTTTATTATATTTCAAAAGTGAACATGTAAACCTATTGGTTGTACGGTTGGAAATCAATTTTAGTTATAAATTTATTTTTTTAAACAAAACAAAGATCGTTTGAAATATTCCACCACTACATGGGATTTTTTAAAGATACATATTTTTGATACTCATCATGCTCAAGCACTTCCTATCACAGCCTGACTGGTCAAAATCTCAAAAGGGTTTATTTTAACCAGAATCACTCCAGCGATCTTGCTCAAATGATACATATAATAATATTAGTTCAACTTATTGGTGAATCAATCACAAACAAAATGTAAAAAAATCAAGAACAATTCATCAATAATATTGAGGGCATACATAAGACACACACCTTTTATACCAAATATAGTAGAAAATAATAAGTGTATGAATACAGTATAAGCCCTACGCTGAATCCATATTTTTGCTGTGTCTCATATAGAAAAGAGTATTCCCATCATCATATCTTACGAATACCGTCATAATTTCCTCTCTAATACCATCATCAAAACCCATCAACGACTGAGATAGCTTTATTTCCTTTCATTCTTACAAAAGAATGATAAGAGCTTAATTTCTTAAGCCACTTCCTCCCCATTTTTGTGGTGTCGCATACCAGTTAATTAAAAACAGGACAAGTTCTACCTCGAAATCATACAGGATGCAAATGGAGGAAATCCATCACTCACAGAGAAAACTTCTCATTTCCCGAGAGACATGATGCGACGCCATGTCCATTGTCGAAAGCTGCCCATTGTTGAGAGCTGATCTCCGAACAATGGACTTAGCAAGCACGACAGCTATGCCCATCTCCCGACCGGACTAATGGTCGCCATTTCACCACAAGAAAGGATTCCTTCCAATCCGAACCTCTCTTAAGGTTTTCGCGGGAAACACACCCTTTTATTTCGAGGCACACGTCTTGATTGGGAAGAGAGAGTAATTGCCTCCGGGAGCGTAAGTTTCGTCTGCATTTTGTGCCGATGAAACCAAGATTTGCTTCACCAATGCGCCACCATTCAATGATAGTTTTGTCCAATCACCATTAAAGACAAATTATGCATACAGTAAATATTTAAAAGGAAAGGGATTATCAAGAGATTGGAAAGGAAGGAATATTTAAGGAAAAACGGTAAAAGCAGAGCAATGACTCAATTACGATGATCTTATAAAAAATAGATAAATCAACAGACTGTTTGTTTTCCGATAACTAGCTAGCATTATTTTCCTGAAGAGACTACAGAGGCTGAACAGTAGCATCTTAAATATTCCGCATTGGTTGAATTTGAAAGAAATCCGAATTACTTTGAGGGCTAAATGTGAATTTTCTACTTAATATACTCACATACATACAAACGAATTTGTTCTATGGTGAAATTGGAACAAGAAAGTCCCATCTTCCATCTAACCTTTGTCTCTACGTACATACATAAATAAATGCAAATTTTAGTATAAAACATAGATATATAGTATAAAATAGATATATAAGCAATGGTATGGTTCAGAAAAAATGTGATATGTTTAATCCCTGAAAACGCATATCCATTATACATACATTATATTAGTAGAAATGGAAAAAATAGATAAAACTTCTCTCGGTGGATGACTTAGTAGAGAAGTTTTGGGAAGATTGGTATCAAAAGCATTAAATTTAAGGTGCGTAAGTTTTCCTACTGATAGTAGCAGATGAGATCTGAATATAAATATCCATGACTTAAGGATAATGCGTGGTTTTTGTGTTAACATTAAAATATTATGAGAAACCATTATTTTATAAACAATGCCGTACCAATATCTTGACGTAGAGAAGAGTAAAGGAATAAACCACTGAGGTTGGCATCATAAACTGTTCACAGAGCATGAGTAATCTTTCCTATAATGTCTCATGAATTCCAGTGAAATTTCTAAAGAGCAGTTTCTTCGAGTAGAGTCTTGAGTTATGAAACATATTTGAAATGGGAACTGTTAAAATCGTTTCCAGGCAACGAAATGCGGTAATTACAAATTTTCTCGATAAAAAACTTCTTAAAGTGAAAACAGAATAAATTTTTGATTTGAACTAGAATTGTGCCTTTTTAAGCGCTATGGTTTCCATTGAAAGTATATTTCTAATTTATAAAATTTTTCAGTGAAATATATGCAATAATATTAAAATACTACTTATAATTAAAGTGGACTCACACTGTGGACATTAATTTGGAAACTTATTCCCTAGAAACATCGCATTTCCATTTTGTTCATCGTTTATCTCATACAACTTCAACCGCTTATCAAGTAGAGATTTTCATATCACATCGATTTCAAACATGACTTTAATGTTAACCAAAGCAATATATGTATTCAAATCCGAAACATTTTTATAAATTCAACTTTTGAGTGAATGCTGATTTGTTTTTCTTTTCAATCCTATCGAAACCATCAACTAAAATAAATACATTTTTAATATCCTATTATAATACGAAGACTATATCCTCAAGACCTGAGAAAATGGCATATAAAGTAAGTAACAGATTAACTACTCTGATATCAAAGTTCATTTAAAGCCAAATGAAAACCGCGATGTATCCTCGTACATTATGAGAAGCTGGTAAAATAAACAAGGAGCGCACTTTGCATGCAACATTACTGCAGAACGCCTCTTCTTCTGGCCGTGACAGCAGCCCTTAAGCCTTAATCTTTCAGTAGCTATTACAAGTGTAAGCTCCGTGTCACACTTTGGGCCGACTTTCTCGCCTAGGAACACCACTTCGCTATTAATTTTCTGACGTCAGCATGTCAACCAGGCTTAGAGAAGTGTTACAAGACGGTGATAAGGCATGAGGCGAGAATTCGGGAGAGAAAAAAGTAGAAGCAAACTCTGTCGCAAGTAAAACCCGCAGGCAGAATCCCCAAACAAACACATATCTCATCCGAAGGAGAAAATATGCGGGAAGATATCCTTGGACCAACAAGTCAAGGTGTATAGTGGGAGGAGCATCTTTGATTAAACCAGAACTGGCGATATTTCTTACGGAAGAATGTATGGGGAGAGGTTATTGCGAAGGGAAAAAAATGAATTTGAGAGCATTACCGAGCGTGATGAAAGAATTCCGAGAGCCTCATTCCGACGTTAGTTGGAGAGAAGCAGATGTCGCGCGACACTTGGGCTAGACTTTTTTCTGAGAGGACTACAAGCAGCTTTTTTCTACGCTCGAGGGTTTTTATTAAAAAAGAGAAATGAGGAGTTTTTCGACGGAGAGGAATCCGCTTCCTAGTTGGATTAAGGGTAGGGATTCCTTTTTTTCTGCCCGGTAGGGTTTTCCTCCAGGGTTGGATGCAATACTTTGCGGGGGAATGCTCGTTAAGGGGATCCCTGTTTATTTCATCCCTCTTCTGATTGGCCGAGCCACAATGGTGACGTCAGGTCGACATTAATCCCTCGGTTTGCTTTCCGATCCATCACAACCCCAATTACTGCCGCCTCTTCCTCCAATGGCTTCTCTCAAAACTTCCAAGAAGTTGCTCAAAAAGTGAAGAATCTCAAATCTATTCTATTATCCCGTTGTGGGATCGAAAAGACAACTTCCGATGAGTATATCATATTGAAGATGTAATTAGATGCAAATTCTAAGGAGATGCGCATGAGAGTGGCTTCGTAACTCGAATTACAGCGCCAATTGTGAACAACGTATAGAATCACAACAGCGCTAATTTTGATTCGAAGGATTCCAACAATCGTAATAAGTAGTTTATTGTTAACCTAGGGGATTCAATCACATCCTAACAGCAAAACCCGGTTAAGACGCTTTTCTGAAGACAATGCGTCATCGGAGGGATAACATTATAGCGGAGATAGAATATTAACTTTTATTTTATGTTGGAAGACAAGAGGATGCTATTTTGGCTCCTTTATTCTTATATAAGTACTTCACACCTCAAGATGAAAAACATATTCCTTTGCTGCATTTGCAATAGCTGCAGATGTACAGATAGTCCGCAAACTCTTGTTGCGTAATACTGATTGTCTTCGATATTTATATTTTTTTAAGAATAGGAGGTCTTCCTTTATTACTTGATTTTAGTCATTTTGGAGTCTGAGATGAAGCAATTCTAACCACAGTGACAATTAGGAAAGAAAAATATAAACAATTTTTGGTCATTCGACTGAGGGGGAGATATGTTATAGCAGATTACAGTCTGAAGATTGAAAATATTCGCCTTGTAAGCGGATAGAAGAGTCTTCAGCGGTAATTCTACTACCGAAACGAAATTAAGCGGGATAGCGTCTTAAGAAGAAGCGTTATAAACGGGTTGTATTGTAAATAAAATTTTTATTATGCCTCAACTTAAGAGGTCCTACCTTTTTTCATACTTTTGAAAAACTCAGTTCTGTTGGAAATGTATCAAATTGTATAGCTAAATTGCATAATTCTGCGATCGAAATATTTTCTAACTAAGGGGAGAACCTCATGTCAAATATTGAGTTTTCAAACGTTTATAATTCGTTACTCTCAAAAGCACTCAATTATATTATACGTTAACCTACTTTTCAGTAACATTAATTAAGTTCGATCAATATTATTCATGAGTTTATTTGTTGATTGAATTCGTATAACTACATACAACATTAATGTTAATTGCCTCATAATTTATTCATGTGGTTGGTAACACAGAAAACGTCATACGGTTTTCTCCTATGGTAATTTGTCACGCTGTGATACAAACTTTACCTTTCGAACTGCAACTGTAGCCTAACTGCGTTCCACTCTATCTCCCTTCCACAAGAGTTATATTCGCGCACACAGTTTTCATAGGAAAATAAAGGATTTTTAACCAAAGTTTTCTATCAAGAAAATTACAGAACGATAATCAAATAAAACCGCAGGAATTAATTTCCATGGTTCTCCTTCTGATAAAAGGAAGAAAAATTGAATGCCCTCCACTTATGCAAATGTTAACTTTGATTTCCTTCATGCAAGCACATGTAACACAGGAATTTACCTAGTACAGAATGAATTGCTACAAGGATGGCAAATCATCTGAAAGACAACAAAGGGAAAAATCATTGCTTTCGCCTCAATTTGCATTTTCCTCCAACTTATGCAAAGACAACAACTTCTAAAACTTATTTCCTCTCTCAACTGGGAAATTTAAAACGAATATACCAACGCCACTTCCAACTTCGAAGGAGACCTCAGCCGTTCAATTTATCCGCGCTGATTCGATGACGCGAAGGAAAAGAACTAATTTTCTTCCGAATTTCTTTCACCTTCAATCCCCCTTCTTCCTTTATTGCCTCCTATCACAGACGAAACAAAGAGAAATCGTCTAATCCTGCGAGAGTTTAACCTTAAAGAAAACCTTTCAGAATTTTCCAATCAACCTTCCGAAGATTCCATTGGTGAACACCTACAGTGAGGTGAAATAGAGCAGTATTTCCACAAAGACGGTACACTTGCAATACAAACTGATTCCTCATCTAAACGATCCCCTTCTTGGAAAATAATAAATGCGGCAAAAAGTCTCTCAATGCAGCGCCGCTTCATAATTCAGAAAGGTTATCCCTTCGCCAAATTTATTTATTTATTTTTATTCTTATATCTTACGAAAAACATGTACAAACTTATGTCTTCGATACTTTTTTAAGGTATTATAAATCGAAATTCTTAATTTTGGAGGTTCCACCTCTGACAGAAGTTTTATCTCGAAGTAAAAATTAATCAAAATCAGCCTTGAACGAAATATCTCCGATTGAAAACTCTCGTAAGTGAAGTATACTTGCATTAAACGATTCTTAGATGGAAAGAATAGCGGATGAAAAATCTTGGGCATTATGTATTTGGTATAGAAATCCTTTGAGTGAAGTGAACTCGCGCGAATTTGTGATGCCATTGAAAAACCCTCACATGAAGAGACACATTTGGAAAATTTTCTGTGAATTATGTATTAGTCATTTCATTAAGGTTCTGTAATAAAACGTTCGTCACCTGCATCCATCAGCAATATGGTGGATAAAACATACTCTCACAAACTCGAGAAAGTTCAGTAACTGGCGATACGATTTCCTAAACAAATGATGATATGAATATCAAATGAGCAAAGGCAAGCGTTGTGGTGATACTCTCGGACGCAGATCCGGAATCCTTGAAAAAAGGATCTATGCTTCGATAGCTTGATAAATTCGGAGAAGGTACGTTAGATGATCAGTATTATAGGAACCCCTGCTTCTTCGGTCGATCCGAAGAACTTGAATAATAGAAGTAGATGTTAAGAAAAGTCATTTTAGGGACTCAATCCTAACGGGAGCGATACGTGATGATAACGAAAAAGTAACTAAAGAGGCGAAGAAGTAAATGGAACGCTCGTAGTTCACACCCCCTGCCACACGCCGAAAAGTGACTTATAGGAACGAAGATGGGTGTCTGTGTTTACTCAAGGGCTCACCAGGGTTTTGGTTTTTGTTACAAAAACTGAGTTTAATTGCTGAGCAGTTTCCCAAACGTATAATGCAGATTTTTAAACAATTCGCAAATACTTTCTTAAAACGCTTAAATCTGCCGTAAAACATTTCTTGGTATACTTATCATCTGTCGGGGCACACAGCTTAGAATAGACTGATGTATAAAAGAAATGAAGATCTTATCTCCATCCATGATGTTTATATCGCAACGAAAACTGGCTTCGTAATATTGCGAAATTTCGTAATAGAGAGGAAACACGCCGTCCGCAAAGAAACTTCTTCGAAAACAAGAGATTTTTTTGGGCGAGATTTTCCGCTTCCGTAAACCGAGGGATGGATTCCAGGAGGAGGGGGATGAGGGAGAGGAATGAGGGGGGAGGGATGATAGAGGGGAAAGTGGGTTCACAAAACAAGAGTCACGTGTGCAAACGGAACTATGAAAGCGAGAATGAATTCATTTGCATGCGAAACGGAGAACGCTCCAATGCACACCCTTCTTTCTTTGATTTTTAAGCTGAAGCACGTCTTGCCGCACTCTACCGAGATTTATTCCACTTTGGGACTCTTATTCTCCTGAATCACGCACTTAACCTCGCTTTTTATAATTACAACTCCTTTGTCTTCGGGTGCCATCTCTGGAAAATTCATCCGAAGAGCTTATTTTTGCTCGGAGGAATGTAACGACCGTTCCTAGAATTTGTTCCGTAATTTCTCCTCCGAAGGATAATACTTACTCGGAGATGAGATTCGCTGTGAAGGATGCATTGAAACGACCTAATGGATCTGAAATAAACGTGCTGCTGGAAAAAGGAAGAACTGATGTACTGGTACTGGGGTACTGACGACACGAGTGCGTGGAGATGAAAGAAACTTTTCGGGAAGGAGAATCCACAACGATGGGGGATGAAAAAGGTAAGGGCTTAAAAGTTCTTCAGGTAAACTGTAGAAGCGTCTTAAATAAGGTAAGCGAGTTCACCAGTTTGACAGAGGCCTGCCAACGGAATATAGTTATTGGGGCAGAGTCATGGTTAACAGACGAAATACTTTCAAACGAGATTTTCCCTACAGACTTCACAGTGTATAGAAGAGATCGAGGCTCTAGAGGTGGAGGTATATTTGTTTGCGTGAGAGATAGTATATATAGCTCGTTAGAATGGGTTCTCAACGATTGCGAGGCTATCTGCGTAAAAACGTTAGTCGTTTTCATAAAGTTTTAAATATAATAGCAGCCTACAGAAAACTAAATGAGGATATGTACTTACTGGATAGGTTAAACGATTTACTCATTGAATATAACCCATACCAAACCACCTAATTAGCAGGGGACCTTAACTTACCGATGGTTAATTGGGAAGGGGTAACAGCAGGGGGCGGTAGGGCACAAACTGCAGTAGAAAAACTAATAAACGAAGGAGGTTTCGTTCAGGTCGTCGATTTTCCAACCAGAGGAGGTAATCTTCTCGACGTCTTTCTTTTGAGACCGAACAATGTATTTCTCGAAGTAGAAAAAGTCCCAGGAATAAGCGACCATGAGGGGGTACTCATAAACATCGACTGGAATCCTCAAAGTCCGAGATTGCAACAATGTAATATAGTGTGGCAGTATAGGAAGGGAGACGCGACCGGCTTCCAAAACCACCAAAGGGAAAATTTTGCTCAATGGGTAGAAATTAGTCATAATGTTGAAGAAATGTGGTGTGGCTTTAAAATAATACTGCAAGAAGGAATTAAAAGTTTCGTACCCATTAAGCAACTCAAGAAAAACCCAGATCCAGAGTACTATAACAAAAACATACGTAGATTAAAACGAAAGGTTCGAAATGCGCATCAGAAAAATGGGAAGGGAGAAAATTATCAGGCAAAATATAAAATATTACTTCTGGAGTTAAATTTAGGAAAAAAAAGCAGAAAATAATTTTATAGAAAAATATTAGATAGAAAAGGCTCCAATGAATTCTATAAATATATTGGGCGTAGGAGGGATGATAAGCAAAAAGTCACAACGATTTGTGATGAATCAGGTAATCAATTTTTGATAGTACAAATCAGGCAAACGTATTAAACAATTGGTTCGGTAGCATCTATCAAAATCATATGCCCGTCGTAATTAATGAGGAAAATATCGCCACGAAATCCGACTTAGCACATTCACCTAAACTTTTACAGATTCTGGGCAGAGATATTCATAAAAAGATTAAAAATTTAGGAAACAACAAATCTAGAAGACCAGATGATATATCAACAGAGGCTCTAAAGCTAGGATCGATGGAAATCATTCTCTACTTAAAATTATTATTTAACGCATCCCTTAATATCCATTACCTGCCATCAGACTGGAAGAAGGCGACAGTTATACCTCTTTATAAGCGCGGAGATAAAACAAACGTTAAAAATTGCAGTCCGGTAAGCTTAACTTCCGTTGTTTGCAAAATTATGGAGAACATCATAGAGGAATACCTTAGAAATTACTGGGAAGAAAACAATGGGCTTAGCGAGTGCCAGTACGGATTTCGTAAAGGATACTCATGCGAAACTCAATTACTGGGACTATATCAGGAGATAGCCAACGCGATAGATAGTAAGGATACTGTAGATGGTATTGTCATAGACTTCGCTAAGGCATTCGATACGATTCCGCATGAAACACTTATATTCAAACTAAGAAAATTAAATATTAATGAAAGGGTATTCATTTGGATAAAAAATTTCTTTTCTGACAGAACTCGAAAGGTAAGGATGAATGGAGAATATTCTATGGAAGTTAATGTAACCTCGGGAGTGCCTCAAGGAAGTGTCATCGCTCCTTTACTTTTCTTAATCTATATAAATGACCTGCCAGATTGCATTCAATCCAATGTTAGATTATTTGCAGATGATTGCATCATTTATAGACGGATAAACAATAACGAGGATAGGGATGCATTACAGAGGGATTTAATGTCGTTAGAAGAATGGATTAATGAACATAAAATGAGCATTAATGTGAGTAAAAGTGTACACATCACATTTTCAAATACGAAAACATTTTCACCCCACGTATATCATCTCAATGGAGAAATTATACCAACGTCCGATCACTGTAAACATTTGGGAATTATATTTACCAGAAACCTGAATTGGGAAAAACACATAGATTATTTAGTAGTGAAAGCGTTTAGAACACTACATCACGTCATGAGAAACTTAAAGGGAAGTAATAAGAAAGCAAAAGAATTGGGGTATCTAACTTTGATTCGGCCGATCTTAGAATATGCGACTACAGTGTGGGATCCTCATGAGAACTGTCGAGTAAAGAAATTAGAAAAAGTACAAAGAAAGGCAGCTCGGTATGTTATGGGTAGGTTCAGAAAAAGAGATAGCGTCACAGAAATGCTAAACATCCTTGGATGGGAATCACTAGAGAAGAGAAGGAAAATAAATAGGCTAGGTAACATTTATCAGATAGTTACAGGATTAAAACATTTAATCAAAGGGCCTGATTTTTTAGGAAGGTGTGGAACAGCCAGAAAATGAAACTTACAAGGAGAGACTCTCACTTTTGTCCGGGGATTTTGATGAAACTTTTTGCAGTGGTGCAGGAAGTAGAGTAATGAAAAAATTTAACGGCGTTTCTCTGAATGGGCCTTAGTTTCGCTGCAATAATAATTGAAAATTGATAATCGGAGTATAGGCAACCCCACAATACACGTCCATGCTAGCCGAGTATGCATGAAAGAATGCGATGTTTTATGGTATATTTGACATTACATTTTTCTTTTTATTCGTAAAATTCTTTCCTTGATACTTACTATTGGGCTTATTAATAATAATAAATAGTATGCTCAATTAGTTATCCCGTTAAATAACCTTCGTGAGCGATATTTTTCCATTTAAGGTAGTTAACGTCTATGCTAAGAACGAAAAAGGAGCTTGCATTCAAGTATTTTAGGATTTCATAATCATAAATATCGATTGCTTTCTAGAATTTATAATAAAAACCATTGTCTATATATTAATTAATTTATTTATCCGATTTCAACATTTCTCGACAGAAATGCATGTAAGCCATTTTTCGGTAATCAATATCACTACTTCCTGACGAGATAAAAATTCAAGAAATACTGCATTAGATGCATAATTGTGTATTAAATATCGATAGTTTTTTGCGCACTGTATCCTTCGTTCGATTTCAGATGACTCGAAAATACTCTTGTAATAAATGTTAAGAAAGAAAAGAAAAAAGTTCATTTTCATCATCGTTCATCGATTACAGAATTTATCTTTAGTACATACAATGAAATCAGGAATAATGGTCCTGCGAAATCGATACTAGTACCAAAAGAAAGGAAATTGAATATAGATAGTTATTTTTTGTTGCTTGTCATGTATTTTTTACCAGATATCCTGAAATCAGATAAATAAATAAATATATAAATCGTAGTGATTATTAAATAAGAATATGAAAGGCAACGCAAAATCCTAAGTAATTCGAACGCAAATTCCTTTTTCATTCATAGGATTGTAGTGAAATACTTAAAATTTAGTAATATTTAAAGTTATTTAAGGAGTTAACAGACCTTTCTCAACTTCAAAAAATTCAAATATTCGTTTCTTTGCATGAATGTAAAGAATCAACCTTAAAATATTCAGGCAAAGTGGTATTTTCATATTATAAAAATTAGCTGAGCTACAGCAGATTTTCTTTAGCAAAGCAGAGCACTCGATGAGCCGCCAGTGACACTCGTAAGCTTAAGGAGTCGAACATGGGTGTTATTACCTTCTCCTAAAGTCTTCTTTCCTCAAAGTAACATCGTGGTACATGTACCTATATTCATGTTGAAATAATGGTTCTCTCGTTTTATGAAAATTATAAACTTAATGAATAAATCCATGTTATTATGTTATTCTTCCTGCACAACTTTCCATTATTTTTGACAAATAAAGAAAAGTTGTGCAAGGTAGTTAAAGAAACTCTAAAAATAAATTATAAAAGAAGATGAGGTACCTGAGCTTTTTTATCTTTTGATTATATTCACCTGCCTCTTTTTCGATGGCTTAATTTTTTAATAGATAACTCTAACGTTATCTATGGAAGAATGCAGCATTTCCATTTTACCATAGGATCAGGAAGCGAACAGTTCTATTCTTGTTTTCGCACTGTATTTATCGTGAACACATGGTATTGAAAATTTCAATAATAATTTCAGTAATATGGAGAATGGATACGTTGGTGCTATTCATTGGGTATAACATAGAACATATTTTAGTTGATGTGCTATGATTGGTTTTATGCTAGTCCAATGACAGCCACATCGTTTTAATAAGTGTTATGAAGTAAATTAAGGTCAAAGTGACTGAAAACATCGACTACTGACAAAGACAAGACTAGGAGCGAGCAACATAGCCCACGGAAGATTGCATGACACCATCAAACAGGAGACTTATCCCTTATAGACAGATGTTCCGTAGAAACGACTGAATCTATAAATGGAGTTAGTGAAAAATAATTCAATACTGATATACTTTACCTGTATATTTTACTGAAACTTTAAGATTTTCTATCTTTACACAGCATTTTATTCACTCACTTTATTCATCGCAATGAAACTTGTCGAAAATATATAAAATTAAACTAACTATCGTCCAACAAGAGCGATTTTCGATATAATTAAAATTAAGAAAAATATCGAAAATTACACTGATTTTTCAAATAACTTCATTATTTTAGTATAAACAATTCTCAGAATATCAAATATTTGAATTTCAAAAATCGTTGTTGTAATACGAGAATTAATAAGTAATTAATAAATTTATAGTTTAAGAAATTTTTATAGTTTAACATAGTGTATGGTTAAATTCGTGTCAACCAACGAGGTGTGTATTTTCTTGTGAGGATAATTTTTCATCCATTATATTTACTTTCAGCTTAATGTTTCAAAAGGTATTTATATTTCCATACAATGCTTAATAATCATATAAATATCAGAAAAATAATATCACTAAAAATATCAGAAAAACCGTTTTCTCTTACTAGAAGAGTATTTCTCTCAAAAATTAAAAAAAATACCGCTAATCACTGTAAATCCGGCCTGGAAAGTAATATAATTCCTTTACGAGATTAATAATTTAGTCTACTATTTATTATTATTAATAATTCAATTAGTAGACAACAAGGAAATTATTAACGAATGAAATTGAAAAAAGGTGCAAGATATACCAGAGAACAATGCGTTATTTCCTCCAAACTCGACTAGCTCGGATGTGTATTGCAGATTTGCCTGTACTCCGATTAAATTGGATAAATAAATCAATTAATATATAGACAATGGTGTTTATTAAATAAAATTTTAGAAAGCAATCGCTATTTATTATAGTGCAATCCTAAAATTACTTGAATGCAAGCTCCTTTTACGTTCTTAGGATAGTCGTTAACTACCTTAAATACCTTAACGAGATTACAAATTGAGCATTCTATTTATTATTAATAATAAGTCCAATAGTAAGTATCAAGGAAAGAATTTTACGAATGAAAAGAAAAATGTAATGTCAAATATACCATAAAACATCACATTCTTTCATGCATACTCGGCTAGCATAGACGTGTATTGCGGGGTTGCCTATACTCCGATTATCAATTTTCAATTATTTATTGCAGCGAAACTAAGGCCCATTCAGAGAAACGCCGTTAAATTTTTTCATTACTCTACTTCCTGCACCACTGCAAAAAGTTTCATCAAAATCCCCGGACAAAAGTGAGTCTCTCCTTGTTAGAATACTACTCGTTAGGAACGGCTAAATACACTAAATGATCTACACTGATATGATCGCCGATTGTATGAGAAGTAGCTTCGCGTATGGCACTGTATCGAATGCCGTCCTAAAAACTAGCAAAATGTCATCTGGCCTAAAGCCTTTCTCGGCTGCTTGCATCATATCATGACTAAATGGCTATCACAGAAGCGACCTTGAAGGAAACCATGCTGACTGCGCGTGGTTGCAATGTTTTCATATGTGCAAGAAAACTTAAGCAAGTAGTAGTTTGGTTAGTGAAGCGGACAATATCCATCTGCGTAGTACATTATTTCCCCATAAACAAGCTGATTCTTGATTTTGCGGCAGGAATTTGTACCTCGTGACCAATGACCAAATAGCTAAGTAATCATAGGTTAATAAGTGCGAGAGAATGAGCTTGAATAAAACAAACGCGAAAATAATAACGCAAAGAGTATTATCAAAGACATCGATCCACGCGGTGGTCTGCCTAGAATATCGTACCAGTTTTATTCGTATAAATGTAGAAAAAAATTATAAGATACAAACAGGCAGTTAATCATGTATCTATGGAACAGGAAGGTTAATCTGTTGGCCGGTAAATGCGAAGACAGTTCAGAGGAATTAGACTGTGATGATTTCATTCTATGTATAATCTAACTTCTATTAATTTACTTTTAAAGTTTAAGGTGATTTTAAGAAAAGACGAGATTAGTAATTTGGAAGAAGGCGGAGAGTTTATACGGATCAGGCAAATTGAATAAATATTGGCAATAAAAAGAATTGAAATTATTCCTCATTATAGTGCTGCACTATTATGTAGCAAATACAACGTAATTGTATTGAGGAAATTCCACCAAAAGACTTTAGTAGTATCGATTCAACTTAATGTAGAATAGAACGTTTCATTGCAAATTTCGTCTTACAGTGAACATGGCATACACATAGCCTTCACCAAGATTTGGATTGAATTGGCTATTTTTAAATGTACCTTATACTGTCGCGATCTTAAAGAATTGATTGGAAGGAAGCTTTAATTAACTTTAGTGTAGACCAATAGCGTAAAACGTATATTCGTGCACTAGTATTTTTTTAAAATACTTCCATATGGAAAGCAAATAATTCCAATGCCTGCCAAAGATGAGTGAATTCTTTATCTTATCTCTTTCCGGAAGGTTCAATAATTACAAATACCGATTAAAGTTAGTTGGATTAAAAAGACACCTGGCTAGTTAAGTTAAATGTATGCAGGAACAGAGTATGTCAGCTGAAACTGTATTGTGTCTCATCCTTTTATGCAAAGATACCGGTTAATCTGCCCGAGAGCTAAGAGTAATTATATTTTATATTTATAATGATAAAATGGTTTTATTCTTCATTTTTATTCAATATACTGTGTTATTAACTAAACGTTTAATGTAATTGTCCTTTACTGTTCCAATTTTTAGAAAGCTAATCATTTGAAGTGAAAGCCATAATAAGAAGGCGGTTACTAATAATTAAAAAAAGGATCCTCCAACACATTGACATTTTTTAAATCCAATCACTAGTGTCCGAGTAAATCACGATAATATTATCTTCACGGTGAGAATGTGCTATACACGTATGCGTTAGTGAATGGGTTTGTGATCGTGTGTGGTGTTCATGAGAGAAAAACAAACTCTCCAATTACAATTATTACTAAAACAATATCTAATTCATCCATCGCCATAAAAGTTAAATATTAAGATAAAAATTGTGTAAATTGATGTAAGAATTTATCTTGTGGAACATTAAGAATTTCTAAGAGTTTATTTCTGAGGAAGTACTTGGTTGCATGTGACGAAAACGAATTTAACGGAAGTATATGTAAACCGAAAAGTTCTCAAAATGATCACGATATCCGAATTCGGAAAGTGTTTCGACTTAAAAATTTTATGCATAATTAATAATATATGATGAATTCTCTTTCCGGGGATTGTACTTAAAAATTAATAAATTCAATTCTCAGAAGAAAATTAAAACCCCTGAAATGTTAACAGCATTCCTAACTGGCTGCTTGACCTTTCCTTAATCGTTATAACATTTACAAATTCCTCCTGGTTCTTCTCACACACTCTTTACCTTAACCAACACCATAACTTACTCCTGGGCGCGACATACCGTCGCTAATGGTGGTTCTCCGATGAAACAGCCGATGAGGGAGGGAAGGGGGGGATTGGGGGGGAAACCCTAATAACCCTAAGAAGTGGACCCTCCAGGCCGTTGTGACGTGCTATAGGGTTCACCTCTATGCCTAGAGGGCCCCCTGCCACAACTTCAAGGACAAGCTCCGACCTCATAGACAGAAAGAACGAGCAGGTGAGAAGTGAGTGCTTAGTTACCTCACCCCTGCAGAAGAAGGTGAAAGAAAGGCCCCTGAAATAGATGCCTGCGACTGTAGGCCTAAGAGTAGGCTAGGTTTGTAGGGAATGCCTTCCCCACGCCCCCTACAGAGCAGGTGGTTAGTACATCTATGGTGCACTTCTTAAGAAAACTACTGATAACTGTTGTCAAATTCATTGCAGCATTTGACTGTGATATGGCTACAATAATCCATCGTTGACGTTTTAAGTTAAAAAAAGTTATTGAATGTAAATTAAATGTTAACTTGATGGTTAAATTCTCATCTTTACATAAAATGCAGAGGATATTTAAATCAAAGATCGCAACTGTCGCTTAGGCTTAATGTAACAATAACTGCTGTTGTAGGCACAAAACTTGTATTAATATCCTCTATGTAAGTTCATCTGAACAGAAAAGAAACTGAGTACTCACGTGTAGTTCTGAAGTTAATGATGACGGATCTACCTGTGGAAAAAGAGAACGAATTCTTTAATAGGTAGAGTTCCCTTCATATCCTCCCAAATCTTTTAAACATTTACCGACAATTGTTACATTGTTATACATTTTTACTTTCTCATCAGTAAGTAATAATCAGAATCTACACGAAAGCCTTCAGAACTTCTCTTCAGGGACACAATTCATGAAATAATCTACTGTAGTACGCGATCCTTTGAGTTACCCAATTCTCTTCTGAATTAATTCTTCAGGCCGATAAATATCTAGTGAATGAGAGTATTGCATCATAAAATGCGAGGAGTTAGTGAAGTTAGATTACTACGAAGAAAACATTGTACTCCGAATTTCGTTAACCATCAACAATTATTGCTAACCATCTGTCAAACAAGCGTGAGAATACAATAGAATCTTAACAAAAGTATTAAGTCAATCTAATTTTAGGTCGTAATGAAATTTGCATGGCACATATAATGTAAGAATACTATTATTTGAAAGAGAATAAATTGGAATCCGCTGTTAATTGATAAGAGTTTCGGAGGGATGTTCCCAGAAGGTGTTAGCTGTCCTTTCTAGGAATTGGTGCCAGACGGCCATCAGTATGTCGACGATTGAAATGTTTTCCGAACCATCTACTTCACCAACACTTGTTAACTCACGAAAAGGACTACAATCGCAAAAGAATATTTGATCTAAAAGTTTCTGATTATAAATTTCTGAATGTTTGTACTAGCTGACGATAATAAGCTAGAGACGAAATAATCAACTTCCTGTTTACGAATTTAACGAATAGCAAACGGACACACCATATCACAGTACGAATCCGACATTAGTCAATAAGATTCGAACTCTAGTTGAAATGAAAAATCTCGCTAAAACATCCAGTAAAAACACGGCACATTCACACTCTTAAATATGAATTTTCAGACTCACTGCAGTATATTAAAGCATGGTTGCAAGTGATACAAATGAGCGATATTAAGTTAAAACACAATAAATATTTATGGACACATTAGAGGAGAAAATATAATAATAATACATGTAGTATTTACGGTAATTTAGGAGAAAGCCGAACTTGGATGTACACTCGAAGGTCAGTGTAAACACGGCTATTTAAGAGGGACTAATGTCTTTACAGTGAAAGAAAGGAAGAGCCAACTGTCCTTGGATGATAACAAAGTCAATAAAAATATCAGTGTACACTTCATTGCCTCTCATTTTCATTGATTGTAAATAAAGGCAAAAAGGAAAGTGTCTTATGACGAATAGTGAGTGAATAAGAGGAAAAGTGACTTACGAGGGGTCCAAAATAAACAAGACAAAAGAAAATCCTAAGGACACCAAAACATGTTGAATGTTAAATGTAAATTATATGTTAAGTGGACGGTTAAATTCTCATCTTTATATAAAATGCAGAAGATATTTAAATCAAAGATCGAAATTGTCGCTTAGGCTTAAAGCAACAGTAACTGCTGTTGTAAGCACAAATCTTGAGTTAATTAGACTTGTTTGATGAAGTAGAGGAACATTAGTTCATCTGAAGAGAAAAGAAACTGAGTACTTACGTGTAATTCTGGAGTTAATGATGATGGAATTTCCTGTAGGAAAAGAGAATAAATTGTTTAACTGATGGAATTCCCTTAATGTAAACAGTAATTCAATAATCACCCACATTTGTAACATTGTTATACTTTTTTTAAGAAATCACGGAATTCATACAAAAAGTTGATCTTCTTCTTAGAGACACAGTTTATGGGAAAGTCTGCTTTTGTGCGTGATTCTATGACTTACACAATTCCTTCCTTTCTGAAATTATCACATCGGAAAGTTGCCTAAAATCCCAATTAATTCTTAATAAAAACTGCAAATCTTCAAATAGAATGCCAACTGAAGTGTCGGATATTCTCCTTTAATATAACTATTGTTCGTTTTGTTATTCAATGTTTTATGTGCGACCATTATAAACTTATACTAAAATATCGCTTTCTTGTAAATGAAGAGCAAAAGTAATGTCCGTTTAATAATTACAACACGATTTCTTGCTTAGCATATGTCTCTGAAAAAAAATCTTGTGAATGAAAATATTAGAGTATCCAGCGGATTAAGTTGGTACCCGTGAACTCCAGAAAGTGCAGCGCTAGGGATAAATTTATTTGTAAAATGCTACGAAAAAAGGCAAAGGTAACGAAGATGATCTCATACGCAGGTTAGGAATCTTTGAAAGAAAGAATACCAGAAGCTAGATTGAGCTTGACAAATTTTGAGACATCGTGTGCTATTTCGGCCGATTCAATTACGAGCAAAAAAATAAGAGAATTAGATGCTAGAGCAAGTCGTGCTTTGGATTCATATTTAAGATTTTTTGCGTTCCCCACAGAACGTTTTTGGGGGCTGCAAATGATAAATGAGCAATATTAAGTTATAACTAAAGAAATTGTTTATGTACAGACCGGAGGTGAAACTAAGATAATGATAAATGTAATATTTACTGTGTTTGTTTACCTAACTTAGAAAGAACTTGTACTTGAGAAAAGACTCGAAGGTCAGTGAAAACAGGCCATTTTAGAGGGGCTAATGTCTTAACGGTGAAGGAAAAAAGAGCCAGCTGTCCTTGGAGATGATAACGAAGTCGTTTTCCTAAAATATCAATGTACACTTCACTGTCCTTTGATTTTCATTGAATACAAACAAAGGTGAAAAGGAAAGTGCCTCCCTCGTTTCAAGAAGTACTGACTGGCAGGTGAAGCAAGAAGCGTACAAGAGAAACGGAAAGTCCTAATGATACCGAAACACTCGTCATGATAAAAAAACATAGTTGCGAATACCCGAAAAATACGAAGTTATCTTTTCTAAGAATGTCTTTCTCAAACATATTTATGCATTTAAAAATTGCTGGATTTATCCACTTCATGCATTTACATTTGAGGAGATAGTTGACTCAAAAGATCAAATTGTTTGTATCGTTTGAAACAAGCGTCTCTATCGATGTAAGTGAGAGACCAGGAGAGGATCATCAGTTAGAGCGTTAAAATCTACGCAAGTCCTGTTTTAAATCGTTGAGCTTTATGTAGATCAAAAGAATAACATTAAAATATTGATAAAATTTACCAATAATATATGAAACCAAAGACGAAAAGGTGGTGAATCTTTAAATTGCTTTCGAATTTTGATTAATATAGCAGATGCTCCTAAACACATAAAATTTCATTTCACTGCTGATTATAAAACATTCTGGAGATGATGAAAAAATTAAACGATATTTAAAATAATTGTTGATTAAAATCCCTCCAACAATACAGTTCCTGGTTCTCGAGCAGTTAAGAAAAAAATATTACATTATGTTCCTTTATTCAACCAATCTCTTTAAGCAGCTAATTAATTACTAGGAGTATTCATCGTCTTTCATATGGTAAAGGATTAAATTATTTCAAACATTTAATAATTAATATTTTAACCTTAGAAGTGATGAATAGCCATAAATCTTCTTCTTGTAAATTGGTCGTTAAATTTCATTACAAAAGCAACTCAAAATACTAGCTGATTATTTTAAATATATTTAGAATGGGAATGGCGTCTTGTACAATTTGGTATGGTTTCGTAGTGATATTTTCCTGAGAGCCAAAAAACATTTCCATGTTAACAGTTGCTCTGTGCTAAGAATTTTGCCTAAACGAATTAATACGCGAATTTATATTTTTATTTAATACCATGATAACGGTACCACACGGTTTTTCCGCACAGAAAGGAGTACTTTTCATCTAATATAGTGAAGAGATTAGTAGTTCATATGTTTGTAATGGAAAAAAGTTTAAGAAAAGAATTCATTATTGGTCACGACTAAGCTGCTCAAAGAAAATTTTAAACTCCATATGCAATTCGAAATAATCAATTTCAAATGTGGCTTCAAATCGCACTATAAATACCATTTCTTTTTAACGGAAGAATTTAATAATGTTATATTTCCTGCTGAAAATAAGTTTCCCCAAAAAGCGTTCTTTCATGCAAAACTTTCCTTCTGAAACATGTTAATATACATTGGCAGTTACACGATAAATAATGGACCAATAATGCATTTCGTGCCAGCCGATATACCATGTTATCCCTTTTAATAAACCAATCAGTTTCAACTGGTTTTGATCCGTTAATTAACAACCGAAAATACAACCACTCAAATTCTACACTTTAGAAATAATACTGATCCATCAGAAGAAGAAATGCAAAAGAGAAAAACTCTTAACTGCTCACCATTTGTGGTTCTCCGGGTATTCTTGTTCCTGCTTACATCTCATAAGTGCCTTTCCACGATCACATAGAAGAAACTCCCAAGCAATAGAAGTGCCGAAAGGGAAGGGTGTCAGAATCTGGAAAAATAGAAACGCTAAATTAATTCATTTGCGAATAGCAATGGGGTAATATTGTGTGGTATTATAATCTAGGGTATTATTGTGTTGTGCATACATAAATGCGAGCAATTGGCAAAGATAATGATTCATTAAGGATTATTGTTAAGATCATATTTAACAGTAACCTGTTCTACATCATAACTATTACAGTAAAATTATTTTTATATTTTATTCAATTTATTAATAAGCACGACATACATAAAGAAATAATGGCTATATTTCAAATTGAGGGTACACTAAACGAAATCTGTATGCACTGAAATCAATGTGAAGTATAATTATTAAATGATTTCCGGCGTTCAAATGCGCTAATTCAGTTCAGTGTAAAAACAGAAAGAACTCAAAAAGAAAAACATGCATCTCTCACTTGCGCGCAGGTACCGAGATCGATGGAGATATTCATCAGAGGAACCGCCCGGCAAGTAGGAGTTCCAGATTCAAGACCTTCCTTTCCCTTCCATTTCTTACACATCTACGAAAATCTTCTACAATGCATTACTTATCAGAGATAAAAAACGAAAATTCTAAGGAAACTATCCTTTGATCTTTACTTCCGTTTAAATTAAGTATTTAATAAAAAATGTCCCCAAAGGCAATTAAATATAGAATACTGATATAGGCCAGTTTCGAATACTAAATTCCCTCCATTTCTTCCACAACTACGAAAACCGTACACAATGCATTATTCATCAGAGATAAAAAGAACAAAAAGAAAATTCTAAGACGGCCATCTTTTGATGAAAACTTCCGTTTAAATTACGTATTTAATAAAAAATTCCAAATTGAAATTAAATATAGAATACTGATAGAGGCCGGTTTCGATCCGTAAATCAAGCCACAGAAATATTGGAACTGGTTTAATTAGCTAAGGAATCCAAAGTCAGCTTGAAATTCAAATGTAGATTTCCGTTACGATGTCGGTCGGAAATATTTTCGACTCATTCTAGTAAAAAAACCCCCGAAAATTGTTTTCCACCTTAATACAGCAAATATTCGAGGAGTAAAAGTGGTATCGGAAAAATTTGAAGGATTACCTTGGGCTTTCGTCAAATAACGTCTCTAGAAGTTGAGAATCATAAATTCATTTCTTTAATATAATTTGCGAGACGAGATAAAAAATAAACGTACATAGCTAAATCATCGGACGATGAATGATGGTAAGAAAATCATGAAGACGAGTCATCTCGATATCTTCTATCGACGAATAATCGGGATAGTAAATCATCTATAGTCAATCGTGAGAGTATTACGTAACGAAAAAAAAACATGTACACTAACGATTGTCACAAAAATAACAACTTAAAAACTGTAACATCAATTATTGTCTTTAAACTAAGAATTAATTCAAGCAAGATTCATTTATGTTACTTACCGAAACTGGAGAAATCCCCGAGAAGTCCTGCGGCCATCTTGACGGCGGAAGATGTCTTTCCAACCCTTAATTTAACTATAAATAATTTAAGAGGTTCTAATTTGATAACTTACTATGTAAAACTAAAATTATGCTACACAATTACTAGATATAGAATCTACTAACCTCCAAGAAATTTGAATTCTAACGGTTTTTTTTCGTAAAAATTCTTCAGCATGTCAACACCAGGCGAAGTTTCTAGATCAACTAAAGTTTAAACCTAAAAAATCAACGGATCAACGAAACGGTGAGATCTGATTGGTTGTTATTTCTCGCAGTTACTTTTACTGTCACCCCTCCCACTTTTCCCCCTGCCGGAGAAAGTTGTAACTTATAAGTAACGATAAATTGTTATTAAATTAGAAATATATTTATTTAAACACATTATAAGTTTAATTTAAAAAATATTGGAATAAATTTCGATCCTCTAAAACCTAGTACTTAAAATCGGCGTAAAATAGTTGATAGCTCCTTGTGACGTAATTATAACTTACGTTCAACCTATGGTATGAGCAACGGTACGAGAAACATAATGAATTCCAATCATTCAAGTTATGAAACTATGCAATGTGATCTAAAAAGAATTAATGCAATGACTACGCAATTAATAAATAAACATATGGTTAGTTGCTGTATTTTAATATCTTCCATCTCCTATGTGATTCATAGCAGGTAATGAAATATTTAAAATTTCTACGAAATTTTAATCGATATTATTTTACAATAGAAATATTAGTTACGATAAAATTGATTTAAATATTGTTAAATCCTAATCACTCCACGAAAGATTGCAAAGATACAGCATTTGAAATCAATTATTACCGTTTTATCGTTTTTACTGCAATCTCTCGATATTTCTCTCTCTTTTACACACGTTTTCACTACTGATTCATCAGGTATTTTGAAGCTAGTGATAAAAAAATTTCTACCGACTTCTACCGCCAAAATATAAATTTACAGTCCGAAAGGAAAAGGACTGAAGATGAATTAATAAAAAAAGAAATGATGGGGCAGCACAGGAAAACGTATACGAGATGTTTCAATTCGAGATGATCCAGAGAAATCATTTTGGGCATTAACACTGTATTGTTATTCTCAGCGTATTCATTATTAAAACTATGAAACTAATTCTAAGTTTTCAAATAAAGTGAATCATTAGTCCCTTTTTGGATTCCCTAATCAGCACGGCCAACGCTATTCGTCTTGTCTCTATAAGCACGTCGTTGGATATTCTTCCAAACTAATCTTCCCAATAATATTGCAATAAATAACTTACCATTGAGAATTCTTCTGGTTCCTTTCAATTTTAATTCAGATTATTGCGTCCGAATACATGAAAATTTAAAAGCACACTTCCGAAGCCCGTACATCTTACGTTATTTGTCCAGCTGCGAAGAAATCCGATTTTAAAGCTTCTTCACTTCTCTACGAGGCCTTCTTCAGACTTATTATCTTCTCTCGCACAAACGATTTTAATATTCGCGAAGGACATGTTCAAGTTACCGACGCCATTACATGTGCTCCATACTCGGATTAAGTAATGCACCACAGCCACCATGATCCTTTTATTTCCACTCACACTTTTTCCAATTATATCACTGAATGTAAAGCTGAATCCAGTCTACACTAACTCCTTTTCACCTTTGTTAAATTTGAAACCCACAGAAAAATGTAAACGGTGCCATTTTGAACACAGTCCACTTAGCGAGACAAAGTACTGAGAAGTTCGAAGGCCACATGACGTGACTAGCAGGTTTCGTTTGTCAAAATTTTGTAGACCATAATCCTCTTTAAAAGCGCGGAAACACGCCAAGACCTGCTGCCTCAAGAAGAGATTGATCATACACCTAGGAACTTAAAACCTTAAGTATTTCCATCGGTATGTGTCTTAGAAGCCTTAAAAAAGTGATATCTGATGAAAAATCAATCACATTAAGTTTGTGCTGTGAGTGTATGTGAAATATCATGTTGTGTTTGTGCATTTCGGATAAAGGTGTGTTTCAGCTCCATGATCGGTGATTTTTCGAAAAGCATGGCGAAGTGTAGCAGTGAGCATAGTCATCGATTGAATAATTATTACTTAAATTGGAGTTCTTATGAAGGCAGGTGTTCACATGGATCTGGACTAAATCTGGGGAATTCTGCGTAAGTCTTTAACTCGGTAGTGTTAAGATGCCATTGCAACTGAATGGATGAACTTCCGGTGTGAGATTAATGAATACGGGGTTCTTCGTGCATATCAAGCCGGAATTATATAGGATTGGAAGGTAAGAATGATTATTCTAACAAGGAAATACACGGATATTGTGGTCTATTTCACATACAATCTAAGTTGGGTAATGTAAGGCAATAGACAGAGTATGTCCATAGAAATTGTGAACCATATGATCTCTTCTTTCTAACTTCAGCTTGGTATTCATTATTTACATAATTATAAGCTAATTTAGCTAATTTTAAAGGTTCCGAAGAATGAGTGGTACTCTGGGAATCTTTTAGTTCCACATTTATTCCACCTTAATGCTAAATTAATAGCATTGAGTACCTCTGTAACTTAATTTTTTTAAAGACTGAGTTAAACGTCCACCGAGCCAGAATGCTAAGAGTGGGAGGGTTACGAAATTTTGCTGTAATTTCGGTTGATATTATTATAATGATCAAGCATCACTAATACCTCAATACTTTTCATATTGTCGCCACCATGAACAAAACTGGGGGGATATAATAAGAACATTACTAAGTACTAAAAGATAACTGAAGTATTCTTTATTCCACCGTGTATATTGTCACGAATTTCACAAAGTTACATTTAGCATTACATTAATTATTCTTAATAAAGCATACAATTTTCACGATGAGTTAGCTTGCATTATCACCCTCATGATTCTCAGTTTCTCACTGGTTTGACTCAAAGGTATTTATTTCATAGAAATCAATGCTAATGTATCTTCATAACAAATGTAAATATCTTATGGAATTTCATAGGAAAAATGTATCCCCTACTATTACCTTATTCCCGTATCCCCTATTATACCTAACTATTGAATAGTATTTGTCTTAATCAGGCAGTGATAAAGTTAATTTTTGAAATATGAGTAATTTTTAATCTATTACCTCTTCGAATTATATGAACAATTTTTTTCATGGTTTCATTGTTCTACTTTATCTTGGCACTCCCAAAATCCTACCTCAATAAGAAATATAAAGTCAAAGTATCTTATTCTTCTTCTGCCGTGGTAAACCTCATTCGTTCCTACAACTCATAAAATTCAATATATAGTTATAAATATTATGGCCAATGTATGTTACACTTAGTATTACTTCTGTGAGATAGTTATTATAATACTTTAGCGTTATTTTATTTACTATTATTTGCCTTTGACAGTAATGTCGGTACATTTTATATTTCTCTCTTTGCATTCTTTCTACATTCCTATTTTCAATTATGTATTTCTCCTTCTCATCTAAATGGATTATACTGATGAATAAAACTGATAAAAAGAAATGTACAATAAGTACATTCCCTACCAAAGGTCGAAAGGCTGTTTTCAGTGCATATTTGTAGAGGTATTTCATAAGATGATGACATGGATGATTTCCAGCTCATTGAGAAAAGAACGCAAAGAATGTCCCCCCTCATTTTGCCTTGTAAGCCTCATTCTATTTTCGAATTGGCCTTTTTCTAAATACTAAAGTACAGATGTAAGAGAAAGGATAATGAATAATCTACATAGAAAAGTAATATTATGTCTCTTGACATGTGGCATCTGAATTATTCAATTTATCTGGTTTAATTGTTTCTATGGTTTAAATAAATACCGCAAATGAAATGTATTTATCTTTATAGTATTGAGTGTATATAGTTTTTACTTATTCTTGGAGAAAATGAGATGTTCACTAAGGCTAATGAATTTTCTAAGCTTCGAATAAAAGATGTGTTATAAAATTTCTAAAAAAAATTTTTCAATCTTTGTTTAACTCGAATGTAATTCATGGAAATAATCGGTGTGATAGCTTGGATGTAACGACTCATATCTCTTTGATATACATATTGTATTGATTAATTTTAATGACCACCATATGACGTAAAGGCTTAAATATTCAAATCCTTATTCCCGTCCTTATCTCATTATTGTATTATTACGAATCCCCGCAACTCAGAAATATATCAGTTGTGTAACTTAGACGTACGAAACGTATGTAATAAATTTTATCTACCATTTTCTTGATAAAACCTTCAAAGTGAATTCGAAGTATTTAGTTTAACTTACGTTAAACACATAGTAACTAAACAGAAGTCTTACTTGGAATCACGCCAGATCTGGGTATCATCAAAAAATTCGTATTATGAAATCAATGCACGCTAATATAATTTATTTTCCAAAACTTTTAAACCTTGATTTCCCTTACGTTCTAAATATAAAATTTTAAGTAAATGCTAAAAATTAAATTTTATTACCTGATATGCTTCTCATATGAGATGGAAGATATTAGATTGCAGATTTAGTCCAGATCCATGTGAACACCTGCCTTCATAAGAACTCCAATTTAAGTAATAATTATTCAATCGATGACTATGCTCACTGCTACACTTCGCCATGCTTTTCGAAAAATCACCGATCATGGAGCTGAAACACACCTTTATCCGAAATGCACAAACACAACATGATATTTCACATACACTCACAGCACAAACTTAATGTGATTGATTTTTCATCAGATATCACTTTTTTAAGGCTTCTAAGACACATACCGATGGAAATACTTAAGGTTTTAAGTTCCTAGGTGTATGATCAATCTCTTCTTGAGGCAGCAGGTCTTGGCGTGTTTCCGCGCTTTTAAAGAGGATTATGGTCTACAAAATTTTGACAAACGAAACCTGCTAGTCACGTCATGTGGCCTTCGAACTTCTCAGTACTTTGTCTCGCTAAGTGGACTGTGTTCAAAATGGCACCGTTTACATTTTTCTGTGGGTTTCAAATTTAACAAAGGTGAAAAGGAGTTAGTGTAGACTGGATTCAGCTTTACATTCAGTGATATAATTGGAAAAAGTGTGAGTGGAAATAAAAGGATCATGGTGGCTGTGGTGCATTACTTAATCCGAGTATGGAGCACATGTAATGGCGTCGGTAACTTGAACATGTCCTTCGCGAATATTAAAATCGTTTGTGCGAGAGAAGATAATAAGTCTGAAGAAGGCCTCGTAGAGAAGTGAAGAAGCTTTAAAATCGGATTTCTTCGCAGCTGGACAAATAACGTAAGATGTACGGGCTTCGGAAGTGTGCTTTTAAATTTTCATGTATTCGGACGCAATAATCTGAATTAAAATTGAAAGGAACCAGAAGAATTCTCAATGGTAAGTTATTTATTGCAATATTATTGGGAAGATTAGTTTGGAAGAATATCCAACGACGTGCTTATAGAGACAAGACGAATAGCGTTGGCCGTGCTGATTAGGGAATCCAAAAAGGGACTAATGATTCACTTTATTTGAAAACTTAGAATTAGTTTCATAGTTTTAATAATGAATACGCTGAGAATAACAATACAGTGTTAATGCCCAAAATGATTTCTCTGGATCATCTCGAATTGAAACATCTCGTATACGTTTTCCTGTGCTGCCCCATCATTTCTTTTTTTATTAATTCATCTTCAGTCCTTTTCCTTTCGGACTGTAAATTTATATTTTGGCGGTAGAAGTCGGTAGAAATTTTTTTATCACTAGCTTCAAAATACCTGATGAATCAGTAGTGAAAACGTGTGTAAAAGAGAGAGAAATATCGAGAGATTGCAGTAAAAACGATAAAACGGTAATAATTGATTTCAAATGCTGTATCTTTGCAATCTTTCGTGGAGTGATTAGGATTTAACAATATTTAAATCAATTTTATCGTAACTAATATTTCTATTGTAAAATAATATCGATTAAAATTTCGTAGAAATTTTAAATATTTCATTACCTGCTATGAATCACATAGGAGATGGAAGATATTAAAATACAGCAACTAACCATATGTTTATTTATTAATTGCGTAGTCATTGCATTAATTCTTTTTAGATCACATTGCATAGTTTCATAACTTGAATGATTGGAATTCATTATGTTTCTCGTACCGTTGCTCATACCATAGGTTGAACGTAAGTTATAATTACGTCACAAGGAGCTATCAACTATTTTACGCCGATTTTAAGTACTAGGTTTTAGAGGATCGAAATTTATTCCAATATTTTTTAAATTAAACTTATAATGTGTTTAAATAAATATATTTCTAATTTAATAACAATTTATCGTTACTTATAAGTTACAACTTTCTCCGGCAGGGGGAAAAGTGGGAGGGGTGACAGTAAAAGTAACTGCGAGAAATAACAACCAATCAGATCTCACCGTTTCGTTGATCCGTTGATTTTTTTGATTTAAACTTTAGTTGATCTAGAAACTTCGCCTGGTGTTGACATGCTGAAGAACTTTTACGAAAAAACCGTTAGAATTCAATTTTCTCGGAGGTTATGAGAATCGAAATCCAGTAAGTAACATAATTTAAGTTAAACTCAATAAGTTTTCGAATTAGAACCTCTTAAATTATTTATAGTTAAATTAAGGGACATAAAGACTCCTTCAGACGTCAAGATGGCCGTGTGACTTCTCGGATATTTCTTCAGTTTTGGTAAGTAACATAAATTAATCTTGATTGAATTAATTCTGAGTGTAAAGACAATCATTGATGCTATAGTTTTAAGTTGTTATTTTAGAGACAATCGTTAGTGTACATATTTTTATCGTTATGTAAGACTCTCACGATTGACTATAGATGATTTACTATCCCGATTATTCGTCTTCATGTTTTTCTTACTATCATTCATCGTCCCATGATCCAGTTATGTATGTTTATTTTTTATCCCATCTCCGATAATTTATATTAATGAAATGAATTTACGATTCTCAACTTCTAGAGACTTTTTTGACGAAAGCCCAAGGTAATCCTTCGAATTTTTCCGATACCACTTTTACTCCTCGGATATTCGCTATATTTAGGTCCAGAATAATTTTCGGAGATATTTTTACTAGAGTGGGTCGGAAATGTAGTCAACCGCCATCTTAACGTAACGTCCACCGCCATTTCCGTTACATTTGAATTTCAAATTTACTCAACATTCCTTAGCTACTTAAAGCAATTCCAATATTACTCTACTTTGATTAACGATTCGAATCCGGCCTGTATAAGTATTCTGTATTTAATTTCAATTTGGAACATTTTTTTATTAAATACGTAATTTAAACGGAAGTTAACATGAAAAGATGGCTGTTTTAGAATTTCTTTTTTTCATTTTTATCACTGATGAATATAGTATTGTGTTCGGTTTTTGCAGTTGTGAAAGAAATGGAGGGAAATGGATGGTCTTGAACCCGGAGCTATTACATACCGTGGGACTTCCTAGGGATTTCTTCAGTTATGGTAAGTAACATTAATTAATCTTATGTATATTACTTTTAGTCATCCTTCGTTTCGACTTTATAGTTAATTAGTGAGCTGTTGATTATTATTCACGTAACCATTGTTAGGTTAGGGAATATAGTTATTCGTGACGAGTGCTACTCTTATAAGGATCTGCGATTTCTACTACTACATTGCTCATCTTATATGATCATGAATACTTTTATTACTGAGCAATTAATTCCAGTTATGTCTAATTTTATCCAATTATGTTTTATCCAATATATTATATACTGACGATATTTTAGTCTTGAAGTCACTAGTCTCAAGTTCTAAGGACAATATCCGAAGAAAGTTTAAATTAATGCTTCTATAGCTTTCCGTGACCGGTTTAAACCTTTATTTATTGGCTGTTTAGATCCAGAATAGATTTAACTTTTATTTTTCTATTTTTAGCTTTTTCTGTCAACCGATATTTCGATGGAATTTTATGTTTGAATTTAGAAGTTTAACTTTGCGATTAGTTGTTAATTAAATCGATGTCATTATTTCTGTTTCTAAAATGTGATTCCAATACCAGCCGAACCTGTACTTTATGTTTAATTTCAATTGAGAAATCATTTTCATGGAACTTGTTCTTTTAATCGTAGTTAAGGTCGCTATAACTTACACATAATGATCAAGTAGAGTTTCGCAAATTACAATTAAAAATTCAGTTGCGCCATGAAGTGGTAAATATCATTCTAATTTCCAGTAGAACTTATAGCGCAAGTCATATTTCTGCGACATTTAGAGATTATGAGTTGTGTTTTGAACCAAATATGTAACAAATTTTGCATTTTAATTTGAACATTAAAATTCGGAACAACTCTTAGCATATTTCTTTAGTTTTCAATTATTTTTCATTCATAATATTATACATAAGACGAATCTGATTTTTTAACTTTGAAGTTCTCACTTATTTAAATTCACAATAGAGTGAGTTTATTTTCAACGGATAGCTTAGACAGTTACAAGGAAGTCACTAAGAAGATTCTTAGATCTGATATTTTGAGGAAATCTATTATGAAGTTTTCTTCGAGATAATGATTTTTGGGTGATGTTCAAGGTGTAATACAATACTTAACGATTCTCTTACCAGAAATCGGGTAATGAATTTCAATAGTTAACTTAATATTTACTGTTTTTCAAACAAATCTTTTATTGATTTACTAACACATCTTTATTATTCATATTTGTTTGGATCGAGTTTCCATACTCATCTCAGTTCAGAAAAAACGATAACTATAGTACGTACCCTAAGTATTCCTCTTTTTCTTTTTGCCTTTCATGCTTGTTAATCAACTTTATAAATTACGAATGTATCTTCCGTAAGGATGTCTACCTGGAATTGGATATTTTTTAATTTGGTCTTAACCAAAATCCTGCTTATTTGAATTATCATAATTGGCCAATACTTCATCTAACAAATGTACAATACGGTATCACATAAAATTAAATTCACTATTCATTAATAAATTAATCTTCTGTTTCTATTCCAGATCCAGATTGTAGCATGCTTTCCTCCTCCGCAATTGTTTTACTTCTAAGTTTCTTCTGCTTGATACGGAAGAAGTTGAGGATTACCGGAGAACCAAAATTGGTGAGTAATTCAAAAGCAATATATAATATTTTATTTACCGATTAATAATCTCTATTCTGTTTTTACATTAAATATATCTAGTATACATTCTGTATAAAATGTATTAATATTAAATTTAGAAAATCTGAGTAGGTTATCAGTGAAAACGAAGGGTTGCATTGGTCTCTTCTGTCCCCCACAACATTCTACTTATATCAATTCGTAGGAGACGAAGCAATTAAAAGGAGAGAACGGTTAACCAGCAAATAGTTTTCTGGCAAAAGAAAATAATCCTAAATTATCTTTCGAATGAAGTTAATTAATATTTTCTAATTTCTGTCAAGAACGAGAAACGTCATTTTTGTTGAGATATTAATCTAAAAGTAATTTAGATAACGTTTAATTTTTGGTCATTAGCTCTCGATTATTTTATAATAAGCAGTGTAATGACAATCAATTTATGATGTCAATATTATAATAAGTAGCGTAATGACAATTTATGAGTTCAGTTTTCTGATGCATCAAGTGAATATCAACTCTCGTTACTGTCGATGATGAATTTCCTTATATATTCCTATTTAAGAAACTCAAATCGTGACATCAAATGTTTCCATGAATAATTAATTCGTTACGATCTTTTTAGATTGTTCCATCAAATTTTTTAGCAGGAGAAATGTTTTGGTGTCCTTAGGATTTTCTTTTGTCTTGTTTATTTTGGACCCCTCGTAAGTCACTTTTCCTCTTATTCACTCCCTATTCGTCATAAGACACTTTCCTTTTTGCCTTTATTTACAATCAATGAAAATGAGAGGCAATGAAGTGTACACTGATATTTTTATTGACTTTGTTATCATCCAAGGACAGTTGGCTCTTCCTTTCTTTCACTGTAAAGACATTAGTCCCTCTTAAATAGCCGTGTTTACACTGACCTTCGAGTGTACATCCAAGTTCGGCTTTCTCCTAAATTACCGTAAATACTACATGTATTATTATTATATTTTCTCCTCTAATGTGTCCATAAATATTTATTGTGTTTTAACTTAATATCGCTCATTTGTATCACTTGCAACCATGCTTTAATATACTGCAGTGAGTCTGAAAATTCATATTTAAGAGTGTGAATGTGCCGTGTTTTTACTGGATGTTTTAGCGAGATTTTTCATTTCAACTAGAGTTCGAATCTTATTGACTAATGTCGGATTCGTACTGTGATATGGTGTGTCCGTTTGCTATTCGTTAAATTCGTAAACAGGAAGTTGATTATTTCGTCTCTAGCTTATTATCGTCAGCTAGTACAAACATTCAGAAATTTATAATCAGAAACTTTTAGATCAAATATTCTTTTGCGATTGTAGTCATTTTCGTGAGTTAACAAGTTTTGGTGAAGTAGATGGTTCGGAAAACATTTCAATCGTCGACATACTGATGGCCGTCTGGCACCAATTCCTAGAAAGGACAGCTAACACCTTCTGGGAACATCCCTCCGAAACTCTTATCAATTAACAGCGGATTCCAATTTATTCTCTTTCAAATAATAGTATTCTTACATTATATGTGCCATGCAAATTTCATTACGACCTAAAATTAGATTGACTTAATACTTTTGTTAAGATTCTATTGTATTCTCACGCTTGTTTGACAGATGGTTAGCAATAATTGTTGATGGTTAACGAAATTCGGAGTACAATGTTTTCTTCGTAGTAATCTAACTTCACTAACTCCTCGCATTTTATGATGCAATACTCTCATTCACTAGATATTTATCGGCCTGAAGAATTAATTCAGAAGAGAATTGGGTAACTCAAAGGATCGCGTACTACAGTAGATTATTTCATGAATTGTGTCCCTGAAGAGAAGTTCTGAAGGCTTTCGTGTAGATTCTGATTATTACTTACTGATGAGAAAGTAAAAATGTATAACAATGTAACAATTGTCGGTAAATGTTTAAAAGATTTGGGAGGATATGAAGGGAACTCTACCTATTAAAGAATTCGTTCTCTTTTTCCACAGGTAGATCCGTCATCATTAACTTCAGAACTACACGTGAGTACTCAGTTTCTTTTCTGTTCAGATGAACTTACATAGAGGATATTAATACAAGTTTTGTGCCTACAACAGCAGTTATTGTTACATTAAGCCTAAGCGACAGTTGCGATCTTTGATTTAAATATCCTCTGCATTTTATGTAAAGATGAGAATTTAACCATCAAGTTAACATTTAATTTACATTCAATAACTTTTTTTAACTTAAAACGTCAACGATGGATTATTGTAGCCATATCACAGTCAAATGCTGCAATGAATTTGACAACAGTTATCAGTAGTTTTCTTAAGAAGTGCACCATAGATGTACTAACCACCTGCTCTGTAGGGGGCGTGGGGAAGGCATTCCCTACAAACCTAGCCTACTCTTAGGCCTACAGTCGCAGGCATCTATTTCAGGGGCCTTTCTTTCACCTTCTTCTGCAGGGGTGAGGTAACTAAGCACTCACTTCTCACCTGCTCGTTCTTTCTGTCTATGAGGTCGGAGCTTGTCCTTGAAGTTGTGGCAGGGGGCCCTCTAGGCATAGAGGTGAACCCTATAGCACGTCACAACGGCCTGGAGGGTCCACTTCTTAGGGTTATTAGGGTTTCCCCCCCAATCCCCCCCTTCCCTCCCTCATCGGCTGTTTCATCGGAGAACCACCATTAGCGACGGTATGTCGCGCCCAGGAGTAAGTTATGGTGTTGGTTAAAGTAAAGAGTGTGTGAGAAGAACCAGGAGGAATTTGTAAATGTTATAACGATTAAGGAAAGGTCAAGCAGCCAGTTAGGAATGCTGTTATCATTTCAGGGGTTTTAATTTTCTTCTGGGTTTCGCGTTCACGAATCTTTTAAGATACAAACACATGGGAGAATTCAAACTATCAGTAATTTAAGATAATATTTTGAAAGCGGAGCACTTGAGCAAATATGGAGATTGAGAAAATAGCTAGCATTTTGCACGATATATGAATACACCGCATTTAAATCTTACTCAGATTTTACTAACCAATCTTAAGAAAATTATCTATTTCTGTTAAGAGAAAACAGGGATTCCATTCACATACTTTACGCGCAATTCATTTAGACTTCAGTCTTTTTTTAAAATTAGATTTATTTCGAAGTATTTATGAGACTTATAAAGTAAGAGTTGCATTTGGAAATTGAATTTTATCTCCGTTGTACGCACTACATGACAGCAAACTAGAAACCCAACTTGCCCAATTAAACAAATGCAGTTCATCTTCACTGTGAATTAATGGAATTACGGTTCTTTGGTACACTAGTTTATTGATTAAGAAAATGACACGTTCTTGAGGATCCGACTCTAATGATTAGCTAACCATTCACCATTCTATTATAGCATTTAATTTTATTCATTACTTTCCTTCACATCGGAACAGTAAAGGACAAATAAGTATTGTTTAATGACTGTAATTAATTATTAAAAATGACGGTAATAATTAAAAATGACGGTGGTTATTAAAAATGACGATGTATACCTTAACGTTATTAATAAGGGATATAACTCATCTTAACTGACCGAGAGATTTAACGGCATGTTTACATAGAAAGATGAGACGCAATACAGCAATATTTCAGTTTACATAGTCTATATTCCAATAATTGTGGGATATTTCAAGTTTAACATCACAAGATTATAATCGTTTTTTTCCTTTACTTGAGTTATCTAGTTGGGTGAACCTTAGTACTACCTAGAAATAAATTAGTCGGTGTTTTTAAATTCTGAATTTTTCCCAAAACTGAAGGAAAACAAGTCACTCATCATGGACAGATAGTTCTATAAGTTTCTGGCTATATTGAAATGTATCCTTTTCGATCATCAGCTGTCAAGCTGTCAAGACCTCCTCCTTAGTGCTCCGAGATTTTGTGTTTATTTTTGGGGGAAAACCTCTAATTTTAGAAGTTGTTCTACTGTATTGTGTGTATAAAGTATCAAGCTATAGTTTGGTGTTAATTTTGTGTGGTTCGGTGAAGTTTTTAGATTTATACGAGTGTTTGAGCGAATTGGACGTTTGGCGCGAAGACCGTTGGAGAATTTACATCGATAGTTTAGTTTCTGTGGGCAGATAAGTATAATTTTCATCTCAGTTTGTCTTGATATAAGCTACTTATTTGTTCTTTCTTATTACTGTGTCATTTATTGTTCTTTACGCATTGTTTTTGATTATTTTCTTTGTGTTACAGTTTTACAGTAGTGAGTACTCGCGAAACGTTTGTCAGCTGTTTTTTTGCCGCGCGATATCTGAGTTCTTGTTTACATACTTTCTCAGTTCTAGGTACTCAAGGAATTTAGTGCAGTGTTCTAAGTCCTTTTGTTTATTAAAGTAGTGTGATAATTTAATTAATTCGAAAGTAATTAAAGAGTTAGCTTGGTCATATTACTTCATTAGCAATCGAAGTGTGAGGTCAGTTCCTTATCTTTAAGCAGCTTTTACTAGTTAATTCTTATCTTATTAAATTATTAAATTAGGAAGTTAGTATAGGATGGCTCCCCAGAGGTCTCCCGTGGGTTCTCTCTTGAGGACCGCTGGCTACCAGGCACTTGTGTCTTGAGTCGCGATCCTTGAGAGGGAAGTTGCGGACCTCCGCTCCTTGCTCGCTGGGTCAGGGCCCATATTCTATATCTAGTCGGTAGCGTGCCGACTGGTTTCTGTTTTAACCACACCGATAGTGCGCCATACCGTACCAACTGGATCTAAATTACCGACTCGGTCGGTATCACAGATTCTATAAGCTTGTTGGTAGCGATATGGTACTCAAGCCAATGGAGGGGAAGTTTTCCGAACATTTCCGAAGGAGGAGGTCACATGCTTCGTCTCCGCCAACCGCGAGTAAGAGCGATGTAAACACGGTGCATAATCTCTACTGCTAGTATCCATGAGAAGTAACGTGTTATTTAATGAGGAAGTGCGAAATAAAGCTAATTTAGGAAATGAAATTATATTATATTTTCAGGGTCTAATAACTTAATCAATAGTAGTCTTTTCTCCACATTTATTACATTCTGCATAGCTCAATTCAGCTTTCTGTTATATGTTTTGCGGAACAATTGAGCTAAAGATGTAAATGTGTTAATAAAACAAGGTCTAATGTGAATGGTTTGGAGTGGAAAAGTATTATAGGAGATGTTTGATTGGACAAGCATAGTGACAGTAGTTTAGAAATCCTTTTTTGAAGTTTTTTCTTCACATTTTGAATGGTGAATACGTGATCTTAAAAGCGCCTTATGATGGTAAAGGGATTATCAATTGTGACATCTGCATGCTGAAGGAGATTTTTCTTCTATAAGATGGTTTAGTGTTATGAAAGAATAAAAAATATTAATGAGAGGAAACCATTTGGTGGATCACATCATTAAGGGATGGCAGCAGACGAAAGCTAATAACTTCAATGTGAAACTCATACGAAATACATTGTACGACACAAACTTCCTGCGTTTTCAACAGGACATTTAGTAAGATTTCTGTTAAGTGTTACAGTGACGTTTAATAACATACTGTGTTACAATTATATCAAGCACTGAATGATAATGTAACTACTTTTCAAAATTACACTATTCATGATAAGTGCATGCGCTCACACTATTATTTTCTCATTATTTTTACTACTGGTGTCTTCATGTCAAAAATTGTAGTATAGTGTAAGTGTAGCTACTTTCTGCTAAATAAATTTATTTGTGCATATTTGTATCTGCTGTAGAAGTGAAATCCTCCCACGTCTGTATGTACAACTGAATAAAGTAACTTGCATTAGGAGATAGAATCACGGAAAATGAAACGTTAGTAAATTGAAAATATTATATATATCATAATTGTCAATTTAAAAAATCCTTATAACCTTACATATGAGAAAGTAAGATTGCATAAATTCTCGTGACTCAATTTTGACCTCTTCGAACGAAATTATATTTCTAAACGACACTAAATAAACTTAACTACAGGTAATAAAGAATTCTCTCCCAACTGGCAATTATATTATTAAAGTTACGATACGCCAAAGGTGCTGAAAATTATAAATAACGAACTGAAAGTACACAGAGCTCGGATGAGTCGTAGAACACAAGAGCATGTATTCACTTCGTAATTTCTTATTCTCGTAGTAAGGTTATTAATCTTTATTAGAGGTATTATTACTGCCTGTACTGCGTTCCTTTCATGGCAGATTGGTTATTCTGCATTTACGAGCTTTAAATTGGTAAATTTTCAATAATAAACCGAAATAAGTATGCGGTTACCAAAGCATTTCGTCTGCTTATCGACTGGCCCTCTGAGTTATCGGCAGCTAAAGCCTGTCGGTAAAATTTACCGACTGGGGCTCGCTGGAGTACCGACCAACTGCTTATAGAATCACATCGATAACTCCCTTCAATTTTTTTGACGTCACTACCAACTAGATGGCTACCGTACCGACTGGTTTGGCGTTATACTCGTAGAATATGGGCCCAGGTCGGGTTTCGGTTCGTGAGGTTCCCTCCGTTAAGAGCCCTAAAGCTTGTCGTGCTCCGGCTTCTAGCCGAAGCACTAAACTTGGCAAGCCTAATGGCTCCTCTGCGGAGGAATCCACGCGGGTCGTTGCTTGCCCTTCTCGGAGAGCTGGTGAGTGGAAGGTGGTCGCCTGCCGTGGTGATCGTGGTGATGTGCTGAGGAAGCAGTGTGCTGGGGATGCTTCGGCTGAACCTATCCTCACCAGCAATAGGTTTGAGGTGTTGACGGACCTTGAGCTGGAGCACTCGCCCGTTGCCAAGGTGGGGGCTGAGTCGAAGGCGGGCTTGGGGGGGAGGGGAGTGTTGGTAATAGGGAGCTCCAATGTCCGGCGTGTGGTGTCTCCGTTGCGGCGAAGGGCCCGCCGGGAGGGTGTTGTGGAGCGGGTGTTCTCCAGGTGTATACCCGGAGGTACGGTGCCCCAGGTGACGAAGGAGTTAAGTGCGGCGGTAGGGGAGACGGGTTGCTCCTCACTGCATGTGGTGGCCCGTATTGGCACCAATGATGCTTCGGCTCGTGGGTCCGAGGAGATCTTGGACTCATTTGAGGACCTGATTTCTGAGGTTGCACGTGTCCGGGGGTCATCTGGGGTTAGTATTGGGCTCACCATTTGCAGTATTGTTCCCCGGATTGATCGAAGCCGTACGGTTTGGAGTAGGGTGGTTGGTCTGAACCGTCGGCTGAGGGATTTCTGTCGGGATAGAGGGGTGGGCTTTGTCGATCTGTGCCACGTCCTTGATTCGTGTAGGGTACCCCTTGACCGTTCCGGGGTTCACTATACAGCCGAGGCTGCGGAGAAGGTAGCAGGTAGGGTGTTTAGGGATGTGGGTGTTTTTTTAGGTTAGTCTGTAGCAGTAGGCTATTGAGTAATAAGATTTCGCGTATTAGATCTGACACCCACAATAACGTGATTGAAAGTTTATGCGAGCTTAGAAAGTCGATACCAGCTCATAATTTCGTTAGTAAAGAGAATTATGCCAAATCAAAATACGATGAGAGAAGATGCCCTTCTTTAAAGAGGAACGAGAGTAATTTGAAAGTTATAGTCGTAAATTGCAGAAGTATAAGGAATAAGCAGGCCGAATTTCTTAATCTCACTAGAATCACTTGCGCGGATATTGTGATAGGAACAGAAAGTTTGTTAAGCGAAGATGTTGAATCGAGTGAGATATTTCCTCCGGATTATATTGTACATCGTAAAGATAGACTCTGTAGGATAGGCGGAGGGGTATTTATCGCTGTAAAGGCATCTTTGAAGAATCAGCGCGTCGACTTTCTAGGTAACGGTACAAGTGAAATGGTATGGATTTCGGTTTTTGGACGGAACGGAAGGAAGGTACTCTTTTGTTCGTTTTATCGGCCCCCAGATAGTAACATTGAATGTTTACAGGAACTAGCTGAATCTCTTGAGATCATTCGGAAGAAAATGAGGGATCCTATCATTGTTGTAGGAGGGGATTTCAACCTTCCCCATATTAATTGGGATAATTTATCGAGTTCATATTCAGGTCGGGAGAAGAGTATATCGCAGAAATTAATAGATACTTTTACGATCCATGCTTTAGATCAACTTAACAGGAAGGTTACGAGGACGATTCGCGAAGGTCGAGGGAGTGTATTGGACTTACTAGCTACGTCTCATTCGCACCTTTTTGATGAGATAAATATACTAGAAGGAATTTCAGACCACGATATTATTACTGCAGTAATTAAAACGGATATAGTAAAATCACTCAAGCCGCCCCGGCAGGTTTATATGTTTCGTAAGGCGAATTTTTCGGAATTCAGGGATTATATCAACGTTAACAGGGATGACTTTTATAATTTTATGAGTAGTAATAGCGTTGAGGATAGCTGGATAGAGTTCCTTCGTATACTTAAGGAAGGCTTAGCTAGGTTCGTCCCAATTAAAACCGTGAGGGAGCGTAAGGAACCACGTTGGATGAAACCTAAATTGCGGGCGTTGCATAGGAGGCAAAGGTTTCTACACGCACGGATGAAGAGACTAGAGAAAATCGGAGGTGACTCTGAAATTGAGCGTCAGAAATACGCGGAGGTACGAAAATTGGTTAAGGAGGAATCGCGGAACGAGTTCCTGGAATATAGATCTAAAACCCTTTTAGAGTCTTTAGGAAGCGACCAGAAGGAGTTTTGGTCATACGTCCGAGAATCTCGTGGAGGTCAGTCTTCAGTATCTAGTCTTGTTAATGATGAGGGACTAACAGTTAGTGATTCGGTAGATAAAGCGAACTTACTTAATCGACATTACCAGGAAAGCTTTACTTTAGACAATGGACGTACGAACGATTTTTCTGTCAGGGTTGATTCAAAGATGGGGCCGATCGAGTTGTCAGTGGATGGAATAGGTAAGCTGTTGCGAGAGGTTGACAAGAAGAAAGCGCCCGGACCGGAAGGTATACCATCGCTGGTTATTACTACGCTGGCGGACGAGCTTTCTCCCTATCTTGTCGTATTTTATAAGAAAACGTTGGATGAAGGCGTTGTACCAACGTCGTGGAAAAGAGCGCATATCACCCCAATTCCTAAGAAAGGGCGTTCCTCGAAACCGGAAGACTATCGTCCCATATCCTTAACGTCAATTTTTTGTAAGATAATTGAACATATTATTGCAAGTTCTATAATGCGTTTTCTAGGTGATAAGGGGGCAATTAGTGAATGTCAACACGGTTTTCGTAAGGGTAGGTCATGTGATACCCAGTTAGCCCTTTTTGTGAACGATTTAGTTAAGGCTGCTGATAAGGGTATTAGCACGGATGCCATATTTTTAGATTTTAGAAAAGCTTTTGATAGAGTTTCACATGTAAAAATAATTCATAAATTGATGGCTTATGGGATTAATCAGCAAGTTATTGAGTGGATAAAATGTTTTCTAGGAAACAGATCGCAGCGAGTTGCGTTGGACGGAATTTTTTCTGATGAGGTTTACGTCACATCCGGTGTTCCGCAGGGTAGTGTATTAGGTCCTCTTCTGTTCCTAATTTATATCAACGATATGGTGGATAATGTTCGATGTAAGGTTAGGCTATTTGCAGATGATACTGTTATTTATAGAGATATTGCAAGCGCAGATGACATTGTTTGCTTACAGAACGATCTGAATCTTATTTCTGGTTGGTGCAGGGATTGGCAGTTAGATTTGAATGTAAAGAAGTGCGTAGCCATGATTTTTACACGTTCCGCTAATGTTTCTCGCATACCGTATAATATTTCAGGATATCCGTTGCAGTTCGTGAAGCATCATAAATATCTTGGTATTACGCTCAGTAGTAATTTTTCCTTTAAAGAGCATAATCAAAACGTAGTAGGTAAAGCGAATAGGATGCAAAGTTTAGCTAGTAGAATCCTTAGGGGTTGCTCATGGAGAGTAAAAGAAATAGCGTACTTCTCCCTAATTCGACCTCTCCTTGAGTACTGCTGCGCGATTTGGGATCCGCACGAAGTGGGATTAACTTCCAGCCTTGAGATGGTTCAACGTAGGGCAGCTAGATTTGTTAAGGGAGATTTCAGATTTGACAGCAGTGTTTCAGCTATGATAGAATCCCTCGGTTGGGATTCGCTTAGTGATAGAAGACTTGATTACCGTAGGAAGCTTTTTCATAAATTTATCACTACGGATCTCAGGGAGGAGGTAGTTGAAATTGTCATACCAGTTAGTAGCATACGTGATCTTCGAGACAAAACTACGAAGCGTTACAGGGAAATAGTTTCCAGGACAGATAGTTTTTTCTGGTCATATTTTCCGCGAAGTATTAGAGAAGCCAACAGCAGTCAAAGGTAGATAGGTTTTCGGTGTTTCACACCCCCTGCCATGCGCCAGTGGCGGTTAGCAGGGTCCTTATGTAAATGTAAATGTATTTACGGATTAAAACTACACCATAGCCATCAGAGTACTTAATCTAAATTTTTGTTTTTCAAAGATTGCTTCCTTCCAAATTAAGTGTTAGATGGAAGAAGAGACAACATTGTCTCAATCTCGCCCCGCAATAAAGACGTGTTATTATTATTATTATTATAACACTCTAAACTCTATTCGATTTCTATTCTAAATTTCACGAGAAATTAATATTCCGAGAAACAAAATATTAAATTAAGAAAGATGAAGATTATATTTTGAGATGAAAATTAAATGAGAATCTATATCATGATCATCGGTTTCCAGCGACCACTAATTTTGGTAAAATTTTACGGAAGACAAAAGATATATGGAATCTCAGCTGTAACAGATTTCTATATATATATATATATATATATATATATATATATATATATATATACACGATGGCAATCATAAGTATCATAGAAAATTCCTTATTCCTAACTTAGTTAGTTAACTATATTTACTTTTAATGATCCTCTTAATGCTTATCAAGTTTCATTCGAACATTTTCCGGAAAAAGTCTTCTATCAAACTGTCACAACCAAAAATACACCTTTTGAATAATTTATAATGACTTTTAAACTTTTATTGAGAAAAGGATCCATGTTTTCACGCATTCTAATATATCTAATGCCATCGATGGCTGAAATCATAATAAAAATCACCTTCAAATGTGATTCTGAAGTACCATATTTCTTCATGCATAAATAAGTTTCGAATGATTTGGGGTCTAAAATCAGGGTTCGTCTTATAAAATTGTCGTAGATTTACGTGAAAAACTGCTACGGTATTCTAGGCAGACCACCGCGTGGTTGGACGTCGTTGATAATAATTTTTGCGTTATTTGTTTTTAGCGATTTTTTTATTTGGTGTTATCCTCTCGAACTTATTAAACTACGCTTAGAGAGTTATTTACATTAGTTACTAGTTCTAAATTCAGGTCCTAAAATAAAGGATCACCTTATGAAAAGGAAATAATGCATATCGGGGATGGATAATTTCACAGCTCCTCCAAAAATCTATAAATCCAGTACAGTCGTTCAGGGTAGTCCTCACCTTATGATGTGAAATTGTTTTGATCACAAGTATATATCCCTTAAATAATATCCCTTTTATCCATTATATAATATCCTTTTTATCTGAACGTACTCTGTCCGGAGTATTGTTTGTTAAAGATTGCTTCCAATTGACTTTCAATGATCGGAAACGTAAATATTCCTTTAAAAATCATAAATTAAATAAAAAATTAGGTTAATCTCGGAGAGCCGATAAGGTAACGCGTTCACCATTGGTGAAAACGGTTCCATGGGGAAACCCATGTGGAAATAGTCTCATTTGTCATAAATTCAGTTAGTTTGGTATGAATATAAATGACAAAATACAAAAATTATGAATTTTGCCAAAAAGAAAGAAGTTAACAAAAGCGATTGATGGTGGAAAATGTGAACAGTTGAATCAATTCCCCCTCTTGTTTAGTGTCATTTGTTAGAATGAAAGGTGCACATATATAAAGTATACCCAAGAATGCTTTCATGAAATATTGAGATGGGAAGGATTTCTAAAGAAAGTAATTAAAGGAAGAAGGGAAAAAGCAGAGGAGAGGAGAAAAGCATTAGGTGTTGGACGATTAAAGTGGCGGGATAAAGCAACAAGAAATTAAGGGAAGGGTGTTGATTTGGGAATTTTTGGGTACATGAATCTGCCATTAGCCACTCTTTATGGTAAACCATCAGTTTTAGGGCGTTCCAATCATTGTCCAGTAACAATTGCAATCATTCCTTCATGTTCATAGGCAGTAAAAACCAATAAGACACTTTTCAGGGGATTGAGTGAAAACGTGTTATAAGCAGGATAGCGTTTTAACTGGGATTTGGCAACTTTTTCTTGCTCATTGGAATGACCTTTGGGCCTTTGAGTAATATGCGGTATTTTTGTATTCGAGAAAGAGACCGTTCATTGACGTAGTCGGCTTGCCGATAGCTTTTCGACATCTTATGGATTATATGTATAAGGGGAAGTCAGCAAATATAATCAAATTTCTTATAAAATAAACGATATACTCTTTGAATTCTAATCAAGCCAATCATGTAATTTTACGGAGAAGAAAGTTCGCAACACTATATTTTCTAGATGTTTATTTTCGAGGAATAGTTTCGCGTGCATGCTGAAAACATCAAACGAGATATTAAATGCACATCAGAAAAGGTGCTTACAAATAAACTCCTGGAAACTGCGAAGTTATTTACTCTCTTCTCCTTCATGGCTTTCCACAAGGGCACGCCTTATCATACTGATTTACGTTACTAGCTGAGGTGTCCATTGATTCTCAACGGAAAAATAGAATGAGGTCGTATTATATTGCAGTTAACATTCTTCTTTATTAAGATAATTTAACGTTACTCATATTAGCTTAAATAAATAGAACAGGTTATCCCGTACAAAAATTTTGAATCCTCTAAAGTTTCTCACAATTTAGATCCGAATTCTAACAAGGAGAGACCCTCACTTTTGTCCGGGGATTTTGATGAAACTTTTTGTGGTGGTGCATAAAGTAGAGTAATGAAATAGTGTAACGGCGTTTCTCTGAATGGGTCTTAGTTTCGCTGCAATAATTAATTGAAAATTGAAAAATCTGAGTATAGGCAACCCCGCATTACACGCCCGTACTAGCCGAATCTGCAGGAAATAACACGTTTTTTACTAATATTTTTAACTTAATTTTCATTTTCGTTTTTAATTATTTTCCTTGTTACTTACTTATGGACTAAATAATAATAATAATAAATAGATTTAATCAATAGTCCCATTAAATAACCTTCGCCAGCGCTATTTCTTCATTTACGGTACTTAACGACGGCTATCCTAGGAGCACAAAAAGGACTTGCATTCGAACGATTTCGGATTTCCTATTCAATAGAAAGCGACTGCCTTCTAATGTTTAATAATAATCACTAGGTGCCTCATAGTTGTTTGTTGAATAATAATCGTCTCCGACCACATATATGCAGATAAATCCCTAGCTAACGGGAAAAAATTTAAAAATATTGTGGTGGTATCATCAAAATGGGGGAAATGGTCTACAGAGATATATCAGGGCTTCCTAAGAAGTGTAGTAAAACCATACGTGGCGACTAATCGTTTTCTTTTGATAGTTGATTCATGGGGAGGGCAGACAAACTCTGCAATTTATGAAGAAATATTTATTGATGACGAAAATATTCCGACGTGCACAGTAAAAATCATACCACCATACCATACGAAATGCACACCAATATGCCAGCCTTGTGATGTGTATTTTTACAGGCAAATGAAGATTTCCATTTCCAGGTTACAAAACTGTAATTATCTAATTCAAGAGAACCGCGAGATTAGTGCCCGGGAAGACAGCATTCGTATACACTCACTTGTGCATTTTCAACTTTCATCGCCGAAATTCAGAGACATGTTACAATATGCATAGTACGCATCAAAACTAGCGGAGAAAAGAAGTTTTTTCCAGAATGTGCGTCAGGTATGCTTCCCAGATGAAGTGCAAAGAATGAATTGTGATTGTGGAAGGCAATGCTTTGTAAGATGCTCATGGTGTAGAACCTATATACGTTTCTGTTGTTTTTATAACAACTTTCATCCAAATAATTGTAAAAAGACTTAAATTTTCCCATTTGCAAGCAAAGATTAAAAATTTAACATCCATATACCATTATTATTTTACCGCTCATTAGAATAAAATAAAATAAAAAGTAAATTTAAATTCTAGGAGGTTTCTAAAATTACTTGTCACCATCGGATCGTTTCGTATATTGAAAGGAAAGCAATAATAAATATATTGCTTCATGCGCTATATCGTGTATGATCTTGTAAATATTACGTATATGGCATCATTTCAATTATCATTATACAGTTATCCGAGGTACTTTAAATTTTTATTGTATTTTTACCTTTTATATTGAATTGTTGAAATAGTTCATTCCTTCTTAATAGCCATTTACATACTCAAAAGGAGAATACTACTGGAAATATACGAAATATATTTTAGCATTTACCTCATAGATTTATCTCACACTTTTATGTGTTTTACGGGCTAGATATTTTCCAGGATTTAATATTTTGACGTTTATATACCAGGAGTTCTATGTCGTGTATTACTATTGCATAGAATTTGAAATTTTTGTGATTTTGAATTGAAAGATACATAATTCTGTCATTTCTTCCGCCGAAGTTGGAAATTGTAAATCTAATATGAAATTAAAATCTCCTTAAATGTCTCAATTTTCTTGCTCCTTTTCTTGTAATTTATACCCAAAAACTTATTCATTATTGAAACTGATAAAATTTAAGAACACAATCAACATTTCCTCTCCTGATAATTGAAGATGGATAAAAATTATTTGTATATTTGTATAGAAGTAAATGATAGCAGGAGAAGTCACTCTCCAGTCATAAGCATTGCGGCACCACTCATGGGGAAGTAAGTTTATTTCCAAATATCTATCAGTATTCGTTTCCAATAGAGAGACGTTTACCTTCACAAAATTCTAGTTGCTTCGATATATGTTGGCTTGAGTTTTGTTAGAAAATAGAGGTGACGTCGAGTAAGACATTAATTATGGAAAGTTTCCCGTTAGCTAGGGATTTATCTGCATGTATGTGGTCGGAGACGATTATTATTCAACAAACAACTATGAGGCACCTAGTGATTATTATTAAACATTAGAAGGCAGTCGCTTTCTATTGAATAGGAAATCCGAAATCGTTCGAATGCAAGTTCTTTTTGTGCTCCTAGGATAGCCGTCGTTAAGTACCGTAAATGAAGAAATAGCGCTGGCGAAGGTTATTTAATGGGACTATTGATTAAATCTATTTATTATTATTATTATTTAGTCCACAAGTAAGTAACAAGGAAAATAATTAAATACGAAAATGAAAATTAAGTTAAAAATATTAGTAAAAAACGTGTTATTTCCTGCAGATTCGGCTAGTACGGGCGTGTAATGCGGGGTTGCCTATACTCAGATTTTCAATTTTCAATTAATTATTGCAGCGAAACTAAGGCACATTCAGAGAAACGCCGTTACACTATTTCATTACTCTACTTTATGCACCACCACAAAAAGTTTCATCAAAATCCCCTGACAAAAGTGAGGGTCTCTCCTTGTTAGACCGCAGAGAACTAATATAGCTAAATACTCCTTTTTGAACAGAGGCATAACAGAGTGGAATAAGTTGCCTAAATCGCTTTTGAAGCCCTTTCCAGCTAATCTCAAATCATTTAAAAAGAAATGTGATAAAATATTGTAGATGTAGATTATCAATAGGTTAATTGGATATTGTTCTCAGCATCTTTTTTCAAGTTATATAATTAATGCAAATGTATACGCTGCCACCATTAACTAATAACATAGGTACGTTTGTTAAGTACTATGGGTGACTGATAATTTTATATTGTAGTAAGGGTTGTAGATCGGACTGAGTTGACTGAATTTGTTTAAATATCTGATTTTCTATTTTCTATATATATTTTATGAGTTGCCACCGCACAGTTTTGTTGTTTTACTTGACATTGTAAATTAATAAACAAATAATAGAATGATAAGAGTCCCCAAACGACGGCCCTGCCGTCAGCGGTTATCGACCGGCAATTGGGAGACTCGGGTTCGAGTCTCTGTCGTTTTCATGTTCGTGAGATCTAAAATAGTCATACTTCTGGAAAAACAGACACGTCTGTCTGACATGACCGGGACTTGAGCTCGGGACTTATGCTTTCCGGGCGACTGCTCTAGCCGTTGAGCTATCTTGCCAGAACATTTAAATTGCTCATAATAACCTACAACCCTTTTCCTAGACATCTTGTAATTTATTTTGCCTTCTCCTTAAATATATATTCTTACCTTCAAAGCTTCGCATAAAGAGTTATTTTGTTATTTAATAGATTGTACTTGCAAAGTGACGTTTTTGGTGGTGGTTATTATTAAATTAATATTTAGGTAAAGGTTAAGAATTTTAAATATATAAATACACATGTGTGGATAAATTTTACATACCCTTTCCTCTCCTATAAATATCCACGTAAATATCTACATGGTACAGTTTTAGAATGCATTGAAGGAAAATTGGAAATAAAATTTTGTATCCACTGTTTAAAAATGACAGAAAATCAGAGCTGCTGCTTTTCTTTATGCTTGACAATAAGTTCTAATAATTCATACTAGATATGACTTTGTGATAAGAAAAGTGAATTTATTGCTCTTAATTTTTATCAATGGTTGAAGAATCTAACTAAAATGTGTATATGAAATTAACATCAAAATATATTGTCTTTTTTAACGTTTTATACATATTTACATTTCCGATTTCAGTAGTTTGAACGTGTAGAATTTATATATTGATTTACAATGGATATAATGATTGATATTACAGAAGAAAATAAACCGAACCGTTTTTCATTCACATTAACATATTTACCAGAGTAAAGAGAGAAAAAGGAAAACTTTTGCAAGATTTGTAGCTTTTATGAGCCACTTATACTAGTACTAGTACTTGCAAAATCTATGTACTTTATACAGATACAACAAATTTACAAAAAAAATATCTGTGGTATGAGTTGAGGTGATTGTATTAGGTTCGATAAATATCATCGATCCGTTTATAATAGCTTCAGTGATTATGGCGTGGATATTTTAAAGTGGAGAGAAATTCATCCTTTTATAATTATTTAGAATGATCATATGTATGCAATAATAGTTGTACATTTATTATAACTTAAATTTGTTCTGTCATTTTGACAGGAAAATTAACTAGTAAAATTATAAAAATAACATAGGTACAAAAAATATTTAGCGAATCTGTTTCCCCCATATTATTTGTATTTATCGAAATTCTGTTACTACTCGAAATCATGACCGCAACGGTCATCAAATTCAGAAACACAACAACATTTGTAGCGTCCCCCAAGAAAAATTAGCTTCACATCTATTTTTATGTATATAAATGCGAGCCAAAATGGAATTATATCCTCCATAAAACGCGGAGAATACACATTTTATGCTACGATAGGAAGCATATACACTCATGGACGCACGAGTTCCCGTTTCGTACAAACCAACATTTCCTTCTGTTTCTCATCTGAGATTTCGAGCGGAAAACAGGTTGAATTTCCTTTACAATTTTTTTCAGAAACACACCAAAAACAAATGCGTAAATAAATTATCCTGGGGGGCCAACCTTTCAGACGCATTTTGGCGCCCAAGTCATTCTAAATGTATTCGAAGCAGAAAAGATTCCTTCCGATGGCTTTCATGACTACGACCGGAGAATTCATTTTAACGATGCGCCACTCGATTTCGGCATTAATTAAAAAACAAATGCGAATCATTGTCCCGTGAGCCGACGGAAACGTCCTCGAAAAATAACGATTTTTCGTACTTCCTGCGTGATCACATTCAATCAACTCTGTCTCCACAATTTCCATATTCGCTTAAAATGTATTCACCGATTTTTTTTACGTGTGAATTCTTTGGAAAAGAGAGCAAAACTAAAGCAAGGAAGGATATCCTTTGTTGGTATTACCGAATCAATTCTTTACGGTGAAAAACTCAGATTAACTTTGCTTTTATGCAATGAATCATCGACTGAATCATACTATCCATAATCAGAAATTTGATCAGCGATTATTTGAAAAATTCAATTGACGAAGCTTTGATTTTGTGAAAATTTATAATATGGAATGATGAAATAAATTAGCATAATTTCCAAAGAAGCAATATTTGAATACAGCAACTAGTTTTAAATATCACAAGTTCATGTTCTGACGGGTGAGCATACTGGTTTTAGAAAAATAAGGGCACATGAAACTGGAGTATTCACTTCATAAAAGAGGAGAAAACTAAAATGCTTTAAGCTCTTTAAAAAAATATAAGCATTATATGAAATTTTCCAAAATAGAAATTTCTCCCGGGAAAATATATGATATTTTTAAAATATTTTATAGACATAATTTAATTTATAAAAATATTTTAATTGCTCATATTGATAAAGATGGTGTATAAGTATATGAAATGAATATAAATCTACTGTTTTAAATAGAAAACCTAGGACAGAGGACAGAATTTAACACCTTGCGAGGACGCCCGAGTACTACTAAAAAAGAGGACGTCCTCGGAAATCTTCGGCAGGTTGTTTCTTTGAGGTTAAATTCCCTTACTTTTAAGTTCCTTCGCATAAACGAAAGATGATTTCAATAACAGCACTTGAAAGGAAACTAGTGCATTTCCATCTCAATAAAAATTTACTCATAACTCAGAAAAATGGAAAAAAGTGTTTCTGGTCAAATAAATAATGAACGAAAGAGTTAGTTGGAGGGGCAATAATTTGGTTGAACCCGAGGGGTCACTGGAAGAGACTCAGGCATTCCATAGTGCAAAACAATGCGAAGGGGGCGTGTCCAAATGAGCATTCCAAGCCACTGATGCGGGCACAGCAGCGCGCTACATTGCAGTCGATGTTCATCCGCCGCGAGGGTTGAAATATCACTTTATCCAGAGCTCACATATCACGTGACCTGAGCCTCATTGTCTCCACCAAAAACCTCCGTCCACTGTGCACGACAAAAAAAACTATAGCGGAAACCTCTTAACCACGGCGTAAAACACCAAGCGATTTCGTTTGTAAAAAACGCTGTCCTTGTTTTCGACAGATTTTCTCCCTTTTTAACTCGTGGTAGATTACGAAGGCTCTCTCCGATGATTTCTTTGACAGATTCAAAAAAAGCTCTGCGTTCATGTTTGTCATTTAGTCTCGCCTAAGCAGCATGAGCAAAATGTTTCTACTGAAATAGCATTGTAACAAACTATAATTGAGAATTTTACATATGCGTGGGTTAAATGAACGCGGCTGTCATTTGAGGCTCTTTTATGAAGGGGCGTTAGAAATCATACGACGTAAATTGGAATAAAAATTAAAAGGGCTGCAAAAAGAGACTTCACTCTTATCGAAGATGGGAAACGTTTTTTTCACTTTTAGGCAATTAATTCACACAGAGAAACCTCGGCTAACGAGTAACTTTTTTGGTCAACAGTTTTTTCTCTACGTTAACGACTAACGAATGCATAGCACACAGTTGACGGATGTTTTGAGAGCTCAATTTTCCTGAACAAAAAATCAAGATGGACAAAATATTTCCGATGCTGCCTATTCCTAGCTCACGGATAAAATAGGAGCAATCATACAAAATGTTTTCTTGAAAACTACAAAATGAGTCGCACACTCAAATGGAAATGAAGTTACAATTCTTGATAATTGCAGGAAAGAATTCACTCTTCAATACGCCCAAACAGTTATCGCTATCACAAGGTTACCCGACAAGAAATTAATAAAGTTTAGTACAAGTTCATTTTTATACTTTAATGATAATAAGCGTAAATTGGTGTGTTTATGCACGAAAATTAGACCAAGTCGTTTCTATGCAAATGCGAATATTTAAAGGTAAAGTATTCAAAATGGGAAAAAGTAAAACTACTTATTTTGCCGAAGATAATATTTTTGCCCTTCTTTCCTATGCATAGAACACTGTTTTATGAATAATAATTTGAAAGAACAGGCACGTTCTTCGTCAATGAAAATTAAATTGAAATATATAACGTTTACAAAAATACGAGAGAAAATATTAAATCATAGAGAAAGTTTAAAGCTGTATGAAATTTTAAAAAACGAGTAGTGAAGCAATAAAATAAGCTTATTTCGATAAAAATATATAGTTATTAATTATATAGAGTCGCAAAATTTTAATGCATCTTTTTCTAAACTCAACCTAAAATTTTTTTACCATAATAGAGGAACAAGGTTCATCTACGAAACTGAGGCTTTGGCTTCAAAAAATACTATGCATAATAAATTGTCAAAATACATTCGCTCTTAGAATTGGTATTTCCGAAAAATGAATTAATAAATGCAATTCACATATTTGCAAAGAAATGATTAAAGATATGAGAGCCATCCTATAAGTGGCCGTAAAAGAGTAAGAGTTAATAAGAATCATAGCGAGCATTCCGAGAAAAATAGAAAAGGGATTCAAATTGAAATGCTCTTGACATAAAACAAATATTCAAAAAGAAATCTCTTGGGAGAAATCGATAGGGTCGTTGACTAAGAAGTTAAAAACTTACAAGATGAGAAAAAAGCAATAAATAAGGAAATCTTAATAACCGTAGAAGGCTGTTATTGAAAGCTGGTTATTGAAGAGTCGTGTAAGGGACAAATCTTTTGCAGAAAAGCAGAAGTTTCGGAACTAAAAACTGAAAGGATATTTGCCCGCTTGAAAGATGCTCTGGAAGATATCAACGGATTACATTCCAAATCTTTGCGTCGAGTGAAACTTAAGTAGAATTTTCATTGAGAAGATATCAACAATATTCAAAGTAAGATAAAGTCTACCCTTTTCTCTGCCACATACAAATTCAGCGACTCCCTGTAAAGAGTTAAGACTTTCCTCTAATTTTTTATTTCAACTGCCTGAATTGAGTAAAAAAAAGGAGGATAATAGTGGAAGAATTGATGGTAAATCCTCTGATTGTGAAAAAATCACATTGTATAACATATATGTATGTGTTTACTAATCTTCCACCGGAGTTGGACAAACGTCTGGTGACGGAGTTTTGATATATTTTAAACGTATGGATCAGAATAATTAATGAAATAATAATCTTTATGTTGAATTAATCGATAAAAATATTGATAGCTACGAAATCCTTCTCCTCAGCACCATCATTCATATCATCATTATTGAATGGCAGATGATGCAAGATTTTTATGGATAACGGCCTTCCATGGCGTTCTTAGGGCACACTCAATCCAACGCATCGTAAAGTACCCTACGAGACAGTCCCCAATCCATCTTATCGTTTGTTTTTCAAATTAATCACAACAGATTGAGAAAAGTACGAATTCTTTACAACTAGATATATATATATATATATATATATATATATATATATATATATATATATATATATATATATATATATTAAATCTACGTATGTCCTCATACTCTATACATTCAATTGATAAAGATCGGATCCCGAACAATTTCCACAAATCCCGACCGGTTGAGACCTTAAGATATCTGTCGTATTGGCCATTGAGTAAGTGTTGGAGATATTACAACAGTTTCGTTTAATTTACTTCTGTAAGACGTTCCACGAAATGGGGCCGAGTCTCATTGATTAAAATCGATATATAACGCTCCGATATCTTTTCTGCCTCTTAGTAGTTCTTAAGAAGGTCAAGTGCGACGAGACGATCTCAACAGAGGAATGCTACCTGAAGAGGCCTTAGCGAATGCAATTAAAGAGTTTAGACAGAGATGTACAAAGTCGCTATAACAATGTAAAATATCTGATCTGACCAAGCTCAAGGAAGGAAGCCATGCGAAGGATTGAATATAGTACTTTGAAACTTCCACACACAGGATTTATCGGGGCGATTACTTATACCTACAGTAAATAGGCATCTTTAGGTAGTCGTCAAGCATCAGTAGACGTCTTCAGGCCAGTCAATGCCTATTTACTACCGATAAAACTATTCGCCCCAATAAATCCTGTCTGTTGAAGTTTCAAAGTACTATATTCAATCCTTTAATAATATACGATGCGATACGATAATATAATATACGTAATATACCATATAAACATATTATTTTAATGATAGTGTGTGTAATTTTACTCTAGGAAATTCATATTTACTATGTTTTTAATTTTTGTTTTTTGCTTATAAAGTATAGTAATGTTAACGGTGACACTGTATCTATCAATAAATAATGTAATAGGTTATGCTTGACAAAGAAGGGTAACGAAAGTTTTAAATTACTAGTTTGTATAATTTGTGAATATGCTGTGATTTTATTTTTAAGGTTTTAGATTAAGGCGTCCATCGTCATACTGTGGTAATCTTTAATAAATACATAAATATTGATAGACCAAAGATTCACCGGAAAGATGGCTGTATGGATCGAAAATCTCTTTCACATCGAACGGATTAAAAATCAAACGCTTTCGAAGTTCCTCAACCGAACAAAAGCAATGCTTTTCCGTCTCAACCGAAATATTTATTTCGAGGAATCAAATCTTGCAACGCTGAACATAAGAAAGATTTCCAATTACTTAAAGTGCAATCGAAGGTCAGATACACTGCCGAGAGTGGAGTACATGTTTCCTCAAAACAACGGATCCCGCTTCAACGATAAGAAATTGTTTCCTCTCATCTTCTCCTTCTGATGACGTCAGCATGTCTATCGAGTGGGATAACCTTTTGTCTTAATGGCGCAACTATCTCATCGAATCCCTTTCGCCGTCGATAATTACCGAACCCTTTCTCTCAATCCTAAAAATTTATTGGAAAACAATTTCCATCCCTCCACTCGATTGCTCACAGAAAAAATACCACTTTCAGAATTTAGGAAATCTCATCCACTTGTGTAACAAATGAACACGACCTCCACAAATAGGCGACGGTGATATAAAATAGTCTAAAGTATCGTTTCGAAATATCAACGACTTAAAACTCCTGAGCTTTAAATAATATCGGCGAAAAATTATTTAAGACTCAATATAAATTTTTAATTTACTTCTCAACTTCCGAAATGGATCTTCTCGAAATAAGGGACGTATTTTACTCCTATGTCACGCATAACTGTCTCTCTCAACAAACGAGAATAATCTTATAGATAATTAGCGGTGTGTCCGTCTGTCCGTCTGTCTGTCCGTCCCTCCCCCCATTTATCTTGGAAACTATTTGTCGTAGAGCTATGTGAACTGCATCCTATTTCTAATATGATGAAAGCCCCACGAAAAGTATTTTCATCTTTATGAAGGCTAGGGTTCGAACCCAGGACTCCATAATACGTTTCCATAAGGAATGCACGTAAAGTTCGTTTTTGTACCCTGCAGGCTTTGTTACTTTTACAGAATTAAATTGGAAACAATGGTCCTACGAAGTCAAGAAAAGTACTAAACGAAGGTAAATTGAATGAAGAATCTTATTATTATCGTAAAATACACTTTTTACACTTACATATTTAAAAGCAGGAACAAAATTACAGTCATTTTGGGCTTTTCTTTCTCAAACCGAATTGCAAAAAGACATTTATACTTTCTTTTGTGGTGATCAAGATGACGAAGAAATATTACGTCAAGGAAGATTTTTGAGGGACAGAATTTTAACGCAATATTGATTTTTAAAGCAGTACGTTTTTTGTGATTCTCACAAACTGCATAATGTTCGATGGAATCTGATTCGTAATTTTTCGGAATTTCGCTAATATTCTTAGGTTAAATTCCATCTTGATTATTATTTATTAAAAAAATAGGATATTTTTAAGTTAGATATTAAGTTATCTATATTTATATGCTGCATATTTATTAAAAAATTAAAATTAGGACCTGTTATGCATGAAGGGAAAGTGTACCAGTAATAATGAATTAGTTCAACTAGCTAGAGTGGAAATCGGTTGAAATGAAAACGGATAATTGTTTTGCCAATTTAAAACGCATTACAGGTTTTATTCTCACAGTTCATTAAATATTCCAAAGTACAGCTAGTTCCAAAAAAAACTTACCACCTAAGCCGCAACCCGCATAACAGACCTGAAGCTCGATGAGAGCGAGTCTAGAGTTTTCCATGCATTCTATTGGCTCTTGGAAGGAGGAGCATTCAGACGGCGCTTTTTTAAACATTGTGAAACGCGTTGAACGTATTTGTATCGTCTTTACTAGCACGAAATCTTGTTTAAATTTAGTGTTACTTTTTACTATGTCAGCAGCATAGTATTAAAAAATGAATAAACATCGGATCTCCTTATTTCGGCCTGAAACTTCTGCGTAATTCACCTTTTTCTGGAGACATCGGGTAAACTTACTTTAGCTGCTTCAATTATCCAATAAAAAATTATGTCATTGCAAGATTGAAAAGGATTATATTATTACGTTTTTTATGCTCTTGACGCCTACAGGAGGAACTTTTAAATTTATTTAGAGGAACTTCACGACTATGACGCAAATAGAAACATGAACGAAAACTCTGCAAGGAGATAAAGAATACTTAGGTATATGAACACAATCAACTGTATTTCAACTAATTTATGTTGCAGAAGAAATGCTATCGAGAAGGGGAGCATGAAAAAACTGCGAAACCTACTAATGAAAGCAAAGATGAAAAGAAACTTAATCTGGACGAATACACTGAGAAATAATCATTTTAAGTCAACCTGGTAAAGAGCTCTGAAAATTAGACCCAAAACATATTACAATAAAGTAAACCAAGTAAATTACGATCAACTACATCAGATAATTACATCAAATATTATAAAAATTTTAAATACCACCAAATCATATGATAGAAAGTAAAATATTAATTGCTGTGATATCATCATTTTCTAAGGTAATCGCTTAAAATTCAAATTGCTAATTTAGTATTTTAGAAAATAACATAGATATTAGAATAGTAGCACTCTTAATTTAAATACTGAGGACTACAATTTTTTTTCACGTATCGAATAAAAAATTAATTTACGACGAAATTAACGCCAGCATTTCGTAACACTTTTCCGAACATATTGTTCATTGCCAGTCCCAGAAAAACCATCCCTTTAATTAAACCAAGTTCATGTTCCTTGGAAAATTATGCTGTCCCAACTTTTATCTGATGCTAAATCTCTTTCTTGCCCCGTGGTGCAAATTTTGACTCGATTTCTTCGCAGTTGAATTATTCTGCAATACAGAGAGGTATAAAATTTGCTTGATACTACAATTAACAGAGCATTAGGTAATTCAGAATATATGCATCAACATGCCATTCTGTTCTTACTTCCATCAGGCATTCGTGATGACAGTATCAGATGAAGCATTATGATTTTGAGATGAGATTTGGCTGTTTCTGACAAATTCGCGTCTGAAGTTTTACCGAGTCTTTCAGAGAGAGCGGAGGACCTCCACCCTGGCCCTAGGAGTATCCCCTATTCATTCCTTTGTTGTTTCTTTTTCTTTTGTTTCGTCCATCGAAAGGTATTATCTATTTTCTCAAAGGAACCATAAAACGGCCGATGGGTGAAGGTGAACTCCGCTCTGAAAAAGAAAACCCCCTTTTCGGCATATTGTGGATGGTCGTATGTATCCGGGGTAGCGAATTTGAAAGCGCTAATGAGGATTACCGACCGCACCCCTGCTGAGCAGGTATCTAAGGTTAGGGTATGGTGGCGGCGACCGATCACAAGTAAGGTGGGAAATTGTAGATCCGCGATTTGTTATCTTCGCCGCGGGTATTCCCTTAGGGAATGAAGATATTCAACTCTATTTTTGAGGTAGACGACCTTTCAGGACTTCTTGCAAGGAATCCAGATGGTTAAGAAACAACAGTTAGTATGGCAAATCAGAACCTTAAGACTGATTTGCATATTGCAGATAAATACCAGGTTTTTGTATACTTGCATATTGCAGGTTTACACGTTAACATCTGGTTTATTTACATTTACATTAATACCCCGCGAGCCGCCGTATGACGTATGTCAGGGGGTGTGAAAACACCCACAACACGATTTCTATTGTTATACTGAAATGATTTTCAGAACTATGCACTAGGTGAAAGTGAGACTAATGATTAATGATCCCTGCTTCGGTTTCTGAATGCCTCAAGTAAACTATATAACCCGAATTGTTTGAATTGTGTATAATGATTAAAAGAAAAATCACCGTCAATAATTATGAATGATGAGTAATATGAGTCATGGAAGAATACGCTAAAAATATAAACCAACGGATGGTAACCAGACTTACATGAGAATATTCCTCTAATTCTCATGATTCATACCTTAGCTGTTAAAATATTCTTGGTTCTATATGTAATCCATTATTTCAACATTCACTCCAAGGACCTTCGTAGCATCATCCTTTATCCTAGGCACATCATAATTCTCTACGAATTTTGCGAAGATGTTTTGAATTTTTTTAATGGTAATGCAAGGAAGATCATTCTAGTTGAAATAGGACCTTCGGAAAATCTGAATGATAACATAAAGTTGAAAATGTTTGGGTGCATCATATCTGAATTAGTATCTCTATATTCTGCTTTTAAAGTGAATGGCATAAACTGTATTAGCTTATTCTAAATAACTAATTCAACGACAAAAACGAAAAAATAAGTAATGTGCCTATCGTCCATTTATATAAATCAAGCTCCTCGTCAATGATTGTTTATTTATAAATATTGTTTTTTATGCTTTATTTTGTCTCTATATTGAGCTCAAAATTTCGTAGTTTGAAATTACTTGAAAAATTAATTAGAGAAATACCACCTAATATGTATTCTTTACGCTTACGAGAACCAAATCGTTTAACTTCTCTTACAACATCTATGATACAAAGTAGATAGAGCGTTGAAGATGATCTTACTAGATCGACTAAAGTTTCTATTATAATGTCACTAAAATATGAATTGAAACGTAAATACGGAATTGTAGACACTTCGCATATTCAATGTCGCAGAAACTTGAAGTTTATACGCCGAATACCGATAAATAATATCTCTAAAGTTATTTAGAAGAATACATTGGCTTGCATAGGTAGTAATACTAATGTTAGCGATTTCTATTGGTTTAAAAAACCTCGAAATCTCTTTCCAAAATAAATTGCTGATAAGAAGATGGTTTAGTTACTGGCTTAGTGAACTACTCGAACTTTCTTATAGAATTAAGAGAAGGTTGCTATAAAACATTGAACATCGATATAGTATACAATTTCGGAGATCCTGGGAATAAACTGATGCATGAGAAGGAAATTTCTGAAAGTATGATGAGCCATCGACGTTATATCTTGTATATTTGAATGTTAATCATTTTTGACTAAGATATTACTTAAATTGGATAAATGAGTAGTTTCTCTGGAGGCAGTCATAAACGGAAAAAATATATGTTGGATGAGAAAATTGAGAAGGTGAGCGAGTGGGTTATACTTTTGAAAGAGGTCGTTCCTCCTACTCAAAGTAAACAATTGGTCGACTAGGAAAGCAAAAAATGCGCCTACCTATTGTGATTCATCCAAAAATCTGGAATTAACATACCTCTTACACTTTTGGTTGTTAAATTCATGTGAGTGTATATATTACTGTTGCCGTCACTTCTCACTTCCCTATCTCTATCAAAACAGTCACTCTCTTGAAGTCCTGGTGAAATCATTGCTTTATTCACTTCTTCCAATCACTCCTCTATCTTGCTTTTCAAATTTGTCATGGAATATGGAGAGATGAAAAGTTTCTCATAGCCATACATTTTAAATACGAAGGAATATTTTCAATATCACCAATCGATAAATATGTAGATAGACTAGCCATACCAAACCACCACCCATTCATCTCAATCATTAAAATTCTGTCGAAAAATATGAGAGTTACGCAGGGCCAGCCATCAACCGAGGGGAGCAAAATTTCAACATGAGCCTCATATGCGCTTCCCCATGTGATATTACAGGGTTGGAATTACAGGTAAAAAGGCCCTGGGAAAAACTATTTCACCAAGTCCCTATTATTTTGCGTATTTTTAACGTTTTTTACATTATAATAATTGTAAACGTTATAATAAACAATTGAAATATAAATAATGTAGGTAGTTTTGTATACATTCAAAATTAATTGAAAATTTTACATTCATAGCTAACAGTAGCATTCAATGAGCATTATGACCAAACCTCATTCGCACTATCTTTTTGTGTATTTTAGAACTTTTAAAGGTGATAAATATAGCGAGAAGAATGTTTAAGAACGTAATGGTTTGTGACTGCAACCATTTCAAGAGGAATCCACAGAAGAAATCAAGTTTATTCGATTCACACTTCAATGACACCGAAAAAAATTAATTAATTAATTCAAAATTAATGTGAAAGATGGTAGTCTCGTGTCCGTCATCTTTATTCATTGAGGAAAATCGATTCTAGCACATTTTCTCTCAATTGATTTGGACGGTATAGTAAAAATTCCAACTGCATAGATGATAAAATTTACTGATTTTTTACCGATCGAATTTTAATTTCGATGCTTATCAAATGAAACAAAATTTATCTAAAATACGCAGAGAATGCCTCAAGACTTCATACTATATATTTACTTATTGTTTTTTAATGTAGCATATTAATGTAATAGCCTAGATATGGCCATGAGTGTGCCTTACTTTACTTGTGTAGATTGCATTCACACAGGCTGTGATAAAACTGGTGATCGATATAGACTCCTTTGGTATATAATTTTAAAGGCTAATAACTGCTCTCTTAAACGATGCATAATATTAGCTAGTATTGTATTATATAATACCACCCATATAACCGCAGAGTTTTGCAAGCGAAGGCGTCGAATTCGAGGTCTATACATTTTTGGTCCGACACCGATTCAAACTGCGCGGAAATTTTCTTTCTCCCATCTCAATGCTAAACATAAGCTCAGAGCGGCTCAGAGGCAGATTTTGCGAAAATTTCCTTCGACTTGCTCGTGCCTTTCGCCCTCAGACTCAAATTTTATTAGGGGAAGGGGGTTTGCCTCGGTTTCCTAGGAATAACGGGACCTTGTGTGCGACGTTTCCCTCTGTGCGAGAAGCAACGCTAGAATATATACTGATTCGTTATAATCATTTTATAATAACTGAATTCTTGCATTACGACATCCGTATTGTTATAATACTATTCTGCTAGGCCAATGCCACCAAACTCAGGATACTAATAAATCATTGCAATATTAACAAAGCAAATAAATCCATTTCAACTCTGCAGGCGGAGTTATGACTCAAGCAGACCATCTCCGCCATGTTTTTCCTCTCTCTCTCTCTCTCTCACTTCTTAAGGCTCGCTCGGAGGAAATTCACTGCCTGTTATGCGGGTTGCGGCTTAGGTGGTAAGTTTTTTTTGGAACTAGCTGTACATTGCCACGTTCACCCCTTTTTTTCCTGTTGAAGAATCAACGAATGCAAACACACAAATACGTATTACCGTAAGTGTAACATTCCCCAATTTATACTGAGATTTAGAGTACGCCTCTCTTCGTTGTTTTTTTTATTCACAGACTGTTCTCATATAATAATCAAGATTTTGATTTTAGCTATCATGGATAAATTGCAAAGTAACACAGCGAGTTGAAAGTCATTGTGAAGCATCTCAAATTATTGAGCTCTTTACACTAATTATGAGAATTAATACTTAGGGTGTCGTTTGAGGTATTTTTTCTTGCGTTAAACTTCAAAGTCACTCCCAAATATTATTAAGGATCGACAACAGAGCGGAATAAATTTCCTGTTGAAGGTTAATATTCGAATGGTTTAAAAATAATTTTGTGAGATAGACAATTGATAGTTATTATGCAGTGTAAGAATAGAAGTCCTGATTAAGTCTTATACCGGAAGCTGTCCGCTTAGTAATTGAATTTGGACCAGGGAACTTTAATCACTCTTCTTTAAGAAATGAATGGGATACGCTGAACTTTCTTCGATACCCTTCTCTATTCTTTTTCTGCACTAGAAAGTTAGAAGAGACGCTCCCGTAACATGCAATGATATATATCGAAATTTGTATACCATATATTGCATCTCTCTTAATATATATCTTCTCAAGACATGGAGTCGAACTCGACAATGTTTTCTTGCAACAATTTCCAAATAATTGACTCTTGAATCCTATTATGATTATAACATAAGTGATTTATATATATCTCAGGACTTTCCATTTTCCATAAAAGTACGAAGTTCTCCTCCAAGAGATTTAAACTCCACTGGATTTAAATAATGTCTAATAAGTAATGTACAGTATTTGTGGAATGGGAATAATAGGAAACAGTTGCATTGGAATCTATCAGTAAAGGTTTGCTTGGGACTTATTTGGGTTTTCAAAGCTCCTTAATCTTCTGCATTCGTATAAAAGCAACTTAAATCATATTATCAATATCATTAAATGCATACAAATAAGATTCTAGAGTTATATTTATAAGTATTTACTATTCAAGCATTATGAATATCGTTCCTGGTTCATTTTCATAAAATGAAAGCTTAAATATATATACCTATATACAAACAATTAAGTGATCAACCTAAAGGCTCGGAGGGTCTTAAACACCTATATTTGCTTCTAAAATCTTTAGAGAGGATAATTTCACTTCTACACAAATAGCATTACCAATTAAATCCTACATTTATTTTCCCCGTTGAAAATCAATGGGCAATTCCGCTAGTAAGAATAAATACAACTGATTTTCAAGTCGAATTCGAACAATCAGACAAAAATATAAAAGAATGAAACACAATCTTTTCTCTTTGTATAAAGCAAATAATCTCGGATATGTTTGTATTTATGTCTTAGATTGGAGTTTACACCGCTTACCTGAATTATGTCAAAGATTATGTTCGTACTATCTAAGACCAGGGAGGAAATACTGTTACAAACAAAATACTTCGTTCACTTATTTTGATGGATTCGAACCAAGATCGCTCGGATAGTATTCCACAAGGAATACACGTATATTTTTATCCTTTGCAGGCTTTACTCCTTTTGCAAAATTAAATTTGAAGAAATAGCCCTGATAAATCGAAACAAGAACCGAAGGAAGGAAAGTTAAATGCAAAGTTGTATTTTGGCTCTGTAATATCGTTTTGGATTCGAAATTTCGACAATTCCGACAAAATAGACACTATTTGGTAGAATTTTGTATCTGCTAGCAATTCGTCTCCTAAAAAAGATAGGCGTTACTTGAATCCAAGTTCATACGTTTTCCCGTAAGAGTATCCCGTATGAATCAAGAATACATAGCGATATACTGTCGACTTTAAAATTATGTGCTCCTGGAATCGGGAATTTATGGCAGACTTACAGCAAAAGTATATTTATATCGTTTAGAACACATTGAAGATAATTTAATGCTTCTTTTATTTCATTTTTCCGCATTGATTGAAAAATTAATTACTTGTAACTCATAGCTAGACCAAGGTACCCCTTATTAGGTAGAGGCGGCTTTTCTACGACGTTTGAAAGTCAATAACAAAGAAATGCAGCTACTTATGGCGATTCCATCCCGAGGTATATGTTTACTGATGGAAGAGAATGAAAGTATTACAATCTTCGAATAGTACTCCCATTTAAAAATTATGGTAAGAACATTTTTAATTTATAAGAATATTAGTTATTAGTTTCTCTGAAGAGGCGGTAAATTCCTATCATTCGAGCATTTGCTGTTATAATGAACAATTCTCACATACAAAATCAAGACAATATGCAAGTGCTTCTCAGTCGCAGTATTTTGCCTATGGATGGGTTAAATTGTTTCAATCAAAGATGTGATAAACGTATTATTATGTACCATGAGATGGGAAAGGAAAGATTTGTGGAAGCGTGGTGACTTTTCTATTTCTAGTCTCTCATGATTCATAATATTCAATAATATTTGGTTAAATTATCTTTTTTAGAAATTACGATTACCTTTTTATCTGTTACTTCAAACACGATGATGTCTGCAAACTTTACAGTACGAATAAGTTACGATTTTTCTTATTATCGACTTCATTACCAATTTAAATTGCCGTCGAACGGAGAGAACAGTCCATATCAGACACAGAGAGCTCTCAGATATATTTTGCGGGATTTTCCACAATTCTTTAAGAAACTCGGGCATGTAAACGACATTATTTCTCCGTCTCGCTTATCAATTGGAGTGGAATCAAACTTCGAAAATTTTCGATTAGACGTAATTAGGAACTAAATTGACTTTTCTTCCGTATACTTCGATGCTGAACTTCTTGAATGCACTTTTTGAACGTACATCTCGATTTGACCGAGACTATCTTGGTTTCAACGCATGGACCTGGAGAATTTTCTCTTGTCTCGGTTTGATGCAAAAAACGGTGGAAAAAATAATATATGATACGGAGATTCTAATTATAGAAATCACTAGTTCAAGATCTAATTTATTATCAACGGAGAAATAAAACTTTCTATCTACCGTAATAAATGCGTCTTGAATGTTGAAGTGACAAATCTTAAAGATTAATTAGAATATTCTTCATAAATGAATTCTACGTAAGACAGAAAATATCACTTCTTGGTTACCTCATCTTATTTTCTCCGTGTGCCTTCGGTCCTTTATGAAGTAAACTTGAGCGTTACTTCGGTTATCAATTAGATTAGTTAATCAAAAGAATTTAGAAACAGAAAATTAAAGCACAACTTTCTGAAAAGAATCAAAAATCTCATAAGTCAAAAATGCAAACACAACCAACTAAAACAAATTAATTTTAACTAACAAAATATTCAATTTTATTAAGAAATGTCGTTTAAGATTTTTAAGATATTTTATGCGTATATGTCAATGCGATATGTGTCTTTAAAATTTGATTAGTAATAGTAATTGTTTAAAGATATCAAGCTTAAACGCCTCATAGCTCTCAATTTTCAATGAAGAAAATTCTATAACGATTATGAATGCGAACGCAAATTTTCATGAAGTAGAGACGTTGTACATGCTTGGTGTATCTTGTAAGATCATAAAATTAACCGGGACTTTGTTTTAAGGTAACTTACCGCATATGCCAGAATTTGATAAGCTTCGGTTTCTTACGATTAAATTATGGCAACTCCACTTATGGTGAACGTGAGTTTTCTCTAAAAAATTGACTTCCCACTAATAACATAGACTTCCCACTTATAACATAGACTTCCCACTAATAACATAGACTTCCCACTAATAACATAGACTTCCCACTAATAACATAGACTTCCCACTAATAACATAGACTTCCCACTTATAACATAGACTTCCCACTTATAACATAGACTTCCCACTCATAGACTTCCCACCTAGGAGCATTCTTCCTTAAATTCGATCCTGCTCTCGAAAATCATCCTCTGTTTAACTTCAGCTGTTTTTCGAATTGCTTCGAGCATTACGATCCTTATTCCTCAGTGGAAAATCATGCCACAAAGAACTTTTAAAAGTTCGAAACTAGACCCGCAAGTTTGGTTTATCGCTGTGTTACTTCGCATAAAACAGATAATGAATTTACAATGCTCTACTTTTCCTCGGGCTTGCGAAACTTTGCTCCGACCGCTTGAATGCCGCGCTTTTCAACCGTAAAATATTCACAGGAAAACGCTTGTTAATTTTAATCTCCGCGTGATTGCGTAATTTCTTTTTACAGAAAAGCGTAAGTTGGCCCGCGAGATACGTTGGTGGAACTCTCCGTTTTTTTTAATGAATGGACACTGGAAAGATAAAAACTTATTTCTCTGAATGCCCTCTGACGCTTACGAATGGTTCAATGGATTTGAAAAAACTGCTCTCCGACCGCAATCTATATTCTGCTATTTTCTAACGCATGTGAACAAACAGAGGAATTCGGAGACGGAAACCATTTTCTTAAACTACAATTTTCTCTTCTCCTTACTTTCATGCTTATATCTTAATCGGTGAGGATTTCGCTTTAATTATTCTATAATTTCCCCTTTTTATAAAATCGCTCGCCTTAAACTCAACAAGCCTATCATGTGGTAGTAATTAGTTGAGACGAATTTAAACCATTCACTTCCATCACCTACTCCACTACTTTTTGTTTCTTCACGGTAAAACAGGAGCTATTTATAATTACAACATTACAACGGTATTAGTAGAATAGGGAGAGTTGTCAATTTTTAGGACGTGCACTTTAATAACCTAAGAGCAAACACAGATGAAAAATAGCGACATCACTGGGATTCGAACCCAAGTCTTCAGGGATGTATTCTAACCAATGAAATACCATGTCGCGTCACTTTTGCCGATAATTAGCGGCAAAATGGTTAGAATGGCTGCCCTGGATACCTGGGTTCGAGTCCCGGTCTTCTCACAATTTTTCACTTCTGTCGATCCTTCTGTTATTGCCATAACTCTTTAATATCTCTCATTTGTCCTCGTATTGCGAATTGTATGAAACTACAAGCGCCTTTTCTATCAACCGAAAACTTTCTTTTTAAAATCTAAAAATTACTAAACATATGTAACTACAAGTTAGAAGTATGTTTTCCCCAAAAGTTTAGTGTAAAGCAATGTAAATTATAAATACTAGAAATAATAAACTCTTACAAGGATATATTATTAAATAATGGGAGTGAAAACAATCCAGTTTGAACAGGTTCCAAGAAGGAGCAAAACCTTAATTTCCCTAGAAATGAAGGAAATATCGGAACAAAAAATATTACAGTTCGATGCCTTGGCCACAACTAAAGTATATAAATTTCAATATTTCGTAGTAAATTCACTGTTGGAATAAATTCAAAACAGTGATAAAATCTTTTAGTTTTTGTTGATAAGTAAATTAAAAAGGAATTTAGTAATGATGTTTTCAAAAGCAGACAATTATCATCTCTTAATTCACTCTATCAGATAACCAAAAACTTTTATTCAGCATCTATTAGCGAATTGTTATAATTTTATTTTCAACTACCTGATCGCAAATTACGTTCATTTGAACTGATGAGATTCATGAATTCAGCTCCACACGCTACACCTAACAAATCGACCTTCATTAACTTACAAAATGCATTATGAAGGAAATATCAGAAATCAATTGTACGAAAAGAAAAAATAGAAACTAAAGCATCCGGAGCAACTAACTGTGCTCATATTTCGTTACGATAACGCTGAAATTTACATTTCGCTGGTGGAGGAAATAATGAGCAGATAGTTTCCAACCAAAAACACATTTTCAGTCAACTCCTTCGGATAAATTACGCTACTTAGTTTCTTTAATAAGGTAAATAAGAATGTTTCTTCACTTGAAGATTAGGGTTAAGCATCGAAACTTCCTTTGTTTTTCGTAGTGGTGTTTCTGCAAAGTTATTATAACAGGACCTACTGTCAAGAAAAGTGAATCCTAATTTGTTTCTCCGCAGAGAGGATCTTCTAATCTTGATGAAAAACATTTCCAAATTAATAAACAGATTATTCACGTAGAAGAAAGTCCAGTGACAAGCAGGCACATAAGCAAGGCTTTTACAAAATCGCTGGCACGAAGAACACTTCCTTCATATTAAATACTGTGTAGAAATGCAGTATCCAAAATACTGATTCAGAAATAGTGATAAATTAGGAAAAGGAGAACAAGTTTTGATGTACGTAAATGAGGGAATAATGGAGGAAATAAAATTATTAAAGAAGACAAATGAAATTTATATGACATTCTTTGAAGCAAATGCCTTATCATAAAGGTGTGCAGTTATTTTAAATTTCAAACGGAATTAAATTAATTTTCTTATTCGGTAAAAAGTTTACATATCCAAACTCGAATATAGCCAAAAATCGAATACGAATTTAAGCAGCGGAAAAGGTACCTTTTCGTTATTTTTGTCTATATTTTTTCAATCTTGGGCATGAAATGTGTATGGCATGTTTAGTATAATTTCCGGATTATTAATTTGCGATGCTATTATAGCGAATGACGACGATAAGGGAGCTTGACTCGAAAGATTTAATTCTCATTATCGATCACCTTTCTTTATCAATCTCATATCGATCGTCTTTCTTAACAATTGAATTTATTGCATCCTAGGCTGCAAAATAACAAACATCTAGTCATTTGGAGGACGTTTGATCACTTAAGTTAGCTAAATTATAGCACTAAAAGAGATTTGGTGGAGAGAAGAGACTGTTTTTAACAATTTCGAGAGAAAATTTTGTAACTTTTACCGTGAAAGAAAGATAATTAGAAAAAGAAATACACCAAATTGGGGAGCTGTAGGATAGATTTTTGGAAACGCCGATTTATACTCTTTATGTTATTAAACTTTACTTTTCGTAATTAAGTAATTTTTCACTCTTATTAATTTAACGAAGAGGGTATTCATAAGGTTAAATTCCTTCGGAAGGCCGTTATAACGCTCGGAAATATTACAAAGTATTAACTAGTGAGTGAATTGCAATTAGTATTCGTGGGTGCTCCAAAGGACAAAGCAGCAGCGGGATCCTTAATTACCCTTGTAAAACGGTTGTCGAGAATAAAAATCAAGGATGCTCCCATAAATAAAGGAGGCAACGGGTGATTACCTCTCCTCCGCCATAAATTCGGAAACTTTTTTGAGCATAAGACAAAAAAAGGGAACTTTTGCGGCCATTATACGAATACATCGTCTTCCGAATGAAAGTGAATTGTGAGCGAAGTTGACCGGCCCTTTTGTTTCTCCCCACTCAGAGGTGAAAAACTAAAATAATTGCTCCAATAATAAAAACCGCATACCACCCTTTTTGGGAGTACCATATATAGAAAGCTTGTTTGGGGAACCATTTTTTGTCTTCCATGGCGAGGCTGCGGTGGATAGTTCCAGAGGCGACCGCTCTTCATAGGGTGGCGCCGTAACGGGAAAACAAGGCTATAAACATATTTTAACTTTTCACTCTTTCTACCTTTATCTACTGCGATTTTCCCCTCTCTTACATTAGAATGTTCTACGCCTCAATAATATTTTCAAATTATATCGATGAAATGAATCTTCTCGAGCCACATTACGACTTAATTTGTTAAGTATTTGGGAGTTTCGGGTAGCGCATAATAATAATAATAATAATTCCGTCTTTTTAGGGCGAATTTTGGTCAAGGATGGCCACTCTTACAATTAAACCTTATTTTTTTTCTTTCTTTTCTATTTTTAATATTTTTTTCCTTTCCTTTGTAAGGACAACGATCACAAACAACCATTCCCTAACCGGAAAAATCCGATTAGCCGGGATTCGAACCCGGGACCGTGTGGTTGGAGCGTTAACGCGCTAGCACGCTAAGCACTCCGCCACCACGGCCGGTGGCGGAGTGCATGTATGTAACTTTGTTGAAACTGTCCCGGGTTCGATTCCCCTCGTGTGAAATGACCTCACCTGTAAAAGGAATTTCAATACTACTACTAATATCGTAAACATGTCTACGCATAACCATTTGTTAGGACTGAATATTCATCATATACTCATGCATACATTTCAGGTACATCACATATTTAACTGTAATTCTTCGTAAGTATATAAGTATTCACCTAACATTCAACTATATTTTCGAACTTCAGTGATTTTTAATCTTAAATATATTAATGAATGCTAATGTTTTTAAAAAATTGTTTCGACGAGAAATATGTTATAATTATGTAGGTAATGATTAATGCCAGTCAAATTTAACAGCATCAGGTTTACTGTGATAAAATTCTTTGTTTGTGCCATGTGTTAATGATTTCGAAGATGATGGTAGAAATGGTTTACTTCGCATTGTAAAAGACATGAAAATTTTATCTTTTAAATTGTAAACGTCCAAATAACATCAATGACTGAGGAAAACTCGCTTTTGATGTGAGCAAATAGTTACATGCTGAGTTTTATTTGACGTGATGGAAGTTGTACAGTTTTGTGCACACACTACGAATGCTTTTTACCTCCTTGAAGTTACTATCTAGCAGTTGTTTACTTATGACCTATTTTAGTAATAAAAATTAATATTTGGTGGTAAACCATTCCATTTCTAATGAGTAGTCCACAAAATTATTGTTGGGGTATTGAATAAATAATCTATTCCTAATGTTTTAACACACTCTTCATTAATTTCATAGAAGAGATTCATTCATTCCATTCATTCATTTATTCATCATTCGTACGAGTTTGAATTATAAAACAAGAGAATATTAAGAGCAACTTGATCTTGTAATTGTGGCATTTGTTAACCTGAGTCAAAAGACAGCAATTCGATTCATAGTAAATGACATTCTAACAATTAAAAAAGAAAAACGAAAACACAAGGATTCTGGGCCTATCTTTATCTTCATACGCAAAATTCAAGTTCAAGTAAGATAATAAGAAAACGCGGCCTTAGTCATTTCTTTGTTGTTCTTTCTCGCATCACTGTCCTGAAGATGTCCGACGATATGAAGAGACGCTTCGAGTCCCGAATATAATAATATGTCTATATATTACGTCTGTATTACAGAAGTATCAAAAGAACATGAGAATACTTTTGTATTTTCTACTGTGGTTATTCTGAAACCTTATTACCATTTTTCTTATTTCTGACACAATCTTTGAACATGGTCAAATTTTGCTCCTTTGAATAACAATCATGATAAATTTCGCCTTATACCGCTGTCCTTTATTATTTATTTTAATGTATTGCATATCAACAGTATGTTATTTAAAGTCTTCAAAATAATGCCGGAAAGTCATTAGCTTTCCTAGAAATAAATCCGAAAGATTTCACAAATAGAGATTGAATTACAATCGAGTAATTTTTCCATGGCCACTGCTTGCAAATTCGAGGAGCTGTTTACGCAGGGAATAATAGCATTTTAATGGTCGCATCAAGAATTTAGTGTCTCCTCCACCAAATGCCGCATTACTAATGTTACGATGACTTCAGAGCGTTTATTTATTCATTACTGCATCCACGAGCATAATCTTTAAGCTAGATAATTATTCAGAGGGAAAAATCCACGTTTATTGAACAGTGAAATTACTATTTTCTATTAAGAATAAAGGAGTCAAAAATATTCCAGATGAATTCCGTGCCATAACTCGTTGCATAAAAAGAATTGAAGAATGACTTGCTTAATGATTTATGTTTTACTCAAGTGCCGTTGCGCCATCATCGGGTGCCTCTCAGTAATTTACGCGGATTACTTCAATGCGAAGTGACGAGTGGAATGTATGAACATCTATTAAATAATAATGTGGTTACGGAACTGATCGGGTCGTATCGATCCGTGCTTTAAATAGTTACAATTACGCGATTTTTCTATCAAGAAAAAATTATCTCCAACCTAAATGATTAATGAACCAAGAAAATCACGATTTTAACGTCGAAGTTTCTCTTAAACAATGAATAGTTGAACATTATAATTTTTGGCGATGCATTATGATTGTAACACGATTGTTGTAAGCAATTGCTCTTACATCGAATCGATCAGTGTTGTTATAATTATGAAAATAATTGTGAAGATAAGTGAATTATACTAGCAAAGAAATAAACAGATAAGGAATCGAAAGAAAGAAACATGTTTTCGCACTGAACCTCTAAATATAAAATATTTCATAACGAGATTTAATTCGGGATCCGATCAAATAAGGGTTAACATGTATTTGAAATACAAGGTGGGGCCAGTACGTCATAAAAATCTGACGTCGACGGCGCTTGTGGAACATGGTCAGAATTCGTATCCCCTATATCTATATAGGTACATCCGGAGAGTTAGCTATATATACTAGATCCGTTTGTACATATTATATTTGGAGGTTCAGTACGAAAACATGTTTCTTTCTTTCGATTTCTTATCTGTTTATTTCTTTACTAGTATAATTCACTTATCATTAGAATGATTTGAAATTATCCACTTTGAGCAAAGATACTCAATAAGGCTCAAAAGTTGTGTATTTTTATGATGATCAATGTAAAAATATTGAAAATATGGTAGTTCGCGCAAAAATTCCACCTGGATTCTAAAATTTGTCCTTATGCACGATGTTATTTAAATATATCTTTTCTACATTCAGATTGCTAAAATAAAGTACGTAGCTATTAAAAGTCGAAAAAAATTGCCAATTATTATTGAAAAGATAAAAAATGTAACGTTTTTGTCATTTTTTCGAACTCATGTCGTTTGAGCAAACTGAAGACCCGACGTATGATTTTTTTCAATATTTTCCATACATTAGCATGCAATTAATAAGAATTCATTATTCAAAACAACAGTTTATCTACCCTCCCTTATGTATTTACATCGATTTAACGCTAATAATTAATCTTTCCTTTTTATTGACATCAACGTTTTAGCGCTGCTGTTTTGATCGTTTTCATGATCACTGAGACTCTACAATGATTCGGTTGTATTTTAAGTAATAGTTTTTGGTGGAGACTTAGGAGGGATGAGGAACACAATGGCTGCCGAAGATAGGTTTTAATTCGTGGAATGGAATGAAAATGGCTGCAATCTATTGGCTGCAATCCTTCATCACGCAATTCCACGGATTCCTCCGCACTTCTCTTTTTCAAATTCCTTTCACGCGGCCTAACCCTTTGCTTCTAATTCTACACCGAATTTCTTTACCTTTTATTCTCGTGATTTATTTCCTATTTATTATGCCATAATCCCCGCCACACCCATTCATCTTATCCTCATTGTTATTTAGCTGCCTTTATTTATTCGGAATCCCGCTTTCACCCTCCTTATCTCCACTTCCTCACCTTTCTTTCTCTCTGATTCATTGCTTTACTCCCTCCAATAAATCCACTATTAGCCAAGATTTTTCTATTTCTGTCCCTTGGCTGCGTTACGGTTTCTCCAATTCGGTTGACACTGATTGACACTAATTTCACGAATTATTTATAAAAACAAACGAACACATCAGAAAGTAAAGAGAAGAATAATTTAATCTTAACAAGCTAACTTTCATTTCATTTTAATCATTTTCCCTATTTTTAATGCTCACTATGAGTTACATTGAAAAACAGCAAAGTAATTAAATTCGCATATTCACATAACTAAATAATCGACTATTTGTAAACAGTAAGAAACTTTGCTATCAATTTCTTTAGATACTTACACTCCTTCATCAAACTCACTCTTTTATTAATGTCTAAATCAAATAGTGAATAACAAGATTAAACTGTAAAACCGAACGTTTGACTGAATCGTAAAACTCAGTTCTGTCAAAAGATTGAGTACATCCTAATAAATATTGAAGAAGCGTTGTAAAACTAGATATTAATATGGAAATAAAAGCATCAAAATTTACGATTCAACATATGCAGAATAAGGTGAAACCCTTTTAAAACGCTTCAGCGAAAGACGCTTTCCCGGATGAGAGGCGCTTTCATCCTTCACACAAAATAAGTGTTAAAGACACAGCTTAACTCACTCTGATGATTGGACATAAAGCGACTTTTCACGTCCAATGATTATGGAATCAAATCGGAACCGAAATAAATCGTTACTTTTTGCCGGTAATGATATAATGATATTCTCAAAAGTTATAACATATAAGTATTACTACAACTGGTAGGACGATGGATTGCCTATAAAACCTTCCTCCATATTTCAAATTGTAATAAACTTTGTCTAAAATTTATCTCAGCCATATATGGTGATATGTTTCCCTTAAATTATCTTAAACCTAACCGATATTAAAAGCCTGACTTTGCCATCTGAGGACGCTAATTTCACTTTTCACTTTAAGGAGGACGTTAACTTCACTTTGATATCGAGAGAGGTTGAACACTCAGGGCACTGTCCAGCCAAAGACTCAGTTTTCTACCGGTCCTTAGCACTAGTCTCACTTGGTAAAAATCTGTTAAAGAAGCTCTGCTACCCGCGTTATAAGCTGGTATAATGAGCATCCCGTCCGCAGATCCATTGCGAGCACCTATAGCCAATCCTCCCCCTCATACCGAAAACTATTTACTTCATTAATCTCTGTGTATCTGGTAAAAATTGGTTCATTGTATAGCGATAAAATACCAAAATAAAGCATCAAAAGAAGGCACACACTTTGCCCGAAAAGTGGACAGTTCCTCAAAACTATGAAAATAAGGCAAACAGCATTACAGAAGAATAATTCGCGGACTCTCTAGATATCTACATACATATGTGGAATGTAAGGTAATCTAAAGAAAATTTCTTTGCGTTTTCAAGGTTACAAGCATATATTAAAACTAAGAAGCCAAAAAAGCCTCTCCTTGTTTGCTAATGTAAAAAAACGTAATATTCTAGTAATAATGCGGTTTTCATTCCGTCCCCTGATAATCAGGTATTATTGTATTGTCTTATAAAATTAATGTAGCCTTTCTTTAACGTTGCTCTCGTCTTTTCCCGCATTCCCCAAAACCGTCATTTCATCACTCAAATACTCCTTCCGTTTTCTAACAGCGCCTCTCTTTTCTGCCATTCGAATAGAGGAAACACCACCTCCAAAAAGATCAACATTTCTTTTAGCTAATAATAATTAACGATTAAAAGAACTTCATCATTCAGTCTGAGAATATTAAGATGCCAACTTATACTCATCAAGAATAATTTATGGTTTTTACAAATTTAAACTCAAAAAACGGCTTCGGCCTTGGTGTATCATTACTAGACACATCAAAATTTACATTCGACCGACAACTGATGTGCAAAGTTGGCTTCCTCCTTTATATGATTTTCTGTTCAACCTCAAAAAGGGGAATTAATAATCAGACGAATTTGGCCTTTTATCCGTTTAGGAGCCTCAATAAGTCAGTGTTTTCACAATTATAGAATTGTTTTCAAATTTTTTGAGCTACCCACTTGTTCATAGGTACTTGTTTTTCGCTTCAGAAAAGAATTTTATAGGAAGTAAATCTACAATACATGTTAATAATATACACTACTACATTTATATCCTAATATAGCATTAATTATATCCATCAGTCATAATTAATTTATGGAAGTACTACCTGTAATTCAATCATTTCTTTTTTTATTCCGTAAGGAACTGACTACGTCATGGTACATTTTGTAAAAACTAATTTTAATTCTCATTATTCATAGTAGGGGACTCCGTCTGACTCTTTTGCTTAGGGCCTCTGATGGATGAAATCCGTCTCCAAAACAAATAAATTAAATAAATCGAAGGTAAACAATCGATTACCGAGCACCTACGTGATAACTTGATCAAAATTCGATATTTAGGAATAAACATCGTTTTGTTAGATTTTTCTTTTCACAGGGAGTAAATAAATCGCATATGTTAAATCTCATTTGCCAAGGGGATTTTTCGCAAATAGCTTGATTGGTTGTTAATTTAATACAATTCCACGCGGTATAATTCATTTTTTTCTCAGCCTTTCACTCGTTGCAAAAGAACTTTCTTCGAATAGATTCCTTTACGCCGTATAAAAGCACAATAATAATGATGAATACTTTCTCAATTATTTTAATCGTTTAACAATTCCATAATATGAGACAACCTATATTACGCAAATGATAAATAAGAAATAAAAGACCAAAATGCCATATAAAAGCGACGTGAGTGGGACTCGAAGTCGGGTCTAACACTTAGTGCGCACACTTCCAATCAGTCGACAAGCATTTAATAGCCACTGTGCTATAACTCATAGTTCACTTCTCCTTACCCGGCGGGGTTCTTTTTACTCAGCTCTCATTTAACGTGGGGTTTCGTTTAAACTTTTGCTATTTTGCGTTACAATTTGCCGGTATTTTCTCCTAATTATCAAATAGTATTTCTTTGAAATTTCAAACTTGTTTAGTTAACAAATTTATGAATTATAAATTAATGAAAAAATTTTACTCAAAGACCGATTTTTTGCAGATACTTGAGTTAACACTTAGAATATATTCTGCAAGATTTCGCCCGAAAAACAATTTATTCCAAATTTAAACATACTACAATCTTTTGGGTTTAAAGTTAAAAAGTATAGGCCCTATTATACGGGGGCATGCTCACATGAGTATTCTCTTCGATATAGATATGTTCAATAAACTAGAGGAACTATCCTCTTTTAAGCCTTTAACCGTCTGAATAGAGGATAAATAAAGTACTCACGTCTGATTCAGGAATTGAATTGATGTGCTCAATTTGCCTGTGGAAAAAGAAGAAAATGTATTAATATCCAGAGTTCCTCATCTATATTCACTAACCTATTGAATTTTTATCTACATTTGTAAAAGTAAGATATATATAACTCATAGAATCACTTGACAATGAACTGATAGCTATACGGAGATTTGTAGAATATCTTTTCTAGGATACATTGTAAGGGAAACACAATTTTGGCGCATGATTCTTGAAGATGCACATTTCCTTTCTGTCTTCGATGGGTTGATTGGCAAGTTGTCCAAAATCCCAATTAGTACCTGTTTGAGAGTTACTTGCTATAAACGGTCAACTAATGACCCATCATATTATTAGTCATTTATTGAATTAATACGAGAATTAATAATAATTTTCTCACATAATTTTCAAAATTACTAAAAAATATAAATGATTCTAGTTGTAATTGCACATGGCACATTTTATGTGGCACCTAAAACAAAGATTTAAAAAATGAGGAATTTTCTATAAATAGCTAATCATGCCTATATTGTATCTTCTTTATTGTGCCGAAAGGGTACACAAAAAGCGAATTTACTACATTTTACGATAAGAAAAAAATTATAGAAAAGATCTCAATCCACTTCAGAGTTCACATTGGCTCCGTTGAGATATAAAAAAATTTGTATTTATTTCATAAAATTAGTCAATCGACAATAAAAATTCTCAAGAATCTCTTTTAGAGATAAGGCGAGGCGTGAGAAAACGACACTAATTATGCAAAAGGATATGGACATTCGATTAAAAGGAGCGATTGGAGCTCAGTGCATCAGGGAACAGGAAAAATGCGCGTATTAAGCGGGAAACAGGGCGTTTTAAGCCGTTTTCCTCTTAAGACGCACTTTTTAAGTTTAAGCTTTAGAAATCTAAATTTAGTAACATTTACCATTACACGAGTAATATATACAAACAACTATATGCAAATTACATAAACTTCTATAGTGTGGATGGTTTAAAACTGTGCGTTGTTAAAAATTTCAAGTAATAAATGATTTCGTTCTCAAAATTATTGATAATTTTCATCAAAATGATTCCAAAGGTAGCAGTGTAAATGCAACGTGATATTGTTATAGCAACCAAATAAATACTCTCAACATGGATATTTTTTGTAAAAGATCTAGATTAGTTTAGAAAATTTCCTTTTTGACACGAATTTAGTCTTTTTTCAAACATTAAATAATATGTAAATACTGAGTCTAGCTTATGTCCTAATAAGTTTAGACACACTTGTGAAATAATATGGAGTAAAAGACGATTGTTTTATTATTTTCTCATCTTCATTGAAATGTCGAATGCATTACGAGTCATTTTCCCTCGTTAAACCATGTATAATTTTTGGCAAATAAATTATGAAAACCGAAACCACATTGAGTCGCGCCCAAGCAGGAAAATGTATGTGCCCATACCATAAACTATTCCGTAAACTGGAACACAGCAAAAGCTAGGCTAGATATTAATTTCTTTCGGAAAATTGGAATTCATGAAAGCAGATTTAATTCTTACGTGTGCAGCGATCACGGCTGCCCTTATTCCGACACAATATCTGTCCTTCCTTAATTAGATCTGCCTCTTTCAACGCCAAAATGACGTCACTTCCGCCCTCCGGAGGCAAGAAGAATTGAAGATTCCATGAAAAGGGGAAGAGAAAGGGTTTTCCTCCTTTCATTACGATTATCTCCCTTAATCCCTTACAAGGACTTTCTCATCACAACCTTTGTGTCGTACCTTTCGACCCCTCCATTCATCACTTCAACTGTTACATCTCTCCTCTATTTCAATCCATCCATTCCTCTCATCTTCCTCCCATTCACCGAGTCCCTTTATCGGGCACATAACGCACAAGATGCAACCTTTTGCATTTAAAATAACCTTCAAAATAGAGTGCATCTTACATACGCCATCTAAATTGCATTATCATAAAGTAGGTATCGCAGAGTTAAGTTGCTTTAACTTTGACGTTGAAAGTTATGATAAAGGTAAAACATATTCTTTATGCGATACTTTGTTTTATCGAAAGACTATATTATTAAGTAATTATGAGGAATTTTTGCTCCATCGCAAGCTCGTGCGGAAGTGCTGTAACACGTGAATAATAGAATACCAGACTTCGCAATTCATGGAAAACCCTGGCACACACCATCCTAACCTGTCTTCCTACCACTGTTTCCATAAGCCATCTACACAATAGTCCACAGTCTCACCCATATACCCTTTTTTACACCGCAGTTAAAATAATAAGTTAAACATAGTTAAACTACTTCAAAATCTCATACAATATACAACCTGATTGATCGACTGCCTCCTAAAACATATTCTAAAAATCATAGCCTCCAGAAGAACACTACGCCTTCTTCCGGTTCTTGGAGAAGATTACCTTTCTTAAAAAATCCATACATCAGGGGAATACTACCACTAAACATTCTTCTAGCGTTCTACACTCCGAGAACCCTGAGGTATCTCAATGCACAGCCAAATCTGGACTCCCTCAGCGGGAACTTTCCTCCAACGGCTGTCCACACACAACGTGGGGCAGACTGATAAGAGTAGAAAAATAAGAATCATAAGCGCCTACTGGGTGTCCAGAAACTGCCTTCATCATAACCATAGCAGCAACCGCTACAACGAGAGAAATGCAACACCTTGAAATCATCGAGATTTCCAACAAATATAAGAAATCCCTTGCCAATGCTCTCTAATCCCTTTTTCCTCCCCTTTCGACTCCGCCCTTCCTCAATTTACCCTTTTCTTATACATTCTTAGTGTAATTACATAAATACGATAATGAAACCGGTGTTGAAAATCGAAAAATTGAGGAAGACGCCGTGGCATTGGATGGATCAGAGATAATTAAGAAGGAAAAAGTTTGGAAGCCCTAGAGATAATGATGTGGAAAAAGATAGAAAATGTGAATAGATCAAGTGAGAAATGAAGAGGTATTGAGGATAAGAGGCAAGAGAAAGACTACGATGGAAACTATCAGAGGTGAACTGGATAGGGCATTGCCTGAAAAGAGATCGTTTACTAAGGAAAGGAATAGAATGAATAGTGAAGGGAAAGGGGAGAAGGAAAATAAAGCAATCGAAAATATGAAATTAGATGGAAAATTCGTGAAAATGTAGCAAGGAGCTAAGAGTACAATGGAGTCCGCTACCGATTAAAGCAGAAAAACATATGAATCAAGATGTCTACTAATTTAGGCATTTATATTTATTTCCCAATACGGAACGCCTTCATTACATCGTTAATTCAGCCTTCAAGCGAATGTTTTTAAATGAAGACCCCTAACACGATATCCGTTGTTTGCACGCAACGACTTCCCTAACTTACGTCACTATTCTGTGTACTATGGTTTCTTGAGAAGCTGCAATTCGATCTCAGATGATAAATATTTGAGGAGCGTTCCAATTGTCGATGGAAAATCCGCCATTGGCAAATATGGTATTCATAATCTTCTAAGTATACACCGGCATAGAGGCAAAACAAACACTCTAGAAAATCATCCCTGCTTCAACTCACATTGCATGGGATATTCCAACAAATAACTGTACGAGCCAATTTAACAAGGCTATTTTACTTTATCACATAAAATTACCGATATCCTGAAAGCCATGCAACGTCAATAAAGCATACTGTAAAAGCGTGTTAAATCATCCCTCGGAAAAATGTTGTTTTCCGACTTTTGTTATACAGGCGTGCATGTAAACTTACGATACTTATGCATAGAACAGATATGCGTTCAAATTCATTTCAAATTCGACGATAATAGATTAATCTTCCATACCCTACTATAAGAGCTCTATTATTCTCTTCTTTCAAACTCATCGTATCTAATTTACTTGCTGATGGAAATACCTAATATTGTTTTACTTACATTTTAATCTCCTTCATCATATTATCTTCTCTCAGTTTTTGTTTTTCTAGAATTATCCCTCGTAATATTTAACATATGATGTATATTTAAACGATATCATACATGCTGTATCTCTCCCTTTTTCTCATCATCGCATAACACACACACACACACACATATATATATATATATATATATATATATATATATATATATATATATATATATATATATATATATATATATATATATATGTATATCGAAAAAATCTGACGTCGATGGCGCTTGTGGAACATGGTCAGAATTCGTATCCCCTATATCTATATATATATATATATATATATATATATATATATATATATATATATAGATATAGGGGATACGAATTCTGACCATGTTCCACAAGCGCCATCGACGTCAGATTTTTTCGATATACATATATATATATATATATATATATATATATATATATATATATATATATATATATATATATATATATATATATATATATATATGTATATCGAAAAAATCTGACGTCGATGGCGCTTGTGGAACATGGTCAGAATTCGTATCCCCTATATCTATATATATATATATATATATATATATATATATAGCTAACTAGCTAATTTCGGAGGTTGAAGTTGAGGTAGTCTTCTATGCTTCTCATGGAAAAAATGTAGCCAAATGACAGTGAGTTCGACGCCAGGTGGATGCAAAATTCTTCCATAAGAAATGCATTGCGGAAATCTTTTTAAATGCCTCCCGATAAGCTGGAAAGATAAGACCCGGAATGGTGACAGAGGCGTGGGACCTTCCCGATAAGATATTGAATCGAAACTTTGGAACAAGTAAGGATGGCACTTATCTAATATTATTTTGCTGTCTTCTCTCACGATCGGGTTCTTAGTTCGTCGCCAGGCGGTCTTTGGCGCGAAGTTTTAAATTTGAACTGAGGCAGTACTTGGTATGATACTGTATTCAACGGATAGCTTGCAGTATGCAAGCAACTTTTACTCGTATCTATATAGGTATATCCGGAGAGTTAGCTATATATAATAGATATATAGATATAGGGGATATGAATTCTGACCATGTTCCACAAGCGCCGTTGACGTCAGATTTATACGACGTACTGGCCCCACCCTGTAGATGCCAGAATAATGCAGACATTGACGCTAGAAGTCATGGGTTCGATGCCAGAAGGTCCCAAAAATCGCAATTTTCCCATAAGAATGCATTGCGCGGATTTTTGAAAAAATTTTTAAGGCACTTATCGGTAAGATAGAGGAACCAAAATCTCGGAGGTTAGATTTGAGGTAGTTTTCTATAATACGAATGTAAGAAATGTTACAAAATGACCGTGAGTTCGACTCCAGGTGGGTGCGAAATTCTTCCATAAGAAATGCATTGCTGCAATTATTGACAATTTTTTTGAATGCCTTCCCGATACGCTGGAAAGATAAAACCCAAAATGGTGACAGAGGCGTATAAAAACTTTCTTCCATGAATTTCACCGTTCGTCTAGTGGTCCTTGGTTCGATGCAAGAGGGTCATTCCGATTTCACCATGCATTTCAAACGGGGAAAACGGAATCTTATTTTAGGACCTTCCCGATAAGATATTGAATCGAAACATTGGAACTTGTGAGAATGGCACTTCTCTAATATTATTTTGCTATTTTATCTCACGAAAGGGTCCTGAGTTCGACGCTAGGCGGTCTTTTACGCGAATTATTGAAATCTGTTTTGAGGCCGTTTTCGATGCGACAGAGCAATCATAATCACGGTGTTTGCAGATGAGATGGTCTTCCATTGTACCAAAGGAAGAAATCTTACCAAATGACCGTGTATTCGACGCCAGGTGGGTTCGAAATCCTTCCGTAAGAAATGCATTGGTGAAATCTTGGACGATTTTTTTAAATGCCTTCCCGATAAGCTGGAAAGATATAACCCGGATTGGTGACAGAGGCGTTTGAGGACATTCTTTCATGACATCCGTTGTTTATCTAGTGGTCCTTGGTTCGATGCAAGAGCGTCATTCCGATTCTACCATGTATTTCAAACGGGAAGAACGGAATCTTAATTTAGGACCTTCCCGATAAGATACTGAATTGAACTTTGAAACACGTCAGAGTCGCACTTCTCTAACATTCGTATGCCATTGTCTCTCAAGAACGGGTCCTGTGTTCGACGCCAGGCGGTCATTTACGCAAATTTTTTAAAATTGTTTTGAGGCCTTTCTCTATGCAGGAGACTATTCAAAATCACAGCGTTTGCGTTTGAGGTAGTTTTCCATAGAACCAGTGGAAGAAAGGTTGCATATGGCCGTGAGTTCGATGCCAGATGGATGAAAATTTCTCACGTAAGAATTGCAATGCAGGAATTTTTAAGAATTTTGCTGGATAAGCTTCGAAGATGATACCCGTAAAGGGAACTTGTTGTAAATTATTACCAATTAGCTTGCAGTATGCAAGCAACTTTTACTCGTATATATATATATATATATATATATATATATATATATATATATTTATTTATTTATTTATTTATTTATTTATATATATTTGTGTTTATAATTAAGAATGACACATGAAGAAGGATAAATTGCAACCTCTTTACAGATATAAATAGAGATTCAGTGGTGAGGAAGCAAAAATATATCCAAATATATAATAAAAATATTCATAAATAATAAATAAAAATATTAATAAAATAATAGATAAAATTACACATTAAGGTATAGATGTTTTGAAATCCATGCTGAGATAAAAATACGATTCCTGCTACTTTAAAGGAGAATGAAATGATTTATTTTTCATTTTATCCTAAATTAAATCGGAATAATGGGTGGTTGGGTTGCCCGTTACTTTTAATTTTATGGATATTTTAGATTTTTATTAAATTTTATCTTGCAACGGCATAAAATATTCATCTACTATGAGGTTCCTCAATTAATAATTTCTTTAAACAGAAAAAAATCAATAAATAAGGGAAATCTTGCAAGGAAACTGCTTAAATAGCTTTGAAAAATAATACAGAACACACCAGAAGACTAGTCCCGATGCTTAAGCTTCGACTTTAAGCTTCAAGATTTAAGAAGCTTAAGCATCGTAACTAGTTTTTGAGTGCGTTCTGATTTTGCAGTATTTTTCAATATATTAGGCAGGGCATAGTTTCCTCGTAAAACATTTTCATTACTTGTTTAATTTTCTCGTCATGAAATACAATCAAGTTACTCGCGAATCTGTGGAATTTTATACATTATTATATGAATGTAAACAGGCGCTCACTTGAGACATTCCTTGTGGAAGTCATTTGAGGAGTAAATAGAACAAAATTCCTGCCTGACATTCACTCTGATCGAGAGAAATACTTTTCCGCAGGCAGCATATGATACAAAGTTAATTTACAGCTAACAAAATTTAACTTAACTATAAAATATCTTGGCTATCATAGAAATCTCAGCAAGTACGAGTTTTTCCTGCAGTGTCCTTCCTTTCATTTTCCACTCTTAAATCCCGAACACTCTAATTACAATTTCATCCTTCCTTTACAACTGCAATCCGCACATCCCGTCCTATCTCCTTTATTCCATCTTTCTCCAAATGCCCCCGGTCACCCATCCTTGTCTTCTATTCTCTCATTTTTCATTTTTCCCTTTCAGGTCTTTATTCGTGTCCCATCGCCACCTACGCTCCTTCATGATTCATTTTTTTCTTGTTTATGGATATTGCCATGAATCGATATCAGTCTCCCTCAGTCTCTTCCTCCCTCTTTTTCTGAAAATGCTACCGTTTATTTTTCCCGATTAAAGCGGAACCCTCTTAAATTTCCGCCTTCGTTCTGATAAGAAATTCATCGACAGACAGAAATGAAGCCCATCTTGAAGTGTAGCGTTTTCCTATTTATTTTTATCGAACGGAAAATAATTTCATAAATTTGGATGCGGAGAAACATCGCATATAGGTGAAAAAAAATTTAAAAGGTTGAGACGGTATGAATGAGAGCGAGTGATTTTAAACTAAAACTACTTATTCAGTGGCATTTTGAAGTTTTGTTTATGATAAATTAAGAACCGTGATAATTGGTTGCTATACAATTTCTTCCTTTATCAGTAAACAAATCCAAGCTAATACAAAGCACGTCGATATCTTATTTACTGGTGTTCACCCATAGTGGAGAAGTATGCCTAGCATATATAAAATATGAAAAATGAACGAATTTCACGATTAAAATAGGGAAAATTATCGAAAACACTGAAACAAAAGACTTATATTATGTGGAGGTATTTTAACCACTTTAATATCATGCCGAGCCAAAACTACTCTGTTCACGGAATGCTTTGTGAGAAAGGCTCCATGCATTGGCACCAAACATCGCCAGATGTCCTCATCGAATCACTAAGCAGGACTTCAATTAGAATGATCGTTTACTGATTGGAATACCTGCCTGTAAAGTGGAAGACTTGGTTTCGAGTCCCAAACGTTTAGTTCGTTTATTTTTTCAGTTGTCTATCACTGGATTACCATGCAGCTAAACCACCACTACTCAGATGACGTACAAGATATACCAAATATATTCAAAAATATAAAATGGTAAATTAAAAGAATGCCTGCGGAAAATTTAAGCATCCACATATCCTTATGGAATAACGTTTGACACCAAAGCTATCTTTCGGCAATGCAATAAGCCTCCAATACAGAAATTTAACTGGACGTTATTTATCTCACAGTCAGAAATTGCAGAGCATTGCTAATAAGTATGGCCAGAATGTTTAGTTATTCTTAATTTTTGGTCTCTCGGTACAATTAAGTTTCACGGATGATGATGACTGATGTATGAATAAGCTTTTCTTATTTTTCATTTAAATACGATTGTTTTAAGTCCCGTTCTGACCGGGATTGTCCCGGTTTTATTGCTATGTCCCAGTCAAACTTTTAACTGCCCCGATTCGGAGCAAAAACTCCAAGCTAAGGAAATGGAAGATAATGAGATTCCAATACGAGAAATTGTTCAATTTGCATAAATTTCCAATGATGCACACTTCTAGATTACCTTTAAGGAACTTGAAATGAACTCAAACTGAGATTCAAGGCAACTTTCCAGCTTCAGCTGCATCAAAAGTCCCGGTTTCTTGCTATGAGAATATGTATGGTAGCCTACTTATAAGAGGAAAACCTCAATGGATCAGATAATTTTTAAAGGGAAATTCTGCATCGAGAACAAAATATATATTTTAACATAATTCATAATAGTATCTACTTGTCTGAGTTGTTACGGGGGAACATGCAGCGCTTCTATTTACATTAGAGGGCTTTCCAGATATCATAAGCGTGCGCTTCTGCTGCGAATGAATCTTTCGATGCGCTGGAAATAAAACATAAACGATGTGCATTTTCTTTAGGGTCATAACATCCGAGACACACGAATCGACCGCTTGATAGATCGTTGAGAAAAGATGATGTTACCAAACCATGTTTACCGAAACCTAATCAACTTCATCGTCCTCACTGAACAAAAGAAGCTAATGAGAAGACAGGACAACATGAAAAAAATACTGGGATTCTTAATAATCTCTCTGGATGGAATTCCTCTTAATTCGTCATTTATGAGTTTCCAAATTGACTATACTTCCTTAAATTTATCTTCACGGCTGAAGAGCGAGACATCTGTTAAAGCCCTGGGAGAGATTCCAATCGAAGATTAAAAAGACTCCCTTCCTGGATATCCATGAGAAATCAGTTTCTTTCAATTCTGCGCTGTCATGTGCAATATCTCTCTTGCCATATTCATATGGATCTGTATTGTTCAAACATATTGATATTGTCCTCTAAATCATATTAATAGGAGTCAATTGGAATTCGGTAGTAGACTCGAGGTCGATTAAAATATATAAAGTGAATTTTATTAATACAGCACTTGAGCAAGACTTAAGAAAAATTAACTTATTTACTCCTTAAGGAAAAAAAGATGATATACGACGTGTAGCAAGATAGAGTTTAGATAGAGATCTCTAGAGAGACATTGATTTCCAATGAGACTACAGAAATGATGACTGTTCACTGATATGTTTACCTCTACAATCGTTGTTAAGTAAACACTAGTGTTTTCCTTATTTTATCTTATGGCATTTATCATACACAATCGATTAGAGAGATGAATAGATTAATACAAATGTAATATTAAATTAAAACAAGAGTTTTGGCGACTAAACGTACAATAACATAGCTGTGAAAAGAAGCACTCGAGCGTGGCGATGTCATGTAGAATTGTATTCGGCCGTAATTTTCCAAATGGTAAGATATACAAGGGTTATTTTAATTCAGTAACTTGAAAATGGAAACTTCAATAGCAAAAGAGAAAGTATAGAAGACAAATTTGAATTCATTTCATCGGGAAAGAGTTGATTTAGGTCGTTGATATGTTTTTTCTCTACAATAGTTGTTAAGTAAACCATAGCGTTGGCAACCAAACATCCCACAACTTTCTTGTCAAGAGATGGCGTAAGGAATATGACCGGGATATGTATGATAGATGTTCAATGTGATAACCATAAAGTTCTCTTCATATAATTGCACGTCTTTTTATAACGTTCGGTTCATATGAATACCGCATGCATGACCGAGACATATTTCCCCGAGGTTCGTATCCCGGGGAGTGGCCATATGGATTTCCCATCATTCAAATTTCCAGTTCATTGTAGAAGACGACGTTCAGTTAAAACGCCAGGGATCGATCAATCACACGCCAGCAACGGGATTAAAACTCTTTGAAGTGGAAAAGGGGTTCCTTTATGCCGAAATTAGAAGCGAACCTCCCTAATGGTGGAGTTTTCACAGTTTCTAGGCAAGTAAATCCGTAAAATTCTTGCCTCCGAAGAATAAATCCAGGGGAAAATACTTTTGCACGTCTGTTCCCTTAAAGGATAATCTGCTTACACAAACGGATGAATGCTGCGCTGTGTTTTCATCTCATAAAGCTATTTACGAAAGATCGGAGCTTGTAAGCCGTGATGGTATGAATATGTACGCAAATAAATCACGAGATATTCCGTAAGAATATTAGATTTTCCTCGGAGTAAAAACACTCATGGCTCACAAGCAAAATAAAAACAAATATCATAGCAACTTTAACAACAATTCGTTAAGGAATCATATTATTATTATTGAGCTCTTTTGGCAATGTTAGGCCAGAATTCATTTCTTCTACCTGAACTTCACATATATCCTATGAAAACATACAATTCAAAACTAATATCCACCATTAACTCACATGCAGAGAATAAAATTAAATACCAAAAAAAATAAATAAAGGATACAAAAAGTATACGATTTTCGTAATTTAATATATACAAACTAATAGGCAAGCAAAGTTTCAAAGTGAATCTAAATACAATTCAATGTAAAAGGCTGCGGGAAATACTCTTCTACTGAAGGTCTATATAGGAAAACTCACAATGCGGGGAAACGCCCTCCCAGTAGGGAGGTGAAAGAAGTAGACGTAAACATAGTGGTAATATGAAAAGCACATTTTTTCATTAAGTAGTCAACTTATTTGTATCGTCTGGAATGACGGCTTGTCGGCAACATTAGTTATAAGGGAAAGTTAAACACAAATGTATAAATTCCCTCATTTCCGAATTAGTGCACCTTGGGATAATCTTTGTGATCTAAAACGGTCGTTTAAGTGAAATATTGAGGAAAATACTAAGTTATTTTTGTTGGTTGTGGAGGGCGTTCCAAAAAACTCGGCCAAAATACGCACAGTCTACATGACGCAGAATGTATAGGTCTAATATATACATATATAGGTCTTCACAGTTACCTTGAAGTCCCTCCCAAATATATTTCCACAATAGATTAGAACTATTTCTTAGGAAATAGTAAGCTTACAAATTTGTCATTTACTCAAGCTATTAATGGACAGAAGATAGAAAAATCGGAATTTTTGAAATATTTTGATCGAAATGTAGAAATATTAATATTTTTCGTCCGTAGGAGCAAATATATTTGACATATTTGTACTAGGTATGTAAAAAATATTGAATGACTGCGTTTCTCATAGATGAGTGTGTGGTAAAAAATAGGCAAATCAAAGTGGTTTGATAAACAAAAAACAAAATAAAATAAACAGTAGATGATTGTGAAAGATATGAAATAGTTGTAGAAATGGAATAACGGCTATTGAATGTGGGCTGAAGAAATCAGTGGGTATAAAATTGAGCCGTGGGTACATATTTTGGAGTAGGATACAAAAAGAGCAGGTGAAAATAATAAAATAAGGAATATTGTAAGATGATTTAAAGACCGAGGAAAGGGGGAAAAAGCCTTAGAGGCTATGAAAAAAACCTTTAACATTGATGCACGAATAAGTGTCTGCCAAAATAATTTACGGCACACGGGGTTTGGAACAAATCAATATTTCTGAGGTGAACATCTTCAAATTTGCGCAAAAATACAGTACGGACACATTTACAAACCTTACTGCAACACAATTGTGCCGTGGCACACAATTCGTAATGCAGTGGATAAAAGTCTCTGAGTTCGTCATTTGTACCAAGTTAAGATCTTCAACAAACTCCCAAGAACCCCGAAAATGTCAGAACCTTTTCCGGAGTACTTTTAACCTTTCAGCATCTAAAAAGGAAGGCAAATTTAAAAATCGGCCGTTTTATTTCGGTCTCTTTTGCGGTTTAAGACAAAAGTTCCGCAAATGGATCGTCTCCTTTTGAAAGGTTTTTACTCGAGCATATGTGAAGGAGAGGGACCATTAAAGCCTGCACGCTTTGTTTACACCAGTCAGACCTTAAAGTCACTCAAATATTGCATCAATCAAATCGCTTCCCTTTCATGGAAGTGCCTCTTGACCCGAACGGGAGATGGATTTAGAGAGGGGTGAATCACACCCCTTGAGTGCCAGACATACTTTGTGCGATTACAACAGCTATTAACAATGTTTTAAAGATAATATTACAACATACTTTTTGCAGTTAAGATAGCTATTAACAATGTTTAAAAGATAATATTACAACATATTAGCAACGAATACATATTAGTGAAAGAAAGGTAATTGGAACTCGGCTGTTAACAAATACGAGGTCAAAAACTCTGCGTAAGCCGAATATGTCATCAATGAATCTCCAAATGGAAAAAACAATCGGCGAATAACTGACCTTCTTAGAATAACCCAATCGGTAGCTATGCTTACACACTACGCTGCCGTCTTAATGCGTAAATGGCAAAAGTATGTCATATATGATAAATTTATGAATTTACACCATAAAGATGGCGGCATGCGCATTAAGTCAGTAATACGCCTCTCTTCGATGGACCGACGCTTCATTGACGGCTCAAGATTATGATAATAAGATTATTATTAAGTTTATCGACCTTTATACAATAGCAAATCGCATAATATTTCCTACAAGTATAATTTAGTAGAATTTCTTAGCCGACTAATAACATTTTGTACCGATCATTAGAGTAAAAAAGGGAAGTCTCCCTAACATAATTTACAACAGAACTGTCAACAGCTACGATACAAAGAAGTTGAGATAAGAATAAATATGTTATCGTACAAGTAATTAACACAGAAGGCAAATACAAACCAGCAACGAAAGGGTATGATAACATTTTGCAGCACATAATTTAAAAATATAAGGCGAATTCTCGAATCTTATTTTCAAAAATGTTTTTAAAAAATCTTGGTTAAAATCAGCTTTTCCTAATCTTTTCCTTGCAATTTTCCACTTCGGCTCCAAATCACTGCCTTCCAACAATTCAGTGCATACATTAGAGTGAAAACGTGTTTATTGTCGGGCGAAACTGGGATTAGATAGTTCCATCTTCCATTTATCCGTTGTCAGAATGTAATTTGAAGTACACACATACTATAAATTTAGGTTTAAGCAATAATAGAAAATAGTATGTACGGATTAAAGAAAGATTGGTTTAGTGGAGAAAAAATAATGATATTTTTATCGCAGAAAAGATATATTCACTACAGGAAAACACACGAAGAGAAAGGCATATGAAAAACCTGCGAAATTTTCAGGAAATAGCGAAAGAAAAGGACTCTTGCCAAGTAAACAGTAAAAATTACAAAATTAATTAAAATTTTCAATATTAACAAGAATATAAGTATTCGAATCCGAAACATAATAGAAAAGGAAGTTTTTAAGTTATTATTTAGTATGAACATTAGAGTCGCAGCCATATATTCGCTTATGCTAACAGTATAGCAGATAAAAAATATAGAATTAAAAAGAGAATAATCATCCCATTTGAGCAAAATTATTATAGGACATATTATTATATAATAGCTATCATATAATAACTATTATAAATTATCTAATGAATAAATAATCCTAACCATCATCATAAAAATTACCATCTTTCTGACTAACTCAGGAGAATAACAAAAAGCACTTTGAAGACTAGAATGATATTAATTGCATTCACCAAATTTCTAAATGGCGAAGTTTGATTGCTGCCTAAACCATAGTAGAGAGAAGAAGAGCGTCAAGTGACTTTTAGATTACTCCCATAAGGGGGCCGTATTATTCACTTTGTGAATCACTGGTTTAAATGATTGCTACAGCAAACACAGATTTGTATGGATCAACTAAAAATGCTTTTTTATTCGTTTCATTTTATCCTTAAGCAGCGTTTACTGTCGTTCTAACCGAAACCAGAAAAGTTTGAAAATTTTTATCGTTTACAAATCTCATTCTTGATTGATACCGAAACTGTAAAGCTTCCTCTGAATTTTCATTTTAGTATATAAAAACATAATTTATTCTACATTTAACCCCTGAGGATGATAGTAAAGCTATCTAAAGGCGCATTGGGCGATTCTCAGAAGTCGAACAGCGTCCCACTACCACTGGCATTGACTAACGGAGCTTTTCTTGTCTTATAACGCAGGCTGCTTAGAAAAGCCTCATAAATTCCAAAAACAGCATTTATTTGATCTCCCTTCAGAAATTAAGTTAACGTTATGACAAACTTAAACCCAGGAAACTGACAACAAACTATTTTCTTCCCGAGGATGTTTTGCTGACTCAAATTCTCATGAAGTCAATTATTAGTTAAACGCACGTCATATTTTTGTTAAGTGACTGCGGGCATTTTTATCGGAGAGCAATACTCTGAGAATATAATTCGTTAGAATATCATAGAAAATAGATGGAGAAATAAGGTCTGAGAATGAAAGGGAGAAATGTTTCTCATCGATGACTGACGTGTTATTTGCCGTTCAAAACACGCTCAGAACTTGTTACCAGAGTGTACACAAACGAGTTATTTCTCCTTATACCGAAACCCCCATAAAAGCAGAAAAGGGATCAAGATAGCTAACAGAACACATGTCCGCCTGAGGCTTGAGATTCTTTTGAGGGCAGAGGATGAATGCTGGACAGTTTATTTGGTCTGCCTTTGGACGGATCACATACGCTACCAGATGCCCATTTCTGATGCTTCATTCCTTTGCTGATTCCAGCTCTCTCCTTTACTCATCAATTGACAGTGCCAGTCTTTCTCTGATCTTAAGCAATTCCTCGGTCATGTCCTCGAAAACACACGCTTAGATTCACTACTGATGTATAAAATATTCTCATTTGTTTCCTACTACAGTACTTTATTATGGTTACCTTATAGTGACCTCATATATAGCTTGTAGCCGAGAAAGAAATAAAAATACTAATTATTAATTTTTATTTCTTCCTATTTTAATAGTTTCCACTTTTAGTGGGACATTACTAGAGGAAACTTCTAAGTAATTTTTATTCGTTTCTCCAAAGTGCTCCGGAAGTCATATCAAATATATTTCTGTAGTCGAGTTATTCAAATCAATACGACATGATGATACATCCGCACTGTTAATTAGGCAACAAATTCGTGTAGAGCAATTTCAGCAAATCCACGATCTACTTATGGCACCAAAATATCAATCAAATGTAGACCAACGATTGAATAAAAAGATAATCTATATCCTAACGAGTCAATTTCCATACTGTAGATCTCTTTTCTGGTTAATACCTTAAGAATTTTACATAATCTTAAGTTTTCCGCTCTACTTCAATGTAAGCATAAATTATTTAAGTTTAAATCGATATCATTGACGACAGGTTAGATGGAAGGAGATACTTCACAGTCTCAATCTCGCCTAAAGAAAGACCTTTTATCTAAATCCTTTTGAATCATTGACCGTTTGCTACATTCCTTGAAAATTCAGACGCATGTTAAGCCGACCATTTCACAAATAACGAGATGATCCTGCGGAAAAAGAAATTGGATTAAGAACGTCCATCGATTCGGAACTGCTTAAGTCAAACGGAGAGAAGAGGAATTATGTGAGAGAGGAAAGAAAAGGCTTAACGAATCTGCTGCGTATCGAATCGGCTGACAAGTTAAAGGTGAAATTGGAAAGAGATAAACAAAAAGGTGTCTTCCATCTCTGATACAGCTCATGCATCATCTACGGAAAGAGAGGGACGCCCAACCGAATAGAGAGAGAAAATTCAGAGGCAGATACAAAGAAAGAGCGTGGAAGACTCCTGAGGGTCGGAATAAATATTATGGAAGTAGTAATATGAGTAAGATCCTAATGAGGATATGTGAACATTGCTTAACATGAGAATAAGAAGGGCATTAGCCAAGGAACCTTTTGCGAAGCGAATAGAATTGAAGATGGAAAGAGATCTTGATTACGAAATTATTGTTATGATGTATTGGTGATGAACGTAGGCCTCTAAAAAAGAAGAAAATCTATTTCGTTGTGGAATTATATAATTGATAATATTGTACTTAATAATAATAATTTATGTAATTGTGTTGCGGATAATGTATAGTATTAATGACTGATTTTAAGTCGAAGAATCATATTTTTTTCCTACGATTTCTTAACTATCGCAGGAAGCATGTTGAATAACTAACAAAATTCTCACGAGAAATTCTTTATTGTTTCGAACTATTCATTTCATCAACACGCACCAAATAATAATCTATTTAGATTTTGATGATAAACTGAATAGTTCGAAACATGTCGCAATAAAGAATTTCTCGTGGGAATTTTGTTAGTTATTCAACATGCTTCCTGTTACGGAGTTCCACAAAGTTAAGGCGTCTACGATTGATTCAGTTCCTAAATATTGATTTTTGAACTATCTGTAAAGATTTATCCGATAGGGTAAATGGTTATGCTCGACTGGCATGGGCCATCAGTATTATAAATTTGCATGCAGTAAAATACCGAAAATATGTTTGCAACATTTAATTTATAGGGTGTTAGTAAACATGCATAAAATATTTATTTAAGAGTTGATGTTAAGAGAATAAAAGTACTGCCTAACTTTTGTCATGCAATGTTTAAATAAATGAATAACATATAGGAGGCCTTTGTAAGTAGTGTAGAAAGGTTGGCAGACAGAAAAAAAACGAAGAAAGGCGGTGGGATAAAGAGAGTTTAGTTTGAAGTGAGGAGAGAAAAAAATGTGTGTGCCAAATATTGGTAGAAATGTACTGCCGCAGGAAATAATTTATGGTATGATGAAGGAAAAATACGGAGGAGAAAACAAAGGCTAAAGTTGTTGGACGAAATAAAGGGTGAGATATGTTAGTAAGAAATAAAGGAAAAAGGCGTGAATGAGGGACTTTAAAAAATAAAACGCTCATATTTGGGACTTTACAAGAGATATTTCTGGAATTTGAAAGAAAAATAAGGCTTTGACAAAAGAATAAATGGAAGCAGAATAAATCAATTGGTTACATACACCAAAAATTGAAGATTTGATGATATAACTCTATAAAAGACAGAAATTTTCTCCTATTGCATATTGGATTAAAAAATCCTAGAGAGGCCTAGAGACAACTCGTCCCTAGTTGGGATGAGGAATTGCTTGAATTCTGCTCGAGAAATTGTGGATCTGCGGATGAAGTCGGTTGGCGTCCTTCGGGATTAGGTAATGGGGAGTAATTTAAGTCTGTCCCTTTGGAGTGCGTATGATGCACACCTCAACAGGTAGACGTGGACAATTAGCAGCAGCACTCTGCATTAAGTGACGATGCTAAATGGCCAAGAGCGTGGCCTTAATAACCGTATATTATAATTTATGGACCAAAAGGAGAGACCAGAATGTATAGTCAATTGCAAAAGTCTGTGGGCATGTTCTCTCGCTGCTTTGGCGGCCAAACAGTGCACTTTAAATTTCTGTGGGCACCATATGATTTGCAGATAAGAAGGAAAATAGTGCCATGGATAAATGTTACGAAACTTAAAGTGAGTGAGGGGATAGAAGGAGCCGTTGTGGAATTTCTGGGTAATGTTTCGAACCCTCGCCTTGCTTTTTCGGGAAGGCAGCAAAATTTAGAATATTCCTATATCATTTTCATTCCAGAAACAGTTGTGTTTCGGCAGAAATCCTCGTAATTGCGGGTTTATTCAAGGAAGTAGATGTTCTCACTGATATATCGAGAATTCGAAATGAAGGAAGAATGGACACGATTCCTTCATCCCCAATTCTTGACATTTGTTCGCTTTCACGAAAATTAAATCGTGAAAATAATTAAAATTAAGAGATCGTGAGATACTGATTAGAGTAAGAATTACAAGGCAGAATTCCGTTCAACGTTTGTTATGTTTGGATTATCAATTTTTAGCTGGCTAAAAAATTTCAGATATTTTAAAAATTATGAGAGAAGAATAAAGACACGTCTGCAATTCGATATCGGAATCAATAGAAAAGCATACACAGAAAAGGCAGACAAATGTGGATAATTTAGAACAATCAGCCGAACGAGAATGCATTTATCATTTCCCACATATTTATTATATATTTCGGTGAACAGAGATTTATACATTTCCACAAAGGTTTTTATAAAGGAAGTACCGGTTTCGGTATATTACCATCGTCAGGTTCAAACAAAACTGAATTCTCAAACCAAACTTTGAACGGACTTCTGCCTTTTAATTTTGAACCTGCCGATGTTAATATACCGAAACCGGTAGTTTCTTAATAAAAACCTTTGTGGAAAAGTATAAAACTGTGTTCAGTTATGTCTTTCCACAACATCTCGGCCGAATCGATGGATTATTATATATTTCAGAATACATCATCATCAATATCATAAAATCATGCATCGTTATTGTACATGTTATATATCGTATCAACACATCATTATGCGTTATCTAACATATTTACTGAAGAGAATATAAGTTAGAATGTGTAAATCACATTATGAATCGACAAATTTAGGGTCAAATATTTATTCATCTCTTTTTCTTTCCTGAATTTTTCGTATATTCTTTTGGCTGACTCCGTATATCTAAGGTGCCAACCACCACGTTATTTAATATTGCGATAAAACAAGCTCTTTTGCATCATTTTACTCCATTCCAAGGATAAATATGCACATGAAGATGATAAAAACGTAGGAAACAAGTGATAAAAGCAGAACCAGTGATCCGTGCACTGTTTCAAAGCGTGAGAAACGGACAAAAATCGTATTGTGTTTGAATAGTTAATCGGTGACCTTTAGCGAGATTTGAAATTTAAAATATTCACGTACAGTCTGACTGAATATTTCGACAAATTCTCTTTATTTTAGGATGGAGAGGAAATAAACCGTACAATTATTTATATTCACTACACTAAACAAAAATATTCCTCGATACATAACAAACTCATGAATAATTACAAATGTAGATGTCACTTTTTCTGTCCAATCTTGACGGGATTAGCAAAGACTTTTACTTATGAAAAGAGACTCAGCAAAATATGTCGTAATATGGGAATATGTAAAGTATATTCAGTAAAAAATTAAAATACTGGGGAATAAAACCATTAGATAGCTATGGAATAGAAACACGAAATTAAAAAGAAAATCAGTAATGCCATCTTTGTAAGTCAGTGTCAATTTTAATTTCTTATTTCTTTATCAATTAAAGCGGAAGCTATGAATATGAAGAGTCAATAAATACGTGATAGTGCACAGGTGAAGTGAAAATAATTTCGATAGCATTAATTAAGAACTCTTAGTTTAATGAATAGAACAATTGCAGTTTATTTAGATAGGAAAATCCGCACAATAAAACTGCTTTCCTTAAGCTAGAATGTTACGTTTTTAAAGTATATTTGAAAATTTTATGATTATAATAAAACCGCTATAGAATATTTCAAAACAGCGTTTAGATGAATAGAGAAATTGCATTCCTTTTCTAAGGATCTTTAGATAACCAGTCTTCACCTTTCCTATAACAACGCCGATTGTATTAAAACAAACTCACGGATTATATTTTAATGGATCCGTCATCAGGGAGAATATCTCAGTGACAAAGCGTACGCGTTCATTCTTCGGAATCAGGAAAGATGAAATAAAAGGAAATTTACCGAGAATGAAGCCGTTGTTCCTTTTCCCGGATATTAAAGTCCCACGATAATTTCATCCCTCAGGATAAGGAACTTCTAACATTCCTTTTAGAAAATCCAGCCTTTACAAGATTTAAGAAAGACTAAGCGAATCCTTTCGTAATGCATTCCGAGAACTCCGAAAAAAGTAATATAAATTTTCGCGTAGCTTTTCCTGATTATCCGACCTTTTGCATGTTGCGAGGAAAAAAAGAAACTTCTCCAAGATAATGTTAGGATAGGAAATAAATAAGATTGGAATTTCGATATGAAAATGGGAAATGTGCTCCAAAGACGGAATCAATTCATTACCTATTCGACTTCAGAGTAAACTCATCAGAAATTACTCTCTCGATACCTATATGTTTATACCCGTGTAACTTTTTTAACTTACAGCAAACAAGGGATGGGATTTTATGGCACACCAAATGTAAAAAACATTCTTTCATATTAATATGGAGAAAGATTTTTATATATGTCATCCTTCGAAATTCTCTTCTATCTCTTATGTTAGACAAGCTCATGACTCTAAATTCATAAACCCAAACTAAATGTAATGCCATCCATTGCTTACTGAGAAATCCTCCACCAAGACAAATAAAGAGTATGCCTATGATAATCATTGAAAGAAAGATCTCAAATCTCCCTCAGCAATTCTCAATATATTTAAAGCGCTTTCGTTCACGCATATCATATATTTAAAAATTTGTATAATCATGTTATGCGAAATATTACCATATTCCTGTGCTGTTTACTTTTTGTACGATTGCATGCTCGTTCATCTCTTCCTTTTTATCACAGCTGTTGACATTTCTGTTGTGAATTATGATGGAGAGACTTCACTTTTTGCCGCTAATAAATCATCGGTGTGAGTTGGGTAAGATTTTTTACAAAATTTTATAAGTAGGAAATATTATACGACTAAAATATATTCTGATGAATTTTTTTATCTTACGGCATACTAGGGATGTTAATTTTACTGCACATCAAATATAAGTTATAACCTCTCATACTAATATAGAAAACATTATCAGTAAGTACACATCTTACAAAACCAGGCTCTAAATTCGATCACTTGCGACTTTCCCTATCTGAAATCGTTTGTTCTATTTATTTCCGTTGTTTCTGAAAAACCTGATTCGTAAAGACATTATCTAAATGACAACAAGGCCTTCATGGCAATGATAGCTAATTCAGGATATTGACTTTACAGTTGGAGTTTACAAAACCAATAATCAATAGTGGCATATAACTTCTAAAATTGCAAATATTAAGTTTTGTCGTGAAAATTTTCACATTTGCGCCAAAACGGTGCACAAATATTTACGAAAACTTTGCAAACCCTCAAAGTTTCGCATTAACAATAACATCAAACAATACGTGGCACGTTCACCAGCGGCACACTAATGAGTTGCGGCACACAATTTGGAACGTACTGCTGTATGGGCAAGAGTGCGAATGTTGCAAAGAGAGCTCAGTGCAAATCTTGGTGCAGCTTCAACATATCTGAACATGAAAATAACTAAAAACAGTATCGAAACATTGGTAATAACTATGTCTATCAATGAAGTCTCAAAAGAAACTCTCTCTTCAAAGTCTCAGAGGAAGAGATATTATCCTAATTAATAGTATACATTTTGATGTGTTGCAAATACAACACGACACATAGGTGAGTGTCATTCAGGAGGCAGGATGGGACTCTTTTGAAAAGAGAAGAATAAAATAAAGACATTATTTACTAAATAAATTCAGAAAGAGTCCGTTCTTAGAAGATGTAGGTGATGTTATGCGTTATCCTTGTTACAAATGACATTCTCAAAGGAAGATCAAAGAAATAGATCCTAGTCGATTCAAGAATTAATTTTTTCCCGAGAACGATACGCTAAAGTAAACGATTAGGAAAGTAGATTCATGTTGCATACACCCCGTGCCACATGCCAAAGAAGGTAGCTTTCAGCTATTGAACATATATACATGCATTGTTATCAGCGTTTTCTCATTGGTGACTGTTCGAATGTTATTCAAATACCGTTACTAAGCCGAACTTTATCATAATTTGAATTTATTCAGCCTTATGCATGCTTACATTAATTATAAAACATCGGTTTATTAAAAGAGCGATACTAAGAGACTGACTTGATCATATTGATCCATGAGCTCGACTCCACCACAGAAATCAATTTTAACGAAGAGTTCTGTATAATCCCAATGAATAAAACAATTTTCTTATTTCATTTTTTAAATTAACGGATTAAATTAACACAAAAAATATATTCACAACTTTCCAAACAATTTCCCGCTGGGACCGCTGAGGAAATGAAACGAAAAAAAAACAGACGAACTTTTTAAACGCATTTTCCCAAAAACTCTCGATATTTCCTTGTAATTTCTCTAAAATTTTTGTTTAGAAAATAGTTTCCAGCGAAAGTGTTAACACAAGAAAATGGAATATACTCTAATAATACTCTGATTTATAAAAAGTTAACGCAATTTTACTGCAGCTCGCTGGACATCTTTCTCAGCTCTCGAGAATTTTGAATAAATATTGATAGAATGCTGAATGAATTAATTGACTTTCTATCCTCACTGTAATATTTAATTTTTATATACTCTACACTTTGTAATGATTCCCCTGAGTAGTGTCCGTATGTATGATTCTAATTACGAAATGAATCTAGGAATGGTCCAATAATGAAGGTAACTTATGCCTGCATATATATCCAACTAAAATTATCATTATTATTAATGATCGTTCATATTCATATTTCTAACGTGAATTAAATAATGCATATTTAATTATTATCGTCTAAACGAATTCAATGGAAAATATTTCCATACATCAGCATATTATCTACTTCTTTATGAAAATTCCATCTAAAGCAATATGCATATTCATGATAAATTTCAGTGGCATGTGAAGAGGACATTTTGCAGTAGGATCTAACTTTGAACCACTCAATTATTTTATAGCATAAGTGGCACTCCTTTCCTGCTACAGAATAACAGTTCAAGTAATCGTAACATAAAATATTGTCCTGATTTAGATATTGTTCTAACTTTTCAAGTCCTGCATAGAAAGAAAATATTCGAATCGTGCCAAGTCCGTTTTTCCTTATTTCTCTTATGTTTATAAAATTACCAAGAGGAAGGAAAGCAAATAAAACAGTAAAGAAATACGAGTTCAGTTACAATAAAAATTATGTAATAAAACATTGCATGCTGAGTTATTATTAGCATCAGCTTGAAAAAGATAGGAAAACGGAATCACACGTAAGCAATGATTTCGCAACAAAATTAAGGTTATGAAAATAATATATGTAAATAATAAATGTAAATGTAATAGAATAAAATAAAGAAGAAAGGTTGGGTGAAAGGTGTCATAAAAGGGTTCATTGCTGTGAAAGATTTATTTTAAATCTGTCAGAGCCAACAAGTGATAGAAGTGAGTTCCATAGCTTACATGCAATAACACACAGCGGTTTACAGTAAATTAAGCATTGTGGTATAGCGCCAATTTAATCATTACCTATTCATTACAATACAATTAGCAATATGAAACATGCACACCGCAATCGGCAATAGAATGAAATTTTAAGAAATATGCAGCTCATTTTTCAAGCGCATTCCCAGGTTACGCATCCCGATGGAAGGAAATATCCCAAAGGATTTGCATGGAGAAGACGCCTGTTGCACCGGCCATTGTGACATGAGCGCCAAAGGATGGCAGTCGATTTATATCGTGCACGCAATCGCCCGGGAAGGAATGACTCTCGCCGAATTGTCAAGGTTTTCCCGAAGGAAAGGAGAAGGTCTCCTGCGAATACGCGGGTTATTAGTTACACGGCTGCTTGCCAACGGGAAGAATTGGAGAGCGCCTTCTTCTCTTTCGTATAAAAGGAGAAATTCGAGATGATTACGTCTTCTTCCGCCCAGAAAGCGTCTCCAAGTGACGAATAGACTCTGAGATGTATTAATCTAAGCAGGGTGTCACAATGGCGGGTCTGATATTCCTCTCTCGCGCGGCACACCAGTTAGTGGCTTATTAATAACGTAAGGATCCCCTTTAACACCTCTCTCATTTACGAGAATAATATCCCGAGGTTTAAAACTTCGCAGCAGAATTTCTATGCTACTTCTGAAGTACGTACTTATGGCAACTATTATTTCCGTGTAGAAACTATATCAAACACCCCAAGGGTAAAGTCTAACCGATGAAAATCTTTTCGCTGAAAGCACAATTATTATCTCCGAATCTTGAGAAGCTAAGTGGAGGTGAAAGACGGCAAGTTTACAGCAAGATAGTCGTCAACTAACCTGAAGGCCTAAATACTAGTTAGAGGTGATTGAGTGTCTTATAAAGCTAATTACAGCAAAATTGACCTTATCACAAGTATTTATCAGTCACAGTGTTTTCTTAAATCCATTATGCATTACAATCATCAGATTGATATCAGAACTTGCCTCAGTTTTGTAGATAACTTGACAATCATTATAACTTCCAGTTAAATATCAATTACAATATGTTCTTTTCTCTATAGTTAACCCGAAGGGTAAAGTTAGCCCACAGGCTAATATAATAACACCTGGCTTAAGTAGAATTCCTACATAATTGAATATAATTGCACATTTTCTATATACTTAATGAGGCACATGAGGCGCTCATCGAGAAAAAAAATATGAAAGTACATGTTTATCCATCAACGTTTTTTTCCCTCTAAAACCTCATTTCTGTAGAAGAACTGAAACCATCTATCAAACAAAAAAAATGAGAAAAATCTGTCGTGATGTAAAATATATTCAGACCTGATGACATGGAGGAAAATTTCTTTTCGTTATTAAAGTCAATGCGAATACGGCTAGATTCCTCCGCTGTTGGCTAGGAATGGTTTTCAATAGGAAATGGGGGTTATTCAGTAAGAAAAAGAGTTGAGTAGTTAACCTTCACCTTCCTAACTGATCCTGAATTATACGAAAAGAAAATGTCCACTTTGGTACAAAAATATAACTGTATAAATAACTATGCTGACAGCATTCAATCAGATTATTCAAAATGGCTCAAGCTTTCTTGCAGCCATGAAGAGGACAAAAATGAATTAAAGATGAAATTTCTAAACTTTTAGTCTAAAATGAAGATTATTTTCTATTTTTTGAAGATTAGGAATAAAAACAGATAACAAAAACAAATTTCACTTGTCAATAAATGATAATAACATCTACACTTCCGTAAAGTATCTTGAGTATAGACGAACGTGACAAAATTGGTCGCTTGATTTCGTTCTTTTTAACTTTGTGGAAGTGTAGATTTTAATCTATGTTTGTTTTTACGTAGAAAAATATTTACTAAATCTTCATTCCCACAGAATAATGCCTTAAATTCTTGACTTTACTTTATTATTTTACATTGAAGGAACTTTTCTAGCATTTTATTCAGCAAATCTTGAAAGGATTCACAATATAAGATGAAATAAGTAATAACTTACTTTGCGTATACAGATGAATAAAAAGCTAATAGAAAATGTCCTTTGTCATAACAAAAGAGTTGTTACATTTCTGAATTTTCAAGCACACTTGACTCGTTTTGCCGCCTATTCTTACGGCTTCCGCAGAAGGAAAATTAAATTGAATCATGGAATGGAACTTGGCAATTCCTCGCACGACTCCTCTATTCATACAGAGGTCGTTGATTGTTTCATTTTGCCAATGAGTTGGTCCACGTTGAGAGATGAGACGGCTGCAGATGATTGATGGCCGCTCTCGGAATTTTATTAAAACTTCTGCACGTGTGAATGCCTTTTTTTCGAAAAATACTTGCGATGAGACCTCAGTTCCATTTATCAACTGTTTCAGTGTAAATGAGAGATGAGGAAAGGAAATAAGTTAACAAGCGTGAGGAAATATCAAAATATTAGCTCGAATTAAATTTTTTATTCAATTTGGATTTCGGTCCAATTTCATATGATTAAACTGAGGTGGTCTTCAGACTCTTACCGAAAAACAAAAAACAGTTTAGAAGTAGTTGTTAGTTTGTTTACAAATAGTAGAGTGAGTGTGTATTTTTTGTAATTACTTGTATATTTACAAGTAAGATGGCTGAGAAACTGATGAAATGACAAGTGGTTCGTAAAGACGTGTGACTTTGAGTAAATTGCGGGCTATTTGCTGTGTGAATGAATTAGAAGGGTTTGCTGTAAAGTGCAGCGATAGCTGATTTCATTTTGTACCTACATATGTACAGGGAATCGAACCCGAGACCGCTTTTACCGAAATCTAACATGCTGCCCACTTTCCTCTAACAGGATCTTTCAGAATTCTCTAACGACTTCCATTTACTGCTAGATAAACTTCGTTATCCCTTAACGTTTAAAAAAATAATCCGCTTAAGGATTCGCTCTTTGATCTGAAAGCAGGAATCGGCACATATATTTGTCATTTTTGTACTTTTTTACTTCCACCAAAGAGAGAACCGATTCAATATTCGTTATCTATCTTAAAATTCGCTCAGAGAATATCTCCTTATCTAGGCTATCACGTTTTTATAAGACAGGACAGAGACTGGAACCTGAATCTTCTACTTTCCAGGCGGATGCTTCCACTAAGAGATCTATCTGACCAGAGCTCTTATACATGCCGTTTTGGGAGTCGAGAGTTCGTCCGAGTAACCGGCATCGTTCACAGGAAAATCCATTTTAAAGTTCCGGTCACTTTCCATGTCCTTTTTTTCTTGGAATTTTTCCTAATAGCTAGGTTATCTTCACGCTTTTAAATTATACAAAATAAGAGCGTAATTTGTGGGCATAATAGATTTTAAGCTGCGAAATAAAGATATCCATTCGAAATTTATAGTGATACTTATAAATTTATTCAGTATATTATGTTAAATATCATTGTCAAATGAGTATGATAATGTATTTGCTCGGATATAAATTATGTATACATTTTATGTGCTACATATACATATTGCTACATTACATATACTACAGATGATAAGTTAATAAAATAGTTAACAATATAACGTTGCATATATATACATCTTATGTGAGTTAATACGTGTAGGAAGTAACGAGAAAGAATGAGGACAAAATTAAAAGTTTTATGAATTTTATAGTACGAAAGAAAGATTAATATTGGAAATATATTCAGATTTTATAAATCTATTTTCGCATATTTTAAGTATACAAAACTAAAACATGTAAATAATTGCTTTATTAAAACAACTGCTGTGGAAACTTCTTAGCTTCTTCTTATGAAGCTTCTTAGCAAACCTAAAACAATTTTCTGGAAAAAATTTCTCCCGCAAACAGGATTCGAACCACTGAGGAAAAACGTTTGGATTTTTGAATAGTTGAACCAGACACTCTAACCACTTGGCCATTTTCATGATGCACAAGGAGGAAGGTTATAATGCAACAAAAATATTGATTAAGTAGACAACTGCATGCCAGATAATGACATAAAATGACAAATTTATTTTAAATTTATGTCATTTTATAAAATAACATAAATGACATATGACAAATTACATAAATTTAAAATAAATTCCTGACAATTATTAGCTATACTATATATTATAAGCTATACTAAGTACGAAACTATTGTTGTAAATCCTTTCTTTTTGTTAGAATATTACCGATAAAGTTACTACATTCAAACAATTACTAAATTTTTCACAAAAAGATATGACATACACATGTACACATTGACAATATATAATTATGCCATGAGAATTAAATGGTAATAATTATTAAGAGTATTAATGGAAAATCGATCGAAGAGAACATTGTCCGCTAAAGACTAATGTGATTCCGAAGCAATATCTTGAGTGTAAATTATATACCAGGGGATCGTGGTTGGCATTATATAATTCCGATATGAAAAATACCGCAATAAAGGAACAAGATAATTGGAACAAAAATAAAACCTAATAAAATTCCTATTTCGTCATCTTCTACTCCACTCGCTTTCATGGAGTGTGAGCATCTCTATAGTGGAAGCAGATCAAAAGAATTCCATGCGATCCAGGATTCAATATCGCGAAAAAATGTTATAGAAGTGGGAATCAGAGAAAGGGGAAATGTATGAAAAGGGGAAGAAGAATGCGAAGATATAGGTTCTGGGAAGAAAGAGAGAAACCGTAAGAAAGGGAGAAGTAAACGAAGCAAAGCGATAAAAGGATCGAAGAGTGAAGGAAAAAACAGAGAAGTAATGAGAATGATGGTTTGAATATATATTTTTCCTTTGGTAATAATTTAAAAACAAATTCAACCCTCAGTCTTAATTTCACTAATTAATGATTTCATCATGAAATGATTCTATCCCAGGGCAGGTTTCAGTCGAACATTTTCCAAACTTCTCTATCCTATCTGTACTTCAATGTAGTTTCTTACTGATATTTTTTATACCGACACATCTTTCGACCTGAATATTTGTACTTCATAATGTTCTTTTTATAGTTATTTTTATACAAACCGGTCTCTGATTAAATTTTGCAAAATTTTAGCTTTATTTTTTGATTCACATCTAAACCTTCCTTCTCTTCGTAGGTTCGTTAACCTTCAGTAGATAGTTATCTAACGTAGTGGTAGCACCAGTAGGTTACGTACTTTTTTTCCCATTCTTGGGAGAGTTTTATTGCTATGGCGTATTTTTTTCTAAGCACGAATTTAGTAGATTTTCAACGAAAAGTACGTATATCATTATCAAGCCAAATCTTTCCTTCATATTTTTATTATGAAGGTGTAGATGTAGGAAGAGACTTATTAGTCCGAATCTCGCATGAAGGAATTCTTCTATTAACATCGTTACTATTATATGAGAATAAAAGAAACCTTCCTTTAGCTTTCCTGTATGTTCCCTTTAATTCCCTCTTCATGATCATACTCATTATGCTGTCTCTTTATGTGTCCTTCCCACTTTGTCTTCCTCATCCTGATTTCATTCATCATTGGACTTTTCACTGCAATCCGTATTACCGGGGCTGCCAGAAAGCCAAGTGGGAAGCGCGTTCGCCTCTTGTGAAAGCGAGCCTTGTACTCCACATTTCGAAGTTGCGAATTAATCACAAACTACCCAAATGAAGGAACGAAGATTATTGAAAAAAGGAGAAGAAATGAAAAGTTAACTTTTTCTTTTTTCTAAGTGTACAAAAAGTTAGGTTCGCCTATATAAATCATCTAAATTTGTGATGATACATCAAATACCCTGCATAACCCTTTACACTTTTTGACGTAACAACTTGTGGTAATGTAAGTGATATGAACAAGTCACAGAACTTGTGGGAGCAAATACATGCGTGGTTACATGAAAATATGAGTTGATGAAGAAGTTAATGGCACAATGGAGGAGCGCAAGAAAACAGCGAATTTCGTATAAATTGAGATAAGCGAGCGAAAGTTGGAGTCTAATTAATAAAGGGGAAACTCACTTTCTAATCTGTGTTCGCGGAAACAGTAGACTATTTCAAATTAACTCACGATTATGCTCATCCGTATTCAGACGACGAGATTTCCTTGAGATTCTAACTTCGAGGTGATATTTCGAATGAAAGTAATCTCATCACTGAGTTCTGTAATTTGATGTCTCTCTAAACATGAATGACTTATTATAGATAATATTTAGTTAAATGGATAACGACTATATTTCAGACGGAATTGGGAATAAATAGTCCCGTCTGTCATTTAAACTGTTAATTATGGGTAAACACAATAAGGAAAACAAAAATTTAACTAATAAATATCAACAAATAAAATATATTAAAGAATAACTTTAAAATATCAAGGAGAAGGAAAAAAGAAAACATAAATATAAAAAGAATAAAAATTCAGTAACAAGAAAATTTTGGAGTAATTTAGGATGTTTACAGTCACGGACGGATTGCGTGAATGTGCTGCTCTACAAACAGCTATAACCAAAATTAAGAGAAATTAAGGATCAAACTTGAAGAGTGGGTTGAGCAAGTGGAGAGTTTTAAGTATTTAACTGATAACTGAATATATGTATTGTTCTATGGAGAAAAGAAGAATAGCAAAGACAAGAGTAGAACTTCGAAGAAAAAACTGCGGATCGATGAACAAATAATTAAAAAAGAAGTTAGCAAAGCGCTGATTGATATTTCTTTTAAGTTATTTTTAAACTTTGGAGAATAAATTGTAACGTTATTCAATTCATATTTTTAAGATAGAATCGATTTTGAAATTAAACAAATGTTTAAGAGCTTTAAAGATATGAACATTTGCTTTTGACCCTATGCGGTAAGAGTTTCATAAAAGATTTAGCGGTATCTGATAAAAACAAATCAAGTCACATGGATGGAAGTTTTCTAGTCTCTTGAAAGTTTTAAAACTTTCAGATGGCTATTAATCAGCATGATTCAATCATTCCCACAGTTGTCAAAATCATCGGTATTTTTGGAATAGATTCACTCGGATTCGGATGTGGAATTCGAAAAAACAAACTGATTAAACATAATTCAAGAAATATAGAGAAAGAGTTCATTTTCAGATCTTCGAAAATAACGCCGCCTTATAAACGAAATGTAAATAATGTTTTTGTTATCGTATGATTAACAAGAAAAAATGTAAATGAAAAATTCTTTAAATCAATAGGATTGTTTTGCAACAATTCCATGTCCTTGCTGCGCATTTTTCTTAGATATTTGGCATTGAAACTCAAATTCTCTTTAAATTACAAGGTCGTAATGCCGTACTTACGTCAAAGAATACGTTGGAATGAGTATAATATTCAAAGTAAAACGAAACTCTTTGTGTTGTGATGGCTTTGCAGAGACACGACTGCGCCCTTTAATTTCAAAATGAACCCTGGTTTAGCCACTCATTAAGGGATTCCTCGTTACTTCAATAACTACTTGATTCCCTTTAGTATGGCTTTTTCTATGAGAGCCAATCGACAGATCTCCTTGTAAGGCCACCGTCTGCGGTTTCTGGAACCGTGCGGTTTTCGGTAACACAAAACATCGAATTTAATGAAGCCCCTGAGATTTAGGCATTATATCCGTGTATTGCTGGTTGCCCTCATAGCGGGCGCAATGGACCCTTTTGGTTCACCTTTTTCGCCTCTGTGTTATCGGTGAAAGTCTCCTTTACGCACGTATAATTTGCATACGGCTTCACTTACTCACCTCTACGTACATCGCCAATTTTAGGTAACTGCACCGCATCCTAAAACAAGTTGAGAATTGCTTCCATTCTTCATGTTGGAAAATGTACGATTCCATAGGAGTAAAATTTACTAAAGCTGATTCGGCAATAGCCAAAGCACTAACATTTATACCCAAATAGTATAATGAAAGCATGAACTAAGTGATGTATCGATTATTATTATATTATATTCTTCCCTTTCTCATCATGTCTCGTCCCAGATAAATACAAGGAGTGGCAGCATTCATCATTATCTCTTCAAGAACCGTAAGATTACAGCAAAACTTTTTTTTTCACTTTTATGCATGACTATGCACTCATATAATACAAGATATAGATTCCAATACAGTGATCTTATATCTAGATCTACCTCCTTCCTTCTCTTAATGACTTTTTTCTACTTAATCGAAATTTTGCATTCTGTCTAGCACGTTCTGTAAAGTATACCATTATTTTAGTTATCCCACTTATACTCAGCTAAGAGTAATCACAGAGATACTTTCCCATAAAAATCAAAGTGGAGATTGCTTTCTCGTGATACCTTATTTGGCTATAGCAACCGACCGGCAAATGGGAGATTCCGATTCGACTACGATTGACATCTCTTTCCTCATTTCTTCATCAACATGCTCTGTTTCAATGTTAAATCGCGTAAAAGATAAACGGGCTTTATTTATGACGCTATGTGCAAAATTTAGTGCTCAAAAGAGGGCTTCTTTATGCTGAGAAAGTTATTTCTTTGGTAAGCCAAAACTTCCTCTAAATTTGAAAAGAGAACATACAGAGGATTCAATTCTACAGATAAAATGGACATATTCATGAAGCTTTGATTCGTTCTCATTTTTCTCAGTTATTTTTCTATATTTCTTTAAAAATTGAAGACTTATAATGGTGAAAAAACACATAGATAAAGAATAAATAACTAGCAAATATGCACCGATTCTATGCCTACTAAATATCTGACCTTGATAACTGAGGGATTGCACGAATCCTACAGACAAATGTTAAAATTCGAACCATTAATACAATGAAGTAACACTTCCCTATTAAGAGTCATAATTGCATATTTGCATCGGTTATTTTTATTTTTTTTTTATTTATATTAAATATTTTTGTAAATTATTATAATTTCTATTAAATTTATTTTAATTTCTTTAATATTTCTATCGGATATTCTTACTTTTGATTCTTTATCTATTTTAATATTTTAAAATATTTTAATATGCTTTAAAATGTTAATTTCCCTGTAATTTCTATTGTTTTTTCTCTTTCTAAATGAATGCCTGCAATATTTCAAGTTAATGATTTCATTTTATGTAACAATTTTCAAAGTATTGCATTCGTGATTTCCAAGTTATACACTGTTTTTCTTCACATCTTTTACATTATCAGCAGATTTGCGCGGGTTTTACTCACACCCCTTCTTTGTGGACGTTTTCTTGCTGTGGATCTAATTTTCTAAGATAATACCTTACTATCAATTGCTTCAGGCTTGACTTCGTGGTATCATGACTAGGATAAATGACAACACTCGTACCACTCAACTTTTAATAAGCGACCATGGTTTCAACGCGTCGCGTCATCATCAGGCCTGATGTCGCGTCGAAAACATGGTCGCTTATTAAAAGTTGAGTGGTATGGGTATAAGTGTTGTCATTTATCCTAGTCAAGATAATACATTGCTTTTTAAAAAATTCACTTCTTCACTTTCCCATTCCATTTCCATTCACAAATAAACTATCAATGTCTTTATCAGTATCAACTTAGATGGCAGAAGATATTTTAAAGTCTCGCCTAAATAAAGACCTTCCTTAAATCGACTTCACCCGGCATTTATAAGCTTCACTCTGACCTCTGAGGGCTCTATGAATACCACCGTTAGTCTCTCAATCGGCTACTAGTTGGTATTTCTTGGAAGCCACTAAAGTAAACAAACTATAACACTATAGTCTTAAGTTCAGATACCGCTGTTCTGGCCTTTGTGGAACGTCTAAAACCGCTCACTAAAACAGTGCTTTCCTCACGATTTATTCACTACGATCGGTTTCTATCGTAACAATCACGACCATCTCCACTCAATTCATCCAATGTTATCGGAATATTAACTATTTTCTATCGAAAATAGGGCCCTTCATTGAATTAAAGTTTACCTTTAGCGTAATGAATGAAGAAGCAAATCCAATAAGCAGTTCATCACAGACTATGGAAGAGACGATTTAAAAGATCGTGCAGTTGAGAAAGAACGGATGAAGAGGGGACTATAAAACACTCTCGCAAAGGAAAGGCTTTTATAAGACCAAAAAATATGGATCTTCCCTTCCGGAAACACCAATTCATCGATCGAAGAACTTAAAAATCCAAAATCTCGATGCACGCGCAGTACTCGGTTTGATGGCTGCGATTAATAAATCCGAGGAATATGTCATCGCAGCCCTTCTAAAATAACCCCTTATAGAAAAGGCAATCAAACGAATTGAAACTCGAATAAAGCAGCGTGGAAGTTTTTCATCAGCAGTGCGGAACGGGTGGGAGAAAAGGCAATCTTCATTCGGAGCGGTTATAAAGGGGAGAAAGATAGTCATTACGATAAATCCTTCCCTCGTTCGCTTATCTCTCCCCCTCCGGCACCCTCGAAAGCTCTTAACCAAACCGCACCCCCCCCAAAACGCCTCTGCAAGGCCCCTTTGTCTACCGTGCGCTCACCAACAACTCCTCTCTTTTTTTGATCTGCCCTTTCAAATAGAACAATCCACTCTTTAAATTGCCGCCATGTTTGTCTCTCTTCCCCTTCCTTATCTATCAAGAAGGATTTCTTTTCTATGGGACGTGTTGGGCGTAATTTTTGAACCCTTCCAAGCCTCATTTCAATAGCTTAATCCTCTGGGAAAATCTTTGCACCCAATTATGGTTACTAAATATCAAAAGTATTAAGCTAAAGCAACTCGGCACCTTCGTTCACTACCGATTCAGATCGTTTTGACATAAATTTACCATCTATATTCTATTTATATTTTATGACTACAAATAGTCTACTAGCAAGATGGTATGTACTTAAGAGGCGAATAGGAAAGCAAAATCCCAGGCATTCTCCTCCAATCGGGAGGAAAACGACGCGCAAACATATTTAACTTATAATTCCATGCTATTGAAACAATATCAACAATGTTAATCATCGTAGTATGAAAATAAATTAGAAGAAGTTGATGCAAAATCATTAAGGGAATGATAACAAAAGTAACAAAAAGTCATAGAGAACTGAAAAGAGATGGAACGATTCCAAAAATATCTCAAAAAGATGAAAATGATGCATGATAAGGGCGAGATGAATGCACAAAAAACCATCTCCAATATAGAGCGTCCTCGATGACAGAGTAGTCACTCCAACCCCAAGGTCCCGGGTTCGAATCAATTAATATTTATCCATATATGAGCAGATCTGCTCTTGCTCACTCTTGCGTAAATATATCAGTATAAAATGCACTGAATTTTTAAATTTATCTCTTTTTACCTTAAATGAATCTTCTTAGTATTTTTCATTGAATTTTCAACTAAATACGTGGATTTTCTCCGAAATTTCTACTCAGACCTTCTATTGAGGGATCCGTTGATACTATGTGTTCCTGACAAAATTTGTTTTGACACTACAGGGACGCTAAATAAATCGTGAGCATTGCGTCAACTAGCCGTAAACATTATGATAATGCGGAGTAGAAGATGACGCTCCCACATAATCTGAATCACGTGTGAGTTAAATAGCGAGTATCCGAAAGGTATCCTTGAAAGTTTCTGTCGCTTCCCCTTCTCCCCATTTAGATGACGGATGCTTCCAATATCCAGCCGCTTTTTAAATGAATGCGGCTTTTATGCATGATTTTTTGTTTCATTCATCCTTCCCCATCTTACTCACGCCAACTAGAATGCATTCCTCCTCCTCTTTCGCTTTTTTCTTCCTTTCCCCATCTTTCTTAATTCCCTATACCTCGCTTTCATTCTTTTTTATATGTTTTATTTGTTTGACGTACGCCCGTGTATATTTCATCACTCTTTCTGCTGAAAATCAGCGCCCTCCATTTTGTTCACCGCCTTTCTTTTTTCGCCTGAAAATGCTTATATAAATTATTAAATATATATATATAGTATATATATATATATATATATCCGAAGACTTATTTATTCATTCTCGGATTTTCAACTTTTTCGGTGTTCCGATCAACACACAGAGACAAAGGGGTCGCATATTACAGACGGACTGTGAGACATCAAACATCGCAAATAAAGAAAATCCATCGGCTAAATATAGAGGCAAACAGATTCATCTACCTTTATTGAAATAGACGAGTAATTGACTAGTACGAAATACCGCATAGAATTCGCAAGAAAGCTGATTCCAATTCTCGTTAACGATTGTCACTGAATAAAAATAGCCATTTCAAGTTCTTTGTGAGCATTTTTCGAAAGGTAGACAAATGCATACGGATTTCAGAATTCGATAGGAGCGTTGTCAGGGAGAATAAACAACGCACTCAGACCTTTGTGGTTCTTCTTGCGCAGTTTATCTTTCAGTCTTTTAACCTCTTATGCTTCTATAATGATAAGAAGGTTCCGCTACTATACCTTGATCGATGGTACATTCTTTTATCCACATTTTAGTTCAAGGGAGAGAAATGTGTATCTTTCATCTAACTTTTTCTCAGACTTGCTCCTTCCTGTGATGATATGGAAGCTACTGAGGTATGACTGATTCTGAATAATTTGTATGATTAAAGTCTCCTTATCTATGCCACGGAAACTGTTATTCGTAGAGCCAAAGTGCTCCACTTACGTGAACTCGTTGTTGCATTGCATTTTCCTTGGTGAGGAAAGCATGGGCAAATGACCTCACTCCTCATCTTGCCTAGTAAGCCTGATTCTTGGTAGCTAATGGTTGACGTTCCTACCGATCTTCGGGCTGAAGACATTGCTAAGAATGTTGGAAAATGTCTAATCTTGAACAACATGCATTTAATTTCCGAAGGCTTACATCAGTTTTCTACTGCAGCACATAAAAATATCATAACTTTCATCGCATAAATTAGGTTTCGCAGAATTGTCCATCGCTTGAATGGTTTGAACATTAACCGAAGCAGTCAAATGGCTTTTTAATATTTCCCGTCCAAAAATTAAGCCGACCTCTCACCTGTAGTTTGAATAAATCCTCACATATTTCCAAAAACTCATTGAATCTTTCGATTTTCGTTCCAATTTCCGTTCCTTTCCACTCGGACGCCTTTTGAGCACGCAATGCAACTCTCCCTCTCATAATTCTTCCCATTATCCCTTCTCCTCTTTCAAACCCTAGTCCTTTTTCGATCACCCCTCTCCCAACCGATCTATTTTAGGCATGTAATACGATTGTAAGTGTCTACTAAACTCAGTGTATGCACTCATTCCATTTCATCCATTTTTACTCATTTTATTGAGTTTTCATGCAGTACCACCATCAGACACATCTCCAGGTTCAGCGGGGCCCTGGACCATGGGGCCTCACTGGTAAAATATCAAATTTCTCAGAGACTTTGTGTCAGCATACTTTTTCTCAAACTCAGGGAATCTTGCTGGATAACTAACTGATAACATGTGGATATAAATAGAAATTTATGAGTAAACAGAATATTTGTTTTTATTGACGTTTTCTCCATTCGAAGTATCAAGTACCGAGAAATTTTAGAGATGCTGATGCGAATGAGATAGAATCCAGTGTAATCCTTGGCGCGAAATTCCTTTGAGGGATAACCAGAAGGAATTAATAGAGATTGATTCAACGCCGCTTAGTTAGGCTGCTCAGACGAGCTAACTAATAATGCAAGTGGTTTGCCATTTTTTCAATATAGATCTCGGCGTGAATTCAGAAGTCGAATTTCCTCCAAATCGGAATTCGTCGATGTCACATCATTCAAAAGGTGTATTCCAAATATTGTGTTCATAAATAGAAATTAATTTAAAACCTGATAGCCGTATGAAGTAATAATCAGAAATCCAATGACGCAAGCGATAAAGATACTAGAATAGTTCAAGAGAATAGCAATGATTTTCCATCTTCAAAGAGATATTCCCTCGAAACCCCGCTGTTCAGAATGCGATTCTCAATTAACTAAACGAGGCTTCTGCGTAACGCATTGAAGTGAGGCTCCTTTATTATCATGTGTGGTTTTCATGAATTTCCATGGGCCTGACAGTTTTGACTGAAACCTAAGACCGGATTAACGTTTTTTTATTTTTAGATCAAACATTCGGCAGCACAACTTTGACGAAAATTACATCATGCGATATTTTTGCGTTAAGCAGAAAAATGTGGCCATTTTTAAATAAAAATAAACACAGGAATAGCAACAACCTAGTGTCAAATTGAATATTAGCTTTATTTGAAACCTCTCTTCATCCATCTTTCTTTAATAAAAGTAACTCGAGGTTAAACAAACTGACGCAAAATTTCTACGCTATTTCGAAAATACATACGTCTAAAAACAATAACTTTCTTTCATGAAACTTAATGTAAAACATTTTAGTTCAAAACAAACCGATGAATATCTTTCCGTCAAAAAGGTCGCTTGCGATCACTATCTCCAAATCTTGAAAATCTAGATGACAAGCGATAGCAAGTTTCTAGTGAGAGAGATTAAGTATCTCCTCCAATATATACCTCTATATATTTCCTTTTCCGGATGGGTGGTCAAAATGCCAATGATCCTGAAGAGGAAAGTCTTCAACCAATGCGTTTCATCACTGTTGACCTATAGAAGTGAAACTTGGGTGTTAAACCAAGCAATAATTCAGCAACTTCAGACAAAGCAAAGAAGTATAGTAAGATGAATGCTTAGAATAACAAGAAGAGACATGAAACACAACATCTTGTTGAGAATAATGACTGGAGTTACAGACATAATAGATATACATACAGACTAAAATAGATGTGAACAGGCCTTGTGGCGAGAAGAAACGACAACTGTTGGATATCAGCAGTGTTGAACTGGAAACCAAGAGATGTGAAGAGACCAAGAAGATGACCAAAGGACCGATGGAACAAAGACATCATTAAGTACTTAGGTGTGACATGGCAAAGAGAAACTCAGAATAGAGAGAATTGGAAAGCGTTTGGGGAGGCCTAGATCTGACATTAGGTTAAATTATTTTTTTGAAATCTTTATTTTAACACGGTGTCTCGAGAGTGTAACACAACAATATGATTTCTCACTTCCATTTTCCCATAAATTTGATATTTCTTTAAAGGATTATTAGGAAAAAGCTATGAGAATTTAATCGCAAAATCAGTAATATACAGAGATAATTCCCGCGCACTTTACAAAGTGCGCGGGAATTAATCTCTATATTTCAATATGTGCATGTAGTAATGAGTTTGCCAATCCTGCTTTAAATCCGCATATGCAAGACGACTTTCGGTGTGTGGCAGGGGTGCATTAAGTTGAACCTTTTCTCATTTGCGAATACTACACTTTTCAGCTAGGCCCGATACACTGCAAGCATATTCGCATAACTAGCGTAAAGTAACATCGCTCGCGGAATTTTCCTTCTCTCCTATCCTCTGGACGAGTTTCTTAAATTATCCTTCTCAAAGTTTGCTTCACATGAATATCTATTATCGAGAATAACACTGTTTTCCAAGCAAGCCTCATTGGAGTAATATATATTTCACTCTCGATCCTTTGCAATTTCTGTTCAATTACGTGGGTCTTATTTCAGATTTAGCCACCCCTGCGCTAGATGCAACATCGATCTCGGATAGATATGGAAGTGCTTTCAAAGGCCACACCCACAACGAGTGATGAAAAGGGTGGCAAGGGGGCGTCGTTCTCCGCGTGGCACGGCAATGGGGTGATTTTTTTCCCTAAGTCAAAAGGATGAGAAAGATGAGTCCTTTTTTCCTTGAGAGGCAGACGTCTTTATTCAAGCGTCGCTTTTTATATCCTTCAATTGGAATCGTACGCACGCAACCCCAACCGCATTCAATCCGTGGTGCATTGTGGGACTCCGTTTTCTCTCCGAATATATAAACTACAATTCTACAGGTTTCACTCAACTACTGGGCTTAGAGCGAGGAACTGGAATTTGAATTAAACAATCATATTCAATTAGATCTTATATAAATAACGCAAAAATATAACAATGGACGATAAACAGAGGTGAAATATAGCAAAATGACAGAGGGTTGAGCACAGATCACTGTCTTTCCGGCAGATATTCAAACCACTGAACCACCATACCGCCTCAATTTCATTTCTATCAACGAATACTTTTATAAGCAAAGTGGTCACTTTATGAGGAACGTGGGAGACCCGAGTTCGAGTCCCTGTCATGACGCTATTTTTTACTTCTATTAATGCTTTGGTTTTTTGCACATCTATATGAGCTAAGACCTTTCTAAATAACACTTGGGTTCACAAAGAAAACGACATCACATGCGAACAATCAAACATGCTGATTGAAGTTGCTGTATATTAGTATTTAATTTACTCGCATAGTTATTTAAATAGAAATAACTGTAGTTAGCCTTTGATGTGTTTACGTACTAATGTTTTCTTTTGATAATTGTTGAATTACGGTAGTATTCTCAAAGGTTCATTGCTGAATAACTTTTACTGCACTAGAGTATAACATAGACCGATCATAGCTTCGTAACGTAGCATCAGGAAAAGAAAACATCAAGTAGGGAGCTTTAATACATAATACCTACCTTATTTATACCCTCTTCTCCCACCTCCTTACTTTGCATTGGTTGTTTAACTTGTCAGCTTTGGTATAAAAGCTACCTAATTTATGTTTTCTTTACCTGATGATGCAGCTACTATGCGAAACCATGGTCGCTGTATATTATACTGTGGTGTAGTAAAAAGTTATTCAACAGTGAGTCTCGTTGTATGTCAATACCACAAAGTAAAGCCTGAACTCATTACTTGTTCTCAAAATTTCTTCGACGGCTGAGGTTATTTCATACTTTAGGGCTCCCGCCGAGAATCGAACCCCGAAGTCGAACGCGCTGCCTACTTTGCTATTCAGGAGGCCAACGTCCGATTGCCATATATACATGTCTGTCGGCTTAGTGTATGGAACTTTTTATCGAAATTTCCAATATCAAAAATATACGGCAGATATCAATTTGTACGTAATCAATATTCCTTCTTGCATATCTTGGTGATAGGAATATATTTCAATTGTATTTTTTTCAGAGAAAGACAGAAATGTTTCTTATTTACTTTCACGTAATTATTTCTCTACTGTGATAGGTGAACTACTGAGGTATACCCAAATCAAGCCCGAATCAATTCCACAACAGTGAAGCACAATGATTCTAGAAATTATTTTTCTCATAGAACTACATAAAGGAAGACTTTAACAAATGACATTCGTCAGCATGTCAATCATGCCTCAATGGCTTTCATACCATCACAGCCATAACCAAGACTGATACAAAATAGATTAATGATACATTTTTCTCTATTCTGTACAAAAAGACAAATGAAAATTATTAAATTCGTCAAGAAATGGTAGCACGATGAGTAATGCTGTCACGTTTTTTTCGTTGAATGTTATGTAAAGTATCACTCATTCGCTGTACAGCCATTGATAACTCCAAGCATAGCATCAGCTCATGCCTCATCAATAAGCTTCATTCCCTCTCCAAATCGTTTGCAAGGACTCCGTTAAGGGAGAAATATGATCGATATTTATTTCATAAATCGACCCACAAATCCATAACATCTGTGATTAAAATAATGAAATATCTTCGTCTTCAGCCAAACAGTGACAGGCAAAATCAAGTGAAGCTAAAAATATCGATGCAAATGCAAAAATCATAGAAAATTCGAACCTTAATTAAGACCAGTTAAGAATAAAAAATAACCATTATCCATTTTCCAGTCATCCTAATATTTAGCAATTTAAAGTTTACCCACTTTAAACAATTTTTTACAAAAGAAAAACTACTTACGCATCTAAATAATCTTTTCGTAAGAATCATTTTCCTAAATTATATCTTTAGGGATCTGACATATTGAATTTTTTTTCCCAAAACAAAACACTGAGTACGTATTCCTTAAAAGAATACTTTCAGAGGAATTTGGCCAAATTAAAGCAATATAGTGTATTTACATTCCTTTTGTGATTAAGTCATGGACATAAAAAATTAAATTAATCATTCTTCAGCTACCCACGCGAACTACGCAGTATATGACGCACGGCTTTAATTATAATTCTTTGTATTCGTTCTCCTTTTAATTAAGCCTGCGATAAAAATTGAAGATATTTAACGTAGTTATTCCAGGATTTCGTGAAAAATCCTCTTTTGATCTGACCTGAAGTGGTAGCATACCTCTAAATAATGGCTATTTCCAAAATTAGTCAAACTTTTAATGTTACTCGTAGTATGATTCAAACATCCATCAAAACAAAAATATAAAATTACAATTATTTCATAATTAGCCGAAACTAAAGTTTTACCATTCTTAATTAATCTAAATCTATCACTAATAAATATTTATAAACAGACGCACAATCTGGGCATCGAATTGGGGTTGAACCGAAAAACAAAACCAAAATATGGTAATAATAATATATATAATAAAACAAATTATATATTATTCATAATGATCAGAACGAAATAAAAATTGTTCTAACCAATTCGATGCAGAAGCGAAACCGAAACTAAACTAAACCGATATTTGGTTTTTAGATAAACCGGAGCGAAAAACTGAAAATATTACGATTCGATACCCAGCATTCGAACGATTAATTCTTCGTGTAAGTAAATTAAAAGTTTCTTCCCTAATTAAGTACTATTGAATCCACGCACGAGATCGAATCGGTATTTCATGATGCATAAAAACCTAAGTTACATTTCAAAGAAGCGATCCGAAATGGAATAAAAGACCCAAAAAAAGCATTCTTCCTCAGAAAGAGCGAATGTTCCACCACTTTGACGTACTCTTTCATTATTTCGAGTTAACCGGTCAGCACGCAATAACTATTAAATGTTTACGTAAAATGAAGAAAAATCCACTCATAGATTAAACGATTTTTCTCCTCTTCATTGGCAATAGATCAAAAAGTTATTGGGGAAATTTATCACCTCTGCTCCAGATATCAAAAGTTCCTTTTTGTTTTGTTCCCTTTTATATCGGCTCTTTTCCGTGATACCCTTTCCTCCTTATCTCAAACGCCTCCTCCAAACTTACCTTATCTTCGCCGCTCATTTACTGTTCTTCCGCTTGTAATATGTCTGCTCTCTTACTCTCAGCAACGGAGGAGGAGGAAATATGTCCACTCATCAAGATGGAAAGGAGATAGAAGGGCAAAATTTATCCTCAAAGTATTTCGTAGAAAACACGAGAATGGATGCCTTTTTCCTTGTTTTCGGCTATTCTTACAAATATTTTCCTACCATATCAAACTTCTCTTAATTATACTTCCCTTTAACTATGAGAATAATAACTGCTAAAGCTGCGAATGAAATAAAGGACATTCGTAAACGAATTATGTTTTTATTTCGGAGATAATGAGACCACAAATCCTGAAAATCTATATCTTTGAACGTCATCCTGCCGATGTCTAGTTCGAGTCCCATTTTCTCTCGCAAGGGCATGTTGTGTTTTTGATAGCTATTAAAACGAATTTCGTTGGGCATTCTGTATCCATTGATTAAAAATATCAATAACATAAACTCGCAACTGACAAATTCCAATTACGCAACGAGTAATCTGAAACATTTGACCACATTATCAATTACTGTAAAATAATTGATTCTACAGAATACACCAAATGTGTATCCTATTTTCATCACCAATGTATCGAGTATTATCCATCGACAACTAGCTATAAAACGTTAACTCCTTGATTCATACAAGCCATCGTGTATATACGAACAGTTCTGGAGAGTGTTTCGGCGAGGTTTTCATGTACTTAAGTTTTCTTCAAATAAATGTTGAATTTTGTTGAATTAATAGATGTAGTTGTTGAATGTTCTGTTAGAAGACGTCGCCACTTGACCTATTGTTACGGTTGTATAACTCAATGAATAAATGTCGAAGAAAATGATGTAAATATCAAAAGTTAAGCAAGGAGCAATGATATTTTCACCGAAGATAAAAAAAACTCCTGAATGTAATAAACTAGCTTAAACCACAGGACAAAATTACGATCTATTGCCTTACATCCTAGTCTGTACGTCGGTTTAAAGTATCGGTCCCAGAATTTTTATCCTAGAATATAAAATAGTGAAACTAAACTAAAACAAAAGCATTACCACGGACATAACTAAACCTCGCCACAGACCAGATAACCTAATCATTCACAAACCGAGTGAAATTACCTAAATAAAACATACCTCATCGACAAATCTGTAGCAAATTCCATGAATTTGCAAAGGAAACATGAGTACAAAATTCAGAAAATCCTCACTCTATGTGAGGAAATTGAGGCACAGTAATCTATGAAAATGGTTACCATCATACTTTCATCAAAAGTACCAAAAACGACAGCCTTAAGGAAGTAGACCCAGATGTCCATAATTCATTGCGAAAATCCAATTCAGGACACCTTTTCAATCACAAGAACTTTTCTCGGTAATAAAATGCCATAAAATAGATATCATCCATAGAAAATTCATTATAAGGTCACGTGATTTGAAGACCCATTATAGGTTGAAAGAGGCCATAAAATTTGAAAAAATAAAGAGTAAATAATAATAATACAAGAATAACAGTTTCCTCTTGCATCATGACAATTCTTCAGCATACAAAGAAACTCGCTTATCATAGATGTTAGTTGCGAATCACGCGGGGGTAGATCAGGAAAAACAGATAATCTTGAAGATGTAAAAACCTAAGTATAGCTCATGAGAAATGTACATACAGCTGAAAATAGCCACGGGAATTATTAACTTGCAAATATCGTAAGTTAGACATCGGTGAAAGGTGTTTATAAGCTCCAAACATTAGATATGCAATGCACAAGTAAAATAGAAAGTGTAATTTGTAAATAACAACTTGAAAAGTCAACAGACCCAAAAGAGAACGAATACAAAGTACATGCACCGATAAAGACAAATAGAATTGGGTAGTCAAACCCAATCCAATAAAATTGGACATATATTCTGCATAAAATCATATAATAATGAAATTTATCACACACCTTAAATAGAGAATTAAGGAATTCCGTGAATATTATAATACGGAAAAATATAATCAATTAACCCTAAAATAATAATTAAAAAGTACTTTTTTTAGAAATTCACACAGCAATATTTCTAGCTTGCGCTTCTCTTTTCTTTTTTAACTCTATTGATGGGGAAAAAGAAAACTTTGAACACAAGGAGTCCTTTGATAGAATGTCAATACAATCTCCCGCCAATAAAAGAGAGAAAATTACTGTTTTAGGAACTTCATGACACGAAATCCAAATAACATCGAAATAAATGGCCACTCAAAATGTAAATTACAAAGAAAATCAACGAAGTATATATTTGTAAAAATAATGATTTCTTCACAATTATATATGGGAAATGAAGAATTATAAAAATTGTTAGAACTTCGAATTCATCCCCATAGCGAAAAATAATTTTTCTGAAACATATAGCAAGATATGTTTGATCGATATGAACTTTGAGATAACGACACCAAAAATATACTGCACGCTCAAAAGTGAATTAAAGAAAGGGTGAACTTTTCACTGAAAAATTGAGAATCTACCTGCTTTGCAAGCCATTTCATTGAGTAGAAGAAATTTTAATAAAGAAAGGAATATGTGACTGAATGTGTTTGTATTTTTCACCGTTTAGGTAACTTTTTATCATGTTGAATTTACATTGACATATTTATAAATATATACACCTACTTACTAAAACTTATGCAAAAAATACACGTTTAACAAGAAATTAATTTGAAAAAAAAATTTAATGTAATGAAACACTATATTCAATGTAATTTAATGAAACCGGAACAAAATGTATTGCAGGATAGAAAATTTTTGTGATCTTATATAATAATCAACGATGTGCATACATTTATCTACCCAACGTCAGTGTATTCCCGTAAGGAATACTCGGGAGAAATCTTTGGAAATTAATTTCACGCTTATGACAACGTAATAGGATTATAAATTTTTGGTAATCGTTAAAGGTCAAATGGAGTATTCCATGTTGATATTTGACTGTCTAAACTATCCTCGGTTCGACTCTGGACGACTCGAAAACACGCCTATAAGAAATGCAGGTAAAGTTTATTTTGATCGACTCCAGACACTTTTTCTTTTCCAGAATTAAACGGGAATTAATAGTCCTACGAAATCTAGACAAGTACAAAAAGAAAGAGAATTGAATCAATATTCTTATTTCGATCGTAGAATATTATATTAGCGTCGAGTTGAGAGAATTCTTACAAAAATGGCGAAAAATTAGCGTAATTTTGCAAGTACAAGCAAATCGTACCCCCAGACGACAAAGGACATTGTTGCATTGGAAGGAAGCCCCTCATAAAATTTATAAGGAAGAAAAACCGACATTTCATAGTAACGAAAGCACTAGTAAACTTTGAAAATCTACGATCGGCAACATAAATTTACATTCATAAAATGGAACATTTCAGAAGAAAACAAGTAGAATCATCTATCATTTACAATATAAAGCTACTGTGTAAGTAAAGATTGATTAATTTCATTGTTTATTATTCAGAAAAATCAGATTTATGCGATAAAAGGAACACTTTCTCTATAAATCAAATTGATTTTCGTCATTTTTTCGGGAAAATTCACTAGATTACGTAGAAAAATCCATATTACATAGGCCAAAATGATGTAAAGAGTAAAAGAAAATAGATACTAAGGCATATCGGTTCTAGGATTGATTTTTTTTAGTCTATTAATGAAACAGAGAGCATACCCTCTGCCATACGCCCAAAATGGTTGCGTATGCAAATATACGGATAATTGAATATGATAAAAGTACCCTATTAATTCATTTAATAAGTAGGGAGGGGGACAGCTATGTTGAAACAGAGAAGCCGTGACAAGCTGTTATGTATGGAGAAATGAGAACTAAAGTAAACGATATTTTTAGAGAACGAAATATACGAAAATTATAAATTTACTATGAATACCTATAAATCTATGTAATTGCACATCATTAAAATAAAGAATTGTGTAACCAAGTAAATGATTGCTGTATTAAAACACAAGCTATGATAGTAGTGTAGTAATAAGACTCAATTATACAAAATAAAAGAGTAATTTGTGGCTATAATACATTTTAGGCTGCGAAATAAAGACTACCATTCGAAATCTAAGGTGATACTTATAAATTTATTCGATACATTATATTAATAATAATTGTCTAATAATTATGATAATTTATTTATTTGTATATAAAATATGTATACATTTTATGTAGTGCGTATACATATTTCATTCTATAGATTATAAGTTAATGAAATTATTAGCAATATAACGTTGCACGTATATACATATTATGTGAGGTAATACGTGTAGGAAGTAACGAGACAAAAGGAGGACGAAATTAAAAGTATTATGAATTTCATAGTACGAAATAAAGATTAATATTGGAAAATATTTAGTAATTATAAATTGAAATGTGGTCTCGCGTATTAAAAATAAACAAATGCTTAACCACGTAAATAATTGCATAAAAAAGCTGTGAACTTCTTAGATTCATCTTATGAAGTTTTTTAGCAAACCTGAAACTTATTTTTCCAAAAAAACTACCCGTAAACTGGATTCGAACCACTGAGGAAAATATTTGGATTAATATTTGGAAATGTTAGAATTTATAGTCATTGGAACCAGACACCATAACCCCTTGGCCATTTTGATAGCAGGACAAAGTTGTAATTTATCTTAAAAGCTGTTTAAGTTAAGGTACACTGCATGCTAGATAATGTGAGACAAGATGAAAAGTATATTTTAAATATTATCAAACTTAAAAAATAATAATAAAGCAATATATATTTACAATTAGTATATGTTATGATCTAGATTCTCTAAAATTTTATTATTTGATTTTAAATGTACTAAATAGCAATAACAGTTTTTGGTTACCTCATACTTTAGTTATTTAGATAATTCTCATATATTAGGTTTAAATAAATATTATCAAGTTATTTTAAGGTATTCCGTTCATAATTTTAGCTTCCGCCTCTATCACGATGGTCATTTAAAATTTGAGAGAGATTATTTTTATTTTTTAATATCACAAATGACCACATATTATGCATATTTCCTAAGTCCCGTCATTTTAGACGGGAGAATTTACTAGTGGTTTTATAAATTTTTATTTTTATAAATTGTAAATTTAACTATGGTAATTAGATTTTATTATATGCAAAATTCGAAAATTGCTTAGTAATTAGATGTTTTGATTGCAGTGCTACTGATGACGATGTCTTGGGCACGTTTTTGAATTCATCATCCATCAAACTGTCTTTTTATTCACCGATGGATACTTTCCATCGTGATTAATTACCAATGAATTTCCTCATCTGATGACAGGCGGGTCATTCAAAAGTTAATATCCATAACCTCATAAAAAGGAAGTAAATGGAATCTAACAATGATAAACATAACGTATTTATAATGCAACAATCAACAAACACAAAGGATGCGATGATTTACGTTTCAGCAGAGTTTAAAGAATTATGGAGATGTAACTAGTTTTATATGCAACAGTAGCATTCTAGTCAAACAGCAGACAAACCTGTTCTTAAATTCATCAAGAATCGATAATCCATCGAAGTAATCAGACAAACATTCGATGAAATCCATTGCTCATCGGATCGATGAATTTCAAAACGTACCTCTTGTCTTATACATTTTTATAAACATTCCGTTGGATTAATAAATTTATTATTGTTAGTAGTGAATTATCCCTTCAAAAATGATGGAACTTAATTTAATGTATTTAAATATGTATACTTATTATTATGTTTGGCTACATTTGAATTTAATATTTGAGTTACAAAGATTGCTCCCTTTTCATAAAGCTTTGATTTTCTTATAACGCATTTGACATGGGCATATATTTCCCGTGTATTTTTACGGGAAAATGCATAATCTCGGATTCAACAATCCCTTTTGCTGTCATGGAAATCGGTTGTTCACACCTACAAGTTTACACAAATCTTTCGTTCTTTGTCCAATTTCTCGTAATTTCGAATCGAAATCGGAATTCCATGACAAATCAAAATCAGAATCTTCCTTCAATTTCCTTCCTTTTGGTACGTGTCTCGCGTTAGTGGCATAGTACAATTATTTCTAATTTAATACTACAAAAGAAAAAAAAGATGAACGAAATGAACGAGCATTACATTTGAGGGCATTTTTCTAGAGTTGAACCAAAAACACTTTTGATATAAAAACGTCGGAAGTTGTGAGGTAATTGTCCCCCTAAAGATTCCGCAAATTTCATAGTTCTATCTCCTCAGAAAGTATACGAAATCGATGTTCAAAAATTTATATATTTCTTACGGGAGTTACTTTCACCGGATAAATAAATATATAGATCTATACGCGACGGTGTTTATTATGTTAGATTTAAACAGAAGAATGCCGCTCTACATTCACTAAAACACAAATAACTGCTCCCTTCAGTGATTCTAATAAAATAGCATTCTATAAATTATCAATAACCGTTGGAATAGAAAATATTTGATGAATCGATTGCTTAATGAGCGGAGTATCCATTTCAAGTGCTGCTATCTCACGGATGAATGAAAATGACAAAATTTCTCGCATACGTGAGCTTCTGGCGATCCTCTCTCTATATATATGATAATATTTTGAATTCGTAATGAATGAGGCGTAAACGTGTGGTAAATAAATGAATGACGTAGCACTTCCGGGAAAATTGACGTTTCTCTCTCGATCTGAACAAATAAACGTACTGAGCTCACTCTCGTAACGCCGTTTATAATTCTAGGAATGCACAACAACAAATTCCACCTGCACTGTGTACTTAATCGCGTTTAAGTAAATATACCGAAGCAAAATAAACGTTTTTTATGTCCAAGTGCTATATGCGGCGTGAATTTCTACATTACCGGCATTAGCGTTTTTATTTGCTTACTTTTTGCGTTTCTGACTCACTTTCGAGAGTAATTTGAAACAAAATAATTTGAAAGCACATAATGCTGCGATCCCAAAACCTAATATTGAACTATTTGGACATTATTTCCCACATTTAAGTTATAAAATTTTCTTCACTTTATAGAGAGAGTTTCCCCTAGTGTAGGTTTTTTTGTCAACCTTAAGTAGCAAAGATTTTCCCGCGCTGTATTCTTTCGTTTTGCTTTAATTAATATTTGAAGACATCATAATGACATGTGAAGTTAGGGTCTGATTTCACCAATAGAAAGTCAAACCTATCTATCTCTCTATGGATGTATGTCTACGTTATTTAGACGCACGAATCAATTCTTACGATGAATCATTTTTCGCGTATTCATTTTCAGAAGTGCCAAATTAAGTTACTGCCAAATTATTAGGCAATAGTGAAATTATATAGTCAACACGATTAAGAAGGCAGCTAAAAATAGGTCGGCGGCCTATTCTTCATTCATTCAACACATTCACTCAAAATAAACATTTTAAATTTGCGAAAGAAGGGACACATGGAATTCAGTTTATTACCATTCTAAAGGAACTCAAATGTAAATAAGACTCAAGCTATTCACGATGATTACAATATTATTCTCAGATCCTTGATTCTCCTGTCATTAAAACGGAACAAGTAATAATAATAATAACCTTCTTAATTTTCTTGTACAATCTCATAGCATTAACATCTCGTTTGAATTACCGTCAGTTAACAAGGCGTTGATGCACAGTTGACATCAATACAAATTTAGAATACATAATACAATAAATAAAAGCATATCATGGCTCAGATATGGAAACAGATTATGAAAAGAAGTGTTTCTCGGCAAACACTAAATTAAAGCCAAAAGGAGTGAAAAATACTCCATTCCTATAAATGTTTTTATAAGTATGATTCTATTGCTTTCTCTTTATTAGTGAATGATTGCAATGCGTTCAGCTATTTATTTAATTTTAGGTAGCATTGGTCAGAGTATTATTTTTGTGATTTCAATGTTATACACCATTGTTTTTTCCATTACATCTGTTAGATTGGGTTTTTGCAATGTTTTTCCGCACCCGCTACTTTGTGGGTCTGTTCCAGATGTGGATCTTTCTTGTTATGATGATACTTTGGGTTTTCCTTTTAAAACTTTTGTACTAAAATACATTATTCGTATCTTTATGAATGCAATAGACGACAGATTAGATGAGACACTTTAGTCACAGACTCGCCTCGATAAAGGCCTTTAAGATTGAGCAGCAAAACAGATAAGATGGTCGATTGACTCGGGGATGATGACTGTAAATAGACTGAAAAAAAATCTGCGTGACAATTATCAAAGAGGCAACGGACATGATGAAGGCTGTGGGTTGTGCTGAGCAGTGTATGGCGAACTTTTTTACTACATTACACTCTGGGAGTTGGGAATTCATTTTGCAACACACCAACGAAATTTAATTTTAGAATTATTTTTATATATAAAGCTGCGTCTGAGTTTCTTCGCCGCTATTCTCGTTTCTAAACTACGTAACTTATCCTGAACTAAACTATTTTCCCCCATAAATCTCCTCTCTTCATCAGAGGAAAGTCTTAAATTCCATTTTCAACGACCTCCTACTTCTTCACACATTTTACAATTTTTCCTTCTTCCATTGACCTTTTTTCGTTATTCATTTCTATCAAAAATAACATCCATAGCTCTGTTCTTTAAATCTCTCTCCACTGTCTTATTATTTTAAATGTATTTGTTTTCTTTTATCTTGTTTATTTGTTCTTCGGTTTGTTTCGGTAACCAATGTAAGTTTCCATCCCTGGCTGTTGTTGGATCAGATAATAAATAAATAATCTTATAGGTGATAGATTATATAATCAGAATAACACCATGATGATATCTCTAGAAAGTTCGCCATTTTTAGTGTCCCCCTTCCTAAGGTGCATTTGCAATCTAAGAGAACGATAAACCAGCAGATACCCAAAAATTTGCTACTCAAACTACGAGCAACTATTTATTCTACTCATCTATTACAGCCAACTGAATAATATATAACTGCATAACTGTTGAAAAAAGTATTAATAATTCTGTACTGAACGTTTTAAGCATTTCGCAAACAAATGGTTGAGGAAAATTTGCAAACACTGCAAGTTTCCTGCCAGCACTGCCGATCAGACTTTAACGCGTTTGACTTTGTTGCGCCAGATGTATTTTCAGCACTCAGCTGTTTTATTCAAGGCGCTGGAGGAGCAAGTTCGGAGGATTATTTTGGTGGTCTCCAGAGGGCTTATTTGTTTGTTAGTTCAATTAAGGTGAGGATAGCCTCTGGGATGACCAAGACTCCTATGCAACTTCTTTATACTCTATCTTGTATGTCCTAATGTTTGGTTGCGACTGTTTAGCCTCAATTCTCAAGTTTATCATAATGAATCTTATTATGTTAGGAACGATTCCCTGACGAACGAGACTGTTAAAATACATTTCTAACTCATAAAAAATTGAATAGATTAAACAACAAACGAATGTAAGTAAATTCTCGGTGTAGCACTCTTATAGATCGAAATAGTTTTCATGTATCAATAGTTTTCATTGCATTGTATCGATTGGTGTTTACACCCCCTGCCACACGCCGAAAGGCGGCTTGCAGGCTATTCATGTAAATGTAGATGCAGAGAGCCCTTCCTTAAAAATCACAAATTGTTTTAACACAGAGTATTTGAGCTGCTATTGAGGAAGTGCAAGTGGAGTATGGGATTGTTCAGTGGGGACCGTGCCCTCTGTGAACCATTACTATAAACTTGTGTGACTAATAAGGGAAGTTTAAAAGAAAAAATATGTACATAAATATGTACGTAAATTTGTTCATGTATGAAATATGTATTCAGTAAGATAGCTTTACGTAAATATTTAAGACATATCTGTATTAGGATTGAAATAATATTTAGTTGTAGCTAGATTTGTTTTATTATTGTTGTATATGTTGTAATACTGTAGTAATGAGGTATCTGTTTCATAATAGCTTACTGTTATTGGTAGTTGAAATATCTTTCGTAATTATAATAAAACAATGTTTGGGTTCGCAATGTCTGCTTTGCAGATTCATCCAAGTCCAAATGATGTAAGAGTGGTCAGAATGTGAGACTTGGTGGCTAAAGAGAAAAAACGCAAAGAAGGGAATAAATTTAAAGAGATAAGGATATGAGAGAAAAGAAAAAGAACATGGCTGATTATGAATTTCAAGTTTGAAAACTCAAACAGTCTGTGTTCGGACTAGCTTCGAGTGAATATTTCGATACCAGGGTCGGTAATCAACGTGGAAAAAAGAACAGAATTAGTTGTCTGTTCTCAGAATTATTTCCTTGTAACAATGTTTGGTTTTCTATCGGAGCTCGCGAACGTTGTTACCTTGAGTAACAAAAGGAAAGATCACGTCAAGATATGCTCTGATATATTTTTTTTGTCGATAATCAAATCCTTCAGCGAATTTCACCTGAGGGACGCCTAAACACTTCTCTAGAATCTGAAATCTCCTTTTAGAAATGTATGTCGTCCTGCGTTGAACCATTTTCAGATCGAAGACTAATCCCACCTCGTGAGAATCGCAGAATACTCTTGGAGAGTTAGCGAAAAATATCTATTTCCTTTTTTCCCTTCGGAATTCTAATTGGTAATCTTTGCACCAAATTTGCCTTACCAGTGACGATTCGAATATGCTGTTTGAAGGAAAACCCACTACCAAGTGTAACTCCTACGTAATTATTATGACTTATGAACTAAAAAGTATACCCGAAAAATCCTTCCCATTTACTTCACAGAGTACGTTATCCGTATGTAAATTGTACTTGTATATAAGGTCATTGCTAAAATGAATTGCAAACTTCATTCTGAAGAACGTATCTGCTTGATAGCGGTGTTGTAAGTCGTTTCCAATAGCCGACTCAATTACACACTGCTAAGGGGATTCTTTGTGAGTAAGTGTCCCACTAAGTGGGCATCGATACAGCCGACTCATAGAGCGCTGTTTTTGAGGAAAAGAAAACAGGGAAAGAAACAAGGATTAGGGAAAATTGTGTTTAACATTGCACGAGGAAAGGTGCTTCTTAAAAACATGGATGAAGAGAAGTGAAATAGAGCGATATGTGTGGGACTCAAACCCAGAGCATTAGAAGTATGGAAAAGTGATCAAGCGGACTGATTACTCTAAAACTGCATAAAAGGTATGCAGGGAATAATTTTTCACGGATGAATTTGACCTGGATATAATGAAAATGGTACACAAGAGCTAATCGATTTCTCATCTTGGAGGCGTGTTAATTATTCTCTTATCCCAGGAGATTCCTTCGGCGCCAGATCGGCACTTGTCACTGCATCGTAAGGTCGCGGAGAGATATTTAGGCGACATTTTGCTGAGCTTTGGGCGTAGCCGTTGGCGCCAACCAATCCCATGAAATGTCGACGCTTAATTATGATAAAGAAGGCCTTCAAATAATTAAGCATTTGTTGACGATGATCCTCTAACGCCTACCATTCATCCCTAACGATTAAGTTATAGATCTATTTTACTCAGAAGATAATACTAAGAGTGGATTTCATTGAATAGCTATCTAAACTAGTATGTTGTGTTGAGTGCGTTATAATTTATTTATCTTATTATCTACTAGAAGCAGGTGTGCTATCTTGTGACAGAGTCTGTCAGGCATACATTGTACTCTCAAATATTGTAAATAACTGATTTGGTTTGGTTTAAAGTAGCCTTTATCCCTTTCATTTTGTTTTAGTTAACGTATCAATGAAGTATATCTATTCTTGAAAGTTTTTCAAAGTTATTCCATTACTTTTCATACTTATATAATTCCATATTTTTCCACCGTGGGCTAACAAGATGCATCGGGGCAACAAGTCTTGCGATCTGAAACTCTGAATTTCTGTAAAAAGAAAAGGGAAATAGAAATAAAAAGCATATATACATGCAAAATTTAATCCCATATGAAATGACAGTCACAGAAAATCATATGCCACAATATTCACTAGATATCACAAAACCCATGAGGAAAACAGATAAAAAGAATATGGTCCAACGCGAGAAATTCGAATTTAGGGCAGAAAATCCCAGGATTTGTGGCACACAAGAACTCAGATGCGAGTATTGAAGTTTGTTTTAAAGTTGCGCTATCGCTTTTAAGCAAACATTAAACACACAGAGGAACGCTTCCTGAGAGAACTAATACAGCAGGAAAACCGCATAAAAGTCAAACAGAAGTCTGCAAAAAAACTTTCAAGGCAATAAGCAATCGAGTTTTGAAATGTAGTAACAACATAACTTCATGGACATGACAGTAACGGATAGAAAAACACGCAAAAGGAGACGAAACTTCAAAACTAAATATGAAAGAGAACAGAGGAAAGTAGCGCTATTGTAATGAAGTTGAGAAACAGAATATGAGTTAATACTCGGTAGTTGATTTCTTCGAAAGGAATCAATTGCGTCAGAATTGCTTGAGTTTGATAAATGGGATGAATATAAATTTTGTCAAATCAATCGAATATCTCTTGTTAAGTCTTACAAATAATTTAAATTGGAGCGCAAAATTTTGAAAAATCTGCGGTAAAGCAATTAAAAAGCTGTATAAAGCGCATTGTCGGTAAACGCGATGAGAAGGTTATAGAGCGATGTTATTTCTCCATCTTGAATACGCGGTAAGTATAGCGGATGAAACGGGTTCTCGTGAACTAAGGAAAGTGCAGTGCAAAGCGATACGTCTTGTTAACAAAAGGCTTTGCGAAGATACGCAGGTTGGGAAGTGAAGGTGACTAGAAGCTGGGTTGCAATTTCTTGATAAATTTAAAGAAAGTATGTTTTTAGAGGACGTAATTAATATTATGCGACTTTCTGTTGTTTCGGCCGATCCAACAATGAGCGTAAAAAAGAGAAAAAGATAAAAGTCGTTTTAAGGACTCATTCCTTATCAGTTAAGCATGCAATAAGAAAACTAAAGAAGTAGCTCACAAGTTCGAATTTACAGCTCCAGCCACTCTTAACGGCGGCTTGGAGGGTACTTCTGCATACATATAGAAGAGTGTAATGATTGCCCTTAGGTTCTTTCGTCTATCGATTGTAGTTATCCACAACTGCGTCATCGGCGCCAATATGATGAACAGCGACCAAACTCAAGGATACGAAGTAAAGAGAAAGTAGGAAAAAATCATCAAAGATATTTGGCTCCGAGTTAAAGTTGTAGACGTAGATTCAAGGCATCGTATTTGAAGCGGACCGAAACCGAAAAAGCGTTATTTTGCCGAACCGAACCAAAAGCAATAAATGTAATTCTGGAACTCAAACAGAAACCGTGAACCGTAATTTATTCCGTACCGACTAATTGTACGGAACAATGTATAGTTCAATCACGTGTATGGAGGAAATGTGAATATATCTATTTATGTGAACTATTCTTAAATATTCAGTCTCTCACATCTATTTCTTTGGTGTAGATCTTTCCATACCTACAAATTTAGCTTCCTTTGCATATTCGACCCAAATTTCTCACTTCATTCATGTTTTCCTTTCCCGCGACATTTAAACCATAACTATTAGGTTACAGTTCCTAAACTTAAATTAAAAATATAATGATAATAGCTAGTGTTTTAGAGAAAATTAATATTTTTAAAATGTTCAAATTATAATTTAATGGAAGACTCGTTGAATTATCATACATAAGTAACAAGTTATGGAGTTTCTGCAATTCCGCAAGCTCTGCTAGACTCGATTTTCTGTCATCTAATCGATAAATTCATGCTTAAATAAGTTTCATTCAATTTTGAAATAACGAAACTAACATTCGAAAATAAAACTCATACGTAAAGGTGATTTAAATTTATTTCATATTTTGGACGAGGGAATTGGAAATGTAAAACATGATGCCAAAAAATTAGAGGAAACAGGCTATATTAACGGAATATGTTCATATTTTGTTATTTAAAATATGACGATCAACAAAAGGGGATTTGGCATTCCTTTCGAGCCATATCCATTTTAGAAACGTCCGCCAAATATCCAACAGATCGGATCAAACGGACATGAAGTGCCTTTGTAACACAAATGGTTTCAGCGATCCGGAGAATAATCGTGGTCCCATGGATTCCGCTAAAGACGCGTTTCACTGTATATGCATGTGCTACAAATCGCATGTTAATTTTATGGCAACCGGCGGCATTGGTTGGGAAATTTAACAAAACCATAATAAATTACACAATATAAATGGTATCAACACTGTAATGTATTGTACTGGACTGGACTGTACTTCTGTACTGAGACAAACGAATCTATTTTTGTGATCTTCAACAAGCATCAAGTAACCTAGCAACAGAGTATACAAACTAAGGACTTAAAGTATTTCGGCGATGCTTCTTTAAGGCACGAGTTTATGAGAGTGCGTTTATTTTGACCCATTTGACTCACATTTAGCCGGAGAACCTTAACGGCAGACCGGAAAGGTCGAGCCCTAAAGGTCAAACGCAGTTGGGGGAACTCACTTTCGCATAAAACTCTTCAGAGGAACGGATATGCGTACATGTGGACACAAGGAAAATGCATCATCGTAATAAAATGATTCGCACACTATACTGCTAACCAATCAACCGAGTGATTATCTATGTGGACAATTCTCGGCCAGAAGAATCATTGGAGGATAGTTGCTTAAATGCACAATACATCCTGCAACAACAACAATAATAAAGCTAGGCGTACATGTATGCATAGAGAAATTCACTTTCCCAGTTAAAACTTCCGACAAAAATTTGTAATCTTTATACTAATATCGATACCGAAATAAAAAAAGATAATTTTTGGTCTCATGAGAATTTAACTACTTAGTCGACAGAAATCCTTTTAAACAAGGAATGGGTTTAGGTGATTTTGCAAGAGATGACGTGCGCCCAGGAAAAATGCTAAAGAAGAATATAACTGAAAAAAGTCAGACGGGACCGGGAATCGAACCCGAGTCTCCAAATAGCTGGTCGGGTGCTCTATCCGTTGAGCTATCCTGCCGGAGCAATTCGGGATACTTTGTGGGCAAGGACGTTGTGAGTGACGAAATACGGAATAGCGTAGCGTTCTCGGAATCATTGAATCGACTATTTTCAATATCTATTTTTAAGATCTTCCTCTCACTATCAGTAACAAATAATAAAACATTTTCTTAGAAAATTTTATTATCATGAGGAATGTTGAATAAATAAAAACTATATGTCGAGGTCGCTGTGGAAAACATCCAAAATTGGCGCTATTATTTTTGATTTTGACTATTCCACTTTATTTTATAGTTCACCTGCGCGCAAGAACTATGGGTAATATATCTCCGCTTAATATGAAATTTACATCAATATATTTCCAAGAATTACAAAATATTATGGATTTTTTAGGCATACCGTTTACATTTCCAGCTTCAAACTTATCATGAGTGTAGAAATCTTTTTGTTGTTGATTCGGAGCTCATTGCACAGTCCAAGAAGAATGCCAGAGTAATTTATGCAGGAATAATATTAATTTTGACAAGACGGTATTTCTCTTTACTCACTTTTAGTTGCTTACACGAAAATGCAAAAGCTTCGTGAATTTCGATTTAAAATAAAAATTGATATCAATATACTAATATACATTAATTTTGATATTTTGGCGTAACTTATCAAGTAGATTATAACCAAAACATCCAAGGGTAAAAAGATACTTTTTTTTCCTTTCGATTTCTTTAATTTATTTATATTTAATATAACACAACTTAGTGAGAATGTATCCAGTATGTGTTCAATAAATTATTATTATTATTGCTATTAAATTGTCATAGGATATAGAGAAATAGGTAATATGCCTTATTTTCAGAATCAGATTTAATTCTTCTAAAGAGCATATATTTATTCTTTTCTCCTTACCCTGTTAGAGCTATACATTAAGACAGCTACTTCGATTGATTATAAGTTATTATAGATTTGAAATTTACAGCATTTAGCTTGGAAGGATCAGATGTACACGATAATGGATTATATTTTTATAAATTCAAAGGAAGTTCCGTCATTCTTGACAGGGAATTTACTAGTACTTCAATTAAATGGGAAAAGGCTGAAGTTACATTCTTGATTACTTCAATGACCATTTCAGAAAGTTATCATACGATCACGATGATTGCATTCTAGAACTTATGCTCTAGATTTCGAATTGATCCACTTTTGAGAAACGAACATATACACCATCTGTTATTTACTGCAGGCAATAAAGGCGAATTTTTTGCCAATCAATTGCACTCGAGAGAAAAATCTATTGGGCCCTGACGTAACATCAGCGAATTAGTCCATGAGAATGGGAACGTCGTAGCGAGAACTTTATTTTCCCGTCGGTGATATTCTTGATCAAAAATATTTCGCGATTGCATAAAAACGAAATTTATGTATTCCCTTGTTAATAATACTAACAAGAAATATACACTCGTTGTGTAACACGGATTTGCTCGAGAATATCAGCGAATGTTTCTTGATCTAAAATAATAGATACGTGTATGACCACTCAATAGACAATTTTACTTATCTGAGAAATGTCTGTTTGTAGAAAATCCGTGCATGAAAATCGGCAATAGCAACGAACAACCGATCAAAGAGTGGGTTACCCTCGGAAGAAGTTAAATACCATTTTAAGGGAACCAACCATTTATGTACCGAAAATTTTCAAACAGATGCCTTCAGGAAAGATTTTAAAAAATTATAAAATATATAATATATGATTCAACATATACTATTGTCATATAATTTTATGAGTGAAATGAATATTACAGGCGGTGAAAAATATAATACGCTTATCCTGTTTATTTTTCCTGATCACTTTACGAGGAAGGTATGTTTACAAGAGAGATGATAGAGAGATGCTATAAAATAAAGATTAAAGATATAAAATACAAACGAAGGATTAATTTAATGTATACGTGAACGAATCTTTCTAAAGCTTGAGAAGATTAGAAAACCGAGGCATATTTAGTTATTGCGAGCGATATCTTTGGGCTATTTAATGGCAATCAAAATTAATAAAGTAAACAAGTTTAGTAAGAAGCAAATCTTTCTTAACTCCGGAGAAAAAATAGTTCATAATCTAACGTGGTAATATAATATGCGATCTTAATCATACCGTAAATATTGAGTAGAACCCCCTCTTATCCTAAAACGTTATTCTAACAGAAGAGCTCTTCGATTTACTTATTCTTAGTAATCCATTCAAACATGCAATTACAAGGCGAGTAGATGAAGAGTATGTTGGCAACCCGTAAGAAATTTAAACTAAATGCAAAAAGCTTATAGTAAGTTTCCACTGCTTATTTCCACTAAGCTCCTCCAGTTTAAAATAAAGGAAAATTAATAAACCGGAAGGAAACATATAATTCGTTATTTAAGTTAAGAAAATCGAAAAAACTGTAGGCTATTCCTGTGAGCGACTCCGTAAGCTAAGCACCTGCCATAATTTCATGGCCGCCCAGAGGTAAAAAAAGTGAGAAACTATATTAGAAAGAATACGACGCCAAAAATGAGAAAGGATTCCTCAAAGGGTTTCGCTGTTGTATTTATAAATAATCTGATTCCATGATTCGCTTGATCGACGAAGCTCTTGAGGATATTGGAATATTTAGAAATCCTCCGCACCCGAACCAATTTTTGTGATTACTTTAGCGGGAGAAATAGCTGGCACGTGGTGGCACATCTCTTCCATTACCATATCCATCGCACCGCTATCCCATACAGGTTCCCCCTTATTTATTTCTTTTCCAACACATTCGGAAGCTGTTCTCATGCATGGGAGTACGTTTTGCAGGCGTAAATAAGAGAGGAGCGCGAGAGAGTGACTGGCGATAAAGCAGCGAAAATGCGAGAGAAGGAAGGGATTATTTATGTGGAGATTAAAGCAAGTGGTCGGAGATTACCACCTATAGAGCCACGTATGAAAAAAGTGTAGACAATTTGAAATGAAAGGCACTTCAATATTTTCACCTCTTTTTGCTTAATAAAGTCTTATCGGGCTCACCTCCAGGTCAGGTGAATAGTTAATTAATTTATTGCTACATAAGCATAATAATTTACTAATTATAAAATAATCGTATTAATGGTAATAATAATATATTTTCACAAATCTTTCGATGAAAACCCTAAAATGATTTATAAAATAATGCCAAATTATTTCAACGCTGCAAAAAGCAGTTATCTTAAGTACTTGTAACATTACTAGAAATTTTCTACAAACATAGTAATAGTCACCGTAGAGTAAATACAACCACAAACATGGACCAACCACATGGACGCCTTATCCCTCTGGCATTGCGAATACCTGGGATAAGAGAATATTTCAGCCCCTGCGGCTGAGTTAAGCAAATAATAATATCACTTTCATTTAAATATGAAGGTAGTGAGAACAACTTAAAAGAACATATGAGAACTATAACTTATTAATAATAAATACTCAATCGTTAATAGGGATATTAGGAAATGGAATGCTTGTGAAAATGTAGAACTGTTCAAAATTAAGCTTAAAACTAGATACATGTAGTTTTTAGTGACAATTTTCTAACGATTTGAAAGTAGTTATAACTTATAGTTAGTTCATATAGTCGTGTAATATTAGTCTTTTGTCGTTTTTGACAGGGGAATTCATTATTTTTTAGATAATGGTGGATAAAATTCTATGAAAGCTCACGTTCTAGGTGGGTAAATAGTTTCATAATACACATCATGCCGCTAATTCAAGATACATACTATAGTCGTTGGGTAGATTTGAATAGATATGATGAATTATTCTTTGGTCGCACTGAAGAATAACAAAGTGCAATTGGGGAATACAAGAGCATTGAAGTCGACTTAAATATTTCCGAAAAAAATTCAAACACATTAAGTTTGGCATTTCTCTGGAGATGAGTTTATTTTCTTGATCATCATCGGAGAAGGAAAGCAGTGAGACAGAATAAGAAAGTAGTTCATTCTCCAGAGGGCATCCTCTCGATGGAGACTCAGGCGATAGGAAAAGAAAAAATAAACGTATTACTTTCGGAGTCGTGATTTCGTCGCCTTCACTGAATTCGCTCTAACACAAGTCGCCTTCGAAAAAGTTGAAGATTAAAATAAATGTTCACTGTCCCGTTCACAGAAGGCGCCACTTTCCCATCCACTTGTCCACAGATATTTTATAAAACGATATATTTAACTGTAACTTGTAAATATAATCATTGTCTCCTTCGCATTAACAATAGCAGCTTTATAGATGGAGCAAAAATCATAAGTAGGTGCAACGGTTTATACACTTGAATATATCGATGATTACGAATTAAAAATATGGGAACGCGAACAGAAAACTTATATTTACATCTACATTTACATAAATTTAAAACAAGCCGCCTTTCGGCGTGTGGCAGAGAGTGTAAAATGTGGTATTATAGATGAAAAGAAATAGTTATATCTGAATTAGCTGCCGATAAACAATTTCCAAGATGTGGATGGAGTAGGAGACTGTACGGTAGTGTGTGTGCGGCGAGAACTACTTATGACCGCTACTTAAGCAATAAAGGCCTATCAAGAGAAATCCTGAAATTTCTGCATGATCCATAAGGTATTTACTATAGTTTAAACATTAAGGGAACTTTTGCTGCTTATAGCATTTATTCGTCATTGTATTAATTATTATGTAACTTATTAATAATCCTGTCATTCATTGCATTCTATATTTATACTTATCACTTAATTATTCCATCGATTATTTCGTTGGAATTTATGTATTTCATTTAATTCTGTAATTATTGTGTTTTTTAATTTTTAAATAGATCTTATAATTGATTCGAAATATGAATTGTACGAATCGTCGATGTAAAAAAGTAGCACGCGTGGTTTATTTAAAAGAAATTGGAGTCGTGGATTATTGTAGATAGAATGGATGTATACAAATATTCCTATTTACTTTTGTGATATTATCACTGGATTCACATATTTTTTCGTATTTTCATAATAAATAAATAAACAAATACATTGACCATAAAATTAAAGGGAAGAGTATTCTCTTATCAAATGCGTTACAAGTATGCTATGCTTGCTCATAGATGCAGACTATTTATTCCCATAGGACTCAAGTGCAATGACTTCGCGAAATATTACAAAGTTAAAATTTGAGAGAAAAGGAGGCACTACGGCTCTTCAAGGAAATAAAATTGGTAGAATTTAATTATAGTGAAGTTAGCAGTATGACTCTTCAGACAACCTTGCGAGGATAATGAATTTGAATTAAACTACGAAACTTCACTCGGAATAATTTCAAGAATGCCGTTGAAGACTCTCAAAGTGACTATAATTACAATGTAGAAGGGAAAACGAATCGATTTACTGCATTCCTATGCCTTCTTAATACGTCTTAATGAAATTTCTAGAGTGCCATGTTAATTAGCTGCGGGAAAGAATAACTGCTAACAATACCAGTGGTGTTAACGCTATTTAAAGAGAATTTAAAGTTCATAAATTATAACCGTTTAACAGGCTCTTTTCTAAATTACCGTAGTTTTTAAGCAATGTTCAGTTTATTATGATTCTGTATTAGTAGTGTAAGGTTTTTGGGGAATTGTTTGACTTAATTGTCTAACGAATATGGTGTATGTAGTAGTTGTAGATTATTTTATAAATTGCAGCTGTTAGCATTATAAATTAGCGTAGTTTATAAGCTATTGCATCTAATGGAGTACAATGGAGTTACTACTTTTAAATACTACTGTTCCGGCGTAGACTTTGGAAACATTTTTACTGCTGGTTGTTCAATTTAGCGTAGGTTAACGTGGCCTATGAACACCTAAGTAGGCATTTTATATTAAATAAATAAATGAACCGGCAAAACTAAAGCGTCATCAATAATCAGTAATAATTATAAAAGGTAAAGCAGCTACAGAAGGAATGCCCAGAGTCAGTCGTAACTTGGCGATAAAAAGAAACACTCTTGGTTTCCATATTTTAAGGCAATTGAACTTGAAAAATTGTGCGAATTTTGGAGTAAGACTTGAATATCAGGCGAAAACAAAACAATTGCATGAATTTTATTAATTACTATTCAGCCAGAAGTAATTAATGGTACATGGAGACAAGAAACTAATAAATAAAAATTTAAATATCAAAACCTAAAGTTACAATCGCATATTAAAATTTACATTTGTCAATATTACTCATCCCTTGAAAATTTTCAGGGCTTCACGGCTACCGACCACGGGGTTAACGAACTGTACAAGCGATTCCTTACTGTATCTCTAAAGAGGTAAAATACATCTCAATTCATCACAAAGTTCGGTATTCAGATTTAAGACTAAGCCAAATCGATATGCAAAATAGAAGATATTAATCATATTTTACATTGGATTATCAACTCATGCATTTATTTTTTAAAATTGCTAAATCGATAAATCAAACATAAAGCCATTGAATGTCTGCGGTTCATTGAGAGGACAATTGAAGAACTTTCAAAAGCAAACATGTGCAACCACCGGAGGATCCTTCACAAGTTTGTAATTGGGCTACTTTTTAGGGCACCAAACACAATATATGATTCAAAACCACAATAAGCGGAATTGTGGCAGTAATTTATCAGTAAATCACTTATGTCATTAACAGTGAGCAAATACGATAGATATAATCTGCAGGACTTTTGGGTATATTTTTATCGAAAAACTGCACGTGTGCAAAGAGCTGACCAACACGAATATTTTTCTCTGAAAGCCGCACGTGTACACACGTCGGTACTCACGCTTAGTTTTTCGTGTATTCAAGCAGCGCAATTTTAATCTCTAAAAGGAGTCAAACAGCTGATTGAACTGAATGTCGGTCTATTTAATCGAGGGTACATTTTTGTTCCTCGCGCTTATTGGTAGGTTAAGCAAACATGCTAAAGTGATTTTCTTCAAAACTATTTGAACTATAAAAAGAGCCAATTGAATTCTATTTTATTTTCATCTAACTTTTATCCCATCTATTTCTCGTGAATGTCCCAAACTGGAGATCGCATTTTCCTTGCATATCGTCGCCATCTGCTAAAATAGCATTGCATATTTATAAAAAGAGTTTTCTAAGATTTTGATTGCTAAATTAGTTCTGTAAAGCGGCGTAGTTTTATAAAACGCGCCATACAAATTTAACGCAGGAAATAGAAACACGAAACAAAATAGAGTAACGAAAACAAATTACCGTCGCAAAAATTTTGATTCGATTTGAAGTTTTGCAGATATCCATTGGGTTCGAAATTTCTGTTGAAGAAAAATAATATTTTGACAAGAAATTTTGAATACTAGTACATATATACCTGTAGTGGCGATTTAAGATGAATCGAAACCTCTAACAAACGATCGGAAATTCAAGAATGTCGTCGTCGTTGACTCGTGCAGTACAGCGCAGAGCCTTTCTAAGAAATTACATCATGTCCCTCCTCAATTGCTCATTCCAGTCTCAGCGGGGGAGTGTGTTTCAACACGAGGGGTGTACACGCCACTCACGCTATCACCATTTGGAGCGCATTTATAAAAGGATAATCTCTGCGATTCTCTGCATTGATTCCTTACATCCGATTCCAATATCATAACTCTCCCCGCCGCTCGCCATTTCTCTTTCAAGTACGTACAAACACAGCTCTCAGTCAGCCATACAGAATTACTGTGCGGAAATTTAATATTCCTTACTAATTAAAGAGGAAATCTTACACTACATACAGTAACTATATTTTCTTGATTATATGAATATATTACGCGGATGTATATCATTTTACATATTACATTACATGTACCAATTTTTGTTCAAATATCGTAGATATTATCTCCACTCAGGAGATAACCAATCTTCCTTTTCTTTTCCCCGTATACACTATAGTATGCACTAAGGCTTCAAATGTGAATACATGTTTGTAGTTAACTTTATATTACATTCTGACGAGGGTTAAATGGAAAATGGGTCTATCTAGTACTACTAATTTCACCTGATAACTAAGACGTATCGCACTGTATTGTAAAGCGGAAACATGGAAACGACGCGACACGTTTGTCAACAAAAAAAGTCTTGGATGACGACGCAGCCTTCGGTTTCCAACCGATGGGATTGCAAGAGAATTTCCAAGACATTTGAATGAGTTTTATCTGACATGATCGTTCGGACGAACAAATAAATCGATTATTATATTTGTGGGAAATCGCGCTTTGGACGATATTGGTAGACGGCAATCCGCTCATATGTTAATATCGTTAACAAAGATTTCACTGTTCTGCAAAAATCAGCATTAATAGAATGTGTAAGGTATAACAATATAAGTAAAGAACAAGGAGAAAATATGTAATATATGGGGTTTCATATACGAATCTCTCGAATCTTGTCCAGAAAAGCACAACACTATTAACTCTCCGTCAATGAAGTGTCCTCGAAAAGGGAAAGGCCTCCCTGCATGCGTTATTGCACCATTTCGCTTTATGCAATTATGATAAATGAAAGTTTAGATTATCCATGTTTCCTGATTATTCGTGTATCTTGTGACCATCATTAGGCCGGAATAGTTCACAGAATTATATTGTGGAATGCTAAGGCGCTGAAATTAGAAGCGACAAGGCACTTTCTGATTGACTTGGAAACTCAACTCCATTAATTCTGATGGGTTAACGTCCTCGCATGTTGTCCTCTATTAAATAGCTACTTCTTTCAAATAAGAGAGTGAAGAATATAATAATATTATTATTAGATAGAACTACCTTTTTAATGTTTTAACGCTCTAAACATTAATTTGTTTTGTGTGGATATATTTATATCTTTCAGGACGTAAGATGATATTGCCTTCATCTATAAAATAAAACCTTTCTCAGCATTTCAATGGGAGTATTCCTTAAATTCCGACAAATGAATTGAGCGAATACCATTGACCGGCAATCCTCGATCCCTTATGAAGGCCGTCTGAATCCCAATCCATGGACGACGCCTTCTATCTGAAAGTGAAAAGAAATGTTTCCTTTCACACACTATGGATCATTTGCAACTATAGCCAAGAAAAGGTGCTATTTATACACATTTCTACAACTCAAATCTGCTGAAATTGAGGGCATGCTTATAATTACGTTACTTTTTTCGTGATTAAATATTTTTCAATTCAGCACAAAATTTCTATCGGTTGATCTGGACGATATTCACCGACCACAACTTCACTGCCACTCTCAGTTTCATGTTGTAATATATAAACAGTATAAACTCCTTTAAAAACGCGATGCTTTTCGCTAAATTATATCCACGATCTTATGAATAAATGAGGGAAGTTACCGTAATAGTAAGAAAATTATGACAAATATGTAGCCAATAAAATTAAATTAATTCTTATACAACGGAATATTACAATACCTCTCTGTACTTAAATATCTCAATGGAAGAGAGAAAAAGGAACTCGGCGGTCAATGAACTAAGAGACAAAGTTTCTCCAAGCGCCGAACGCGGCGACTGTCTAAGGGCGATTCCCGGGAAAATGTACAGCTAGTTCCAAAAAAAACTTACCACCTAAGCCGCAACCCGCATAACAGGCAGTGAGTTTCCTGCAAGCGAGCCTTAAGAAGTGAGAGAGAGAGAGAGAGAGGGAAAACATGGAGGTCTGCTTCTGTCCTGGCTCCGCTTGCAGAGTTGAAATGGATTTATTTGCGTTATTGATATTGCAAAGATTTACTAGTATCCTTAGTTTGGTGGCATTGGCGTAGCAGAATAGTATTATAATGATATGGATGTTGTAATGCAAGAATTGAGTTATTATAAAATGGTTAATACGAATCAGTATATATTCTAGCTTTGCTTCTCGCAAAGAGGGAACCGTAGCACACGAGGTCCCGTTATCCCGAGGATACCGAGGCAACCCCCTTCCATTCCCTTCCTGTCATAAAATTCGAGTCTGAGACGAAAGGCACAAGCAGGAAGAAGGAAATTTTCGCAAACCCTGCCTTTGAGCCGCTCTGAGCTTATGTTTTGGACTGAGATGGGAGAATGAAAATTTCCGCGCAGTTTGAATCGGTGTCGGACCAAAAATATATATAGACCTCGAATTTGACGCCTTCGCTTGCAAAACTCTGCGGTTATAATGGGTTATATTACATAATATAATAGTAGATAATATTATACATCGTTCAAGAGAGCAGTTATTAGCCTTTAAAATTATATACATAAGGAGTCCATATCGATCACCTGTTTTATCACAGCCTGTGTGAATGCAATCTACACAAGTAAAGTAAGGCAAACTCATGGCCATATCTAGGCTATTACTTTAAATACATTTAAAAATACTATAAGTAAATATGTAGTATGAAGTCTCGAGGCATTCTCTGTGTATTTTAGATAAATTTTGTTTCATTCGATAAGCATCGAAATTAAAACTCGATCGGTAAAAAATCAGTAAATTTTATCATCTATGCAGTTGGAATATTTACTATACCGTCCAAATCAATTGAGAGAAAATGTGCAAGGATAGATTTTCCTGAACGAATAAAGATGACGGATACAAGACTACCATCTTTCACATTAATTTTGAATTCATTAATTAATTTTTTCGGTGTCATTGAAGTGTGAATCAAATAAACTTGATTTCTCCTGTGGATTCCTCTTGAAATCGTTGAAGTCACAAACCATTACGTTCTTAAACATTCTTCTCGCTATATTTATCACCTTTAAAAGTTCTAAAATACACAAAAAGATAGTGCGAATGAGGTTTGGTCATAATGCTCATTGAATGCTACTGTTAGCTATGAATGTAAACTTTTCAATTAATTTTGAATGTATACAAAACAACCTAGATTATTTATATTTCAATTGTTTATTATAACGTTTACAATTATTATAATGTAGAAAACGTTAAAAATACGCAAAATAATAGGGACTTGGTGAAATAGTTTTTCCCAGGGCCTTTTTACCTGTAATTCCAACCCTGTAATATCACATGGGGAAGCACATATGAGGCTCATGTTGAAATTTTGCTTCCCTCGGTTTATGGCTGGCCCTGCGTAACTCTCATATTTTTCGACAGAATTTTAATGATTGAGACGAATGGGTGGTGGTTTGGTATGGCTAGTCTATCGACATGTTTATCGCTTGGTGATATTGAAAATATTCCTTCGTATTTAAGATGTATTGGCTATGAGAAACTTTTTATCTCTCCACATTCCATGACAAATTTGAAAAGCAAGATACAGGAGTGATTGGAAGAAGTGAATAAAGCAATGAATTCACCAGGACTTCAAGAGGGGGACTGTTTTGATAGAGATAGGGAAGTGAGAAGCGACGGCAACAGTAATACATACACTCACATGAATTTAACAACCGAAAGTGTTAGAGGTATGTTAATTCCAGATTTTTGGATAAATAGGTAATGGCAATTCTTGCGTTCCTCGTCGACCAATTGGTTACTTTGAGTAGGAGCAACGACCTCTTTTAAAAATATAACCCACTCACTCACCTTCTCAATTTTCTCATCGAACATATATTTTTTCCGTTTATGACTGCCTCCAGAGAAACTACTCATTTATCCAATTTGAGTAATATCTTAGTCAAACATGGTTAACATTCAAATATACAGGATATAACGTCAATGGCTTATCATACTTTCAGAAATTTCCTTTTGATGCATCAGTTTATTCCCAGGATCTCCGAAATTGTATACAATAGCGATGTTCAATGTTTTATAGCAACCTCCTTTTAGTTCTATAAGAAAGTTCGAGTAGTTAACTAAGCCAGTACCTAAATCATCTTCTTATCAGCAATTTATTTTGGAAAGAGATTTCGGTCTTTTCAAACTGATAAAAATTGCTAACATTAGTATTACTATCTATGCAAGCCAACGGTTTATTCTAAATCTTACCTAACTTAAGAGATGTAATTTATCGGTAATCGGCGTATAATCTTCAAGTTTCTGCGACATTGTATATGCGGAGTGTCTACAATTCCGTATTTACGTTTCAATTCATATTTTAGTGACATTATAATAGAAACATTAGTCGATCTAGTAAGATCATCTTCAACGCTCTATCAACTTTGTATCATAGATGTTATAAGAGAAGTTAAACGATTTGGTTCTCGTAAGCGTAAGGAATAAATATTAGATGGCATTTCTCTAGTTCATTGTTCATTTCTCAAGTTATTCTTCCATGACTCCTTTTACCCATCATTCATAATTATTGATAGTGATTTTTCTATTAATTATTATACATATTATGCACCATTCAAACAATTCGGGTTATATAGCTTACTTGAGGCATTCAGAAACCGAAGCAGCGATCATTAATCATTAGTCTAACTTTCACCTAGCGCATAGTTTTGAAAATCATTTCAGTATAACATTGGAAATCGTGTTGTGGGTGTTTTCACACCCCCTGACATACGTCATACGGCAGATCGCGGGGTATTAATGTAAATATAAATAAACCAGGTGTTAACGTGTAAACCTGCAATATGCAAGTATAAAAAAACCTGGAATTTATATGCAATATGCAAATCAGTCTTAAGGTTCTGATTTGCCATACTAACTGTTGTTTCTTAACCATCTTAAACTGTATTCCTTGCAAGAAGTCCTGAAAGGTCGTCTACCTCAAAAATAGAGTTGAATATCTTCATTCCCTAAGGGAATACCCGCGGCGAAGATTACAAATCGCGGATCCACCATTTCCCACCTTACTTGTGATTGGTCGCCGCCACCATACCCTAACCTTAGATACCTGCTCAGCAGGGGTGCGGTCGGAAACCCTCATTAGCGCTTTCCTATTCGCTACCCCGGATACATACGACCATCCACAATATGCCGAAAAGGGGGTTTTCTTCTCATAGCTGAGTTCACCTTCACCCATCAGCCGTTTTATGGTTCCTTTGAGAAAATAGACAAGACCTTTCGATGGACAAAACAAAAGGAAAAGAAACAACAAAGGAATGAATAGGGGATACTCCTAGGGCCAGGGTGGAGGGAAGGAAAGACCTCCTTTCTCTATGGAAGAATTAGTGAAACCTCAGACGCGAATTTGTCAGAAACAGCCAAATCTCATCTCAAAATCATAATGCTTCATCTGATACCGTCATCACGAATGCCTGGTGGAAGTAAGAACAGAGTGGCATGTTGATGCATACATTCTGAAATACCTAATGCTCAAATTATATGCTTCTCTGTATTGCAGAATAATTCAACTGCGAAGAAATCGAGTCAAAATTTGCACCACGGGGCAAGAAAGAGATTTAGCATCATATAAAATTTGGGACAGCATAATTTTGCAAGGAACATTAACTTGATTTAATTAAAGGGATAGTTTTTCTGGGAATGGCAATGAACAATATTTTCGGAAAAGTGTTACGAGATGCTGGCGTTAATTTCGTGGTAAATTAATTTTTTATTCGATACGTGAAAAAATTTTGTAGCCCTCAGTATTTAAATTATGAGTGCTACTATTCTAATATCTATGTTATTTTCTAAAATATTAAATTAGAAATTTGAATTTTAAACAATTACCTTAGAAAATGATGATAGTACACCAATTAATATTTTACTTTCTATCATATGATTTGATGGTATTTAAAATTTTTATAATATTTGATGTAATTATCTGATGTAGTTGACCGTAATTTACTTGATTTACTTTATTGTAATATGTTTTGGGTCTAATTTTCAGAGCTCTCTACCAGGTTGACTTAAAATTATTCTTTCTCGGTGTATTCGTCCAGATAAAGTTTCTTTTCATCTTTGCTTCAGTAGGTTTCGCAGTTTTTTCATACTCCCCTTCTCGAAGGCATTTTTCTGCAATATAAATTAGTTGAAATACAGTTGATTGTGTTCTTATTCCTAATTATTCTTTATCTCCTTCCAGAGTTTTCGTTCATCTTTCTATTTGAGTCATAGTCGTGAATTTCCTCTAAATAAATTTAAATGATCGTCCTGTAGGCGTCAAGAGCATAAAAAACGTAATAATATAATCCCTTTCTAATCTTGCAATGACATAATTTTTTATTGGATAATTGAAGCATCTAAAGTAAGTTTACCCGATGCCTCCAGAAAAAGGTGAATTACGCAGAAATTTGAGGCCGAAATAAGGAGATCCGATTTTCATTCATTTTTTAATACTATGCTGCTGACATAATAGTAAAATGTAACACTAAATTTAAAGTAGATTTCGTGCTAATAAAGACGGTACAAATACGTTCAACGCGTTTCACAACGGTTTAAAAAGGCGCCGTCAGAATGCTTCTCCTTCCAAGAGCCAATAGAATGCGCGGAAAACTCTAGACTCGCTCTCATCGAGCTTCACGTCTGTTGTGCGGGTTGCGGCTTAGGTGGTAAGTTTTTTTTGGAACTAGCTGTACATCGGGATTCTGAATAACTTGTGACCGCTAAACGATTATCCTTTTCCCGGGAATCGCCCTTAGACGGTCGCCGCGTTCGGCGCTTGGAGATCCTTTGTCTCTTATCTCAATGGAACTCGAAATTTTCAACCTTAACCATAGTCTTTGGAGCGGAAAACTCACACTATTGAGACAAGAGTCTAGATAATAAGGCTTCATCTTAATCTGGCTTTGCATATTCCGACAGCAACGAATGAAAGTTCAAAAGAACTCATGATATTCTGGTTCATAATGTTTTCTATTCATCTTTTCTTAGGCGAAATAACGCATGCTTTCTATATTCTTTAGACTATACAAATAAAATTAGCGTCCGTTTCATTATATTAATATTCATTGCTCATATCCGACGTTTTAGCTGAAGTTTGAAGAACTTTGTGAAAATATCGGTACAGAAATATTTTCAAAAATGTGGGGTCTTTGCTGGAAGAGCTACAGATAAATTCAGGAGAACACATATCACAGCAAATAGGAATGGCTATTTGCGTAAAAACCCTTGATCAATAAGTCAAAACAATGTTAATATCCTCAGGGGACTCAAATTTCATATCTGTAGTTGTGTCTTCTTGATCTCTAATTAAGGATATCTCTCCTGTGTTTCCTTCTCCATAGATATTCTCTCTAGCCTTATCCTTCGCTCCTTTTACTTCCTTCTACTTAATTTCCCTTCAATGACCTCTTTGATCACACAAACGGTCGCCTATCCAAGTGCCTATTACACACCATTTTGCTACAGAACCTTATCAAACACTGCACATGGATAACCTTCCTTAAAATGTCCATCCGCCCCTTTTGTTAACAAGTTTTAGAGAAAGATGATCTAAAAGTATCGTGTTTTTTAAGATAGGAAATATTTGGAAAAGTATAAATATTTGTATTACATTTACTCATTTACTCTGGTGGAGACCCTAAATCATACTCCAACTCACAGTTCAGAGAGTATATACGTATCTGTGAAATAATTACAGTAATTAAAGATGGCGTTGTTTCTCAATGGGTGGACTCAATGAAAAACAAACCATGAACATATACCTAAGAAAAAAATTTTAAAAAAAATTTTATATACTTCACCTAGAAATCCTTAGTTGAAAATCATTATTGGTGACCTGTAATGAGGAAAAAGTACAAGAAAATTCGACGATAAATTGACTTATTTTCCCTAGACGTAATTTTTTAGTATACACCGCGAAAGTAAGGCAAGTTGATCCGCCAATCTGATAAAACTTAAGTATAAAAAGACCCAGCTACGCAAGCATTTTGAATGAATTAACCTAATGGGGAGTATTGGAAGGTGGCGCTGAACCTCTTTAATTTTGCATTTGCTGGTAAGCAGCAAAAGAAACCCAGAGAAGCTCCCGAATGATCTCGACTCGATTTAATTTCACTTTTCTCTCCTCATGTATAAATTTGTTTTGGATCTAAATAGCAACACATCCGCAAATGATCTAGAAAAAAGTATTTCATCTACATCTACATCTACATATGTACCCTGCAAGCCGCCTTCCGGCTTGTGGCAGGGGGTGCAAGCGCCATGACTCTATTTTCCTAGTCGATTATTTTCGCGTATTGTTCTCGGAAAAAATGAATTTTTGAATCGACTGGTTCTAGCATCTATTTCTCTGATCTTTCTCGTCAGAACGGCCTATATAGCAAGGAGGGCGCATAGTATTGGTTACATCTTCTATGAACGTGCTCTGTCTGAATTTATCTAGTAATTTAAATCTCTGATTGAGCCTTCTTTCTTCTAAAGATTCCCATCCTGCCTCCTGAAGCATCTGAGTAACGCTTACCGATTTATCATAGCAATTTTTTACAAAGCGTTTTGCCTTTCGTTGTATCTTTTCTATCTTGCGAATACAATATTTAACGAATACAATAATTAACGAGTCGTTACAATATTTAAGGAGTCGTTGTCATGGCGAACGAAGAGACTGTTTATTTTGCCTCAATGAAAAAGGTTGCGACAGGAAATGAAATAAAAGAACACATCAGAAATGACTGGGATGGTGTTTCTCACAGGAGCCCCTGACAAATAATTCCATCAGTAAACGATAGTCAGCAAATAGAATGGTCGGTAAGAGAAAAGAAAAAGTCCGCAAGCGATGTTACCTTGCGTTCGTTAGGCCTTACCTTGTGTATGCATGTAGTGTATGGCTTTAAAAATTTTTGTATTCGCAAATTACTAATGGTGCTAAGAGAGGCAATACGTTTCTTAGAGAATTGCTTCAAAAAATTGGTGAGCTTGAATCGGATGCTTTAGGAGGCAGGATGGGAATCTTTAGAAGAAAGAAGGTTCAATAAAATGCTCATTTTACATAGTAATTATAGAGAAACCTTCTTAGAAAATGTAATTATTTAGCAGTGTTGCGTTCTGGCTGTTCTGATATTGCAAGGAGGATCATAGTGTGATGATGTTAGTCGATTCAAGGACTTCCGAGACCCATGAGTAATCGATTAGGAAAGAGTAAGGGTGCAAGCACCCCCTGCTGCATACCGAAAGGCAGCTTGAGCTGTACTAATGTAGATTATGTCATTAAATTATCCAATCGGAAATCAGACAGAAATGATTTAGAAGTGAAATTTTAAAATACTAGAAAGGATTCCATCTTGAAAAGAAACATACTTCGTTAGACCATCTTTCAAGATGGAAATTCCTAATAAGCCCCGATCGATCTTATTACATTTATTTTAGTGAAAGAGTTTAAAGCGCTGGTTGCCATTGAAGCATAAATCAGCGTCGGACATTTTGGTGTGATGACCTTCCGGCCAATGGCATCGCCTTTAGAGGATATAAATTGAGAGGCTCAAAATGGTGGGCGAGGAAGTGGAAAATTGCAGCGGCGGTAAAAATAAAAGACATCTCCTGGGATTTAGCCCGAGGTTGGCCTTAGGTATCAACGTCACGAGTGGCAGAAGAAGAGAACGATGAAGAGGGGGAAAAGAGGCTTGAAGAGGCGTCGAAGTTCATCCGGTTGTGAAACGATTCAAAAACAAAACACCGATCTGCAAATAGAGATAACAATGATTTCCATCAAAATAAACTTCATATTTCGAGAGATGATTTCTTTTCGAAAACTAATGAACCACAAAAGAAGACATTAGCAGTTGAAAGCTGTGGAGAAATACGGAAAACTAATTCAATGTCTATAAATATAGAGTCGTATATCTATAGGTTATGATCTCCTTTAAACTTCGGCACACGCGTCTTGCGTTTGCATAAAGTAATTTTTATCTATACAAAAGCATACAGTAATACTCAATGAAAACGCGGTTTTCTCTTGACCAAAGTCCCTTTTTAACACTAAACGCATGGTTAAAATATCACTTAATACGCTTTGCTTCGCGCTCATAAGGCGGATATTTTCCGACACTGCATTCTGCTAAAGCCAATCCTCCCTTTCAGTAGATAGATCAAAATCTGTTTATATTATTTATTCAAACTGTAATGCATGTTTAACAACAACGCTGCAACGGTTAAGGGAACCGTTTTAGGTTAAACCTTAAGAGAAGCTAAAGTTTTCATGTCTGGAAATGTAGCAATAAAAGATATACGACGGAACTGATCTGTCGAAATTAAGGGGTCTAATCTTTGAAACATAAGTTTCGATTCCCCTTCTACACAGGAAAGGGTGGGTGTACCAGAGTTGCCCGACATGATTTAGATTTTAGATTTAGATATATAACCTGCGAGCCTCCTGTGGTGTATGGTAGTGACACCATCATCAATACCTTAATCTACCCCATTAGCCTCTCTAATAGCCTGAGGGTACAACGAAACTTCTCACCTGGAGCGAATCCCAACCGAGGAATACAATACAGACATACCTCCTAGCCCGTTTTTATTCAAAAATTTCTTGAAGTTGGATGTTAGAAACATTTATCCATAGATGAAATAGTTGTAACATAATTAGTAAGGCTTATTTAGATTGAAACCCCGTGTCTATCCAGTAGCATGGGCAGGGGATATATTAGAATCAAAATCATCACCTAATCTACCCTATTAGCTTCTCTAATACTCTATGGAGAGAACGACCTTGAGTGACTACAATAAAACCGATTTAAAACGCTCTCGCTTACGAATATTCCGTTCAAAACTCCTTTTTCTAGCGATCTCAGTCTCTTTCACTATCAAAAAACGGTAAAAAAAATACCACTTAACACGCTCTACTACTCACTTATAACGCGGATTTTTCCAGTCTATATATACACTGCAACCCGCTGTAGCCAATCCTCCGCTTCAGTCGATGAACTAAAATTTGTTTATCAAGCAAAAGCTTGATTACACATTAACTCCCATTGAGGATTGAGCCATCGAAATGCGCTTTGGGATCTTTTGTCTCCTTTCGAGTAATTGTCGCCCGACGGTCAACAAATTATCCGAGAGTTTTTTAATGTGAATGCTAAGAACGAGGACCGATAGAAAGGCGTGTATTAAGCGGGTCTTTAACGGGTTTTACTGGATATATCATTCAGTCGCTCAGTACAATTATTCGTTTCCACTTTATTTTCAGATATACTAAATAATTATTTTATTTTTGAACAGTTGGGTATTTTTATGGATCAATATCAATATATATCTATATATATAATCTCAATATATATCAATATATCAATAATAGATATATACTAGCCGCCGTAAGCAATGTACTAAAAAATAGCAAGGAAAAGTGCTCACACGTAAGCTTGCTAAAATCCTTGCTCGATAAAATTGCTAATGTGCTCCTCCAAGCAATAAAGAAGGGCAACCGTGGTGTAAAATACAGGTCAATAAGCAAATTGGTATCCCTCCTTCGCAAGAGAGGTCTTCAAAGAGTGAAAAGGCGAGCAGAAGCGGAAGGAAAGGCGTCCATATAAGACAGAAAAATATCCAAGTATAAAAGAACGAAATAGTTTCTACCTAGCATTTAGTAAAACATATATATTGATAAAAATACCTAATTACATATGTATTCAATAGTACAATAGGAAAGCAAATTCAAAACTTCGAAACAAGGATGAAGAACATAATGATTTTTAAATTTCTTTTTAAATTCATTGCAAATGCGAGTAGTTTCGACTCAAAGAGTCATCATCGCGCACTGGCAATAAAGTAAAAACAAAATTTTATATAAACGAATGAGTGGGAGGAGGTTGAGGTGTGGAGGGCAGAAGAGGGATTGAGATGTAAATAAGAGTAAAAACATTTAAGTGAAAGATTACAAATCTTGTTTCTCAACCTTAAAAATTTCGGATCTTAAGTGCGGCTTTTTACGTATTAAACTTGCAATTGGTAGCTGAGAGACTGCATTATACACAGACATCTGAATTATGTGAAATAATACAAGAAGTACACATGGTTGAAAGAGAGTTCATTGGAATTAGAGGAGCTATACGTAGCGCTTAGATGGCTGGGGTGGAATGAGACTAATAAATAAGAGGGCGTGACTAATTCAGACACGCAATCGTCTTCGTTTGGGTTTGCGCTCACAAGAGGGAGACTCTTGTATTACGCCACACGTTCTTTCTTATCGCAAGAGAAACAGGTTAAAGATAAGAACACTTTTAGATAAACGATTTTATCGCTCTCTCGCCACCGTCGCTCTTAAACTTTCAGAATTCACCGCACGCTAGTTTGTACGTCTATTTGCTACAGAAATTCTTCCTTATGCACTAATATTTGTAAATTCCAGTACAACCAGATTAAGACGGTTTTCCTATGAATTTCCTTTACTTTTACATTAAAAAAGGGATTTGGGCGGTTTAGTTTTTAAATGAGAGCTTTACACCTTACAAATGAAAAGTACACTTCTTTAATTTAATTTACTAGCTGTAGATGTATAGAGAATCCATGAATAATAGCTAGATTATGTTTGATCAATCCTTCATATTATTTAAGAATGGTCTGCTTTTCGTACAAAGATAGCATTTTCCTTTGTTACTTAATTTCGGACTTGTTTTGCTTTTGACTAGGCAATATTACTAGATAGACAATTAGTATAAAATAATGTAAACAATTTTCGGTCTATCGACGGAAGATTGGCTATAGTAGCTATATGAAGTCAGAAAATGATCAGATAATTTTTATACGGATTATTTCCTCTTTCACGTTTTAAAAGATTGCATACTTGCACTTTAGTCTAAAGAAAACTCAGTTTAAATAGCAATTTCGGAAGTAAAAAGGCTTATCATCTATTTATATCAGAATATCTACAGCTATAAAGCATTTTGAGCTTCTTTTATAATTTTACAACATCATATCTCTTTCTTATTCACTCAAGTATAGCATTATCATATCGACTTATACACCTCTTCGGTGGCTCCTCTATCGCCTTCTTTCTTCGACCATAAAAAGTCAAAAAGTTTTTATTATACTTCTTCTTTATAGCGAGAGTAATTGTTTCCTCGTGCGAAAGACCCAAGATAACAATTTACAGGAGGTAAAAACTGCATGTAACACTCCACTTGATGGATCTAAAACCTTTCAATTATCGCTACCGATTTTTATAATAATAAAATATATGAGACTTTCATAGCAGAATTGAATAGACGTCTTCAATAGTGCTTTAAATATTTACAAACGGTAACCAACCAGTGCCCTGGCTGAATACCTGCATAAGACTAACAAAATAGATGAAGAAAGTTAAATCTACAATATAAAAGAATTAGTAATTTGCCACTGATACTTTTATGCACGACCGGTTTCGCAACCATGATTGCATCTTCATGTTTACCTGAATTCATACCTTAAAGTCGTCTATGAAAGTTTCTATGGAAAATTACTACTTACTATATCCTTAGACAGTAAACCCCGATCAAGACGCAATCCTGCTTAATCCCTTTTCACGCAACGTACAGGGCGTTAACACCGTTTAAGACCCTCTGCCACCCGTTTATAACGCGGATTATTCCCGTCCCTAGATAATCGCAACCAGCTATAGCCAATATTCCACCTCTTCATCTATCTGTTAAAAACTGCTACACGTAGAGTAATAAATTACCGAAATTAGGTAGCTAAGGAAAATGCTTACTTTTTACGATAAGCAGACCACTCTTTAAAAATTAGAACGAGAGTACGACCAGAATTGCAATACATGGTTTGCGGACACTATGCGTATCTACAGGAAGGCAATCTAAAGATGTTTCGTTTTTACGGTTTAAAGCACTTGCTTAAAATTAAATAACCGAAAAACGTTTTTATTTTCTAAGGTAAAATAAATACAAATATTAATATCCGGTTACAACACGGTTTTCACTCGGAAAGAGTATTAACCGGATTTGTCTTTCCTCCAAGTCACGCCTTCCAATATGGATTTCATCAGTGCGAATTTTGTAGAAAACGTGTATCTCAAAGGATTGAATAAATTGATGCCATATGTAAATGCTACCTTTTCAACAAGTGAAATCTTAACAGATTCGCCGCACAATATTAATCCGCAGAAAGCACGATTTCCTCTCCGGCAATTCGTTTTAAAGAACAAAAGGAGAAACCAAAGAAAGTTCAAAGAGAAATCAAAAATCTATTCGATAAAAAAGAAATTCGTGTCTAAAGATCCTTTGGGGAAGTGCTTCTATGTTAAAAATCTTCCCCAATGTGTTAAATTCTCAGATATGGGAGATTTGGTATATTCTCCAACGTCACGGAATCGTGCTTCACGGGCGTTAGTTGCTCACACGCCAATCATTCATCTACACGGATATTCTCATGTTCAGCTGTTCTGCCAAGCTTTCACATATTTCGAATATCGACCTCATTATATTACTTTGATCCCATCCGTATTAAGGTGGCGACATTTCGACGAAAAGTTCGAGAAAGATCGATAAAACTGTTTTCCTCTGCTCTCGTGGTGATTCTTGTTTGGGGCGACTAAGCTTTCGAGAGCTATAAATAAACTACTTATTTATAACGAAAAGATCTTTCGTGAGGAAATCATGATGACGAGAAGGTCTTGATATCGATACGCGATTGACTTGATTTTTGCGATATATACGACGTCGGAATTATTATCGCTAAATAACTGTTAGATAAACAGCATTCACGAGTTCGAAATCGAAAGCACCCGTTTGCTGATACATAAATTAATATTCTCAAGCGAAAAAAGATAAATACCTCTTAAGCAGTAAGGTTACAATGTGTTTGGTATGAGGACAATAACCGAGGTAAAACCGTGTCATAAATAGAAGCGTTTATAAAAACGGTAACTTAGAGAAATGCGAGATGGCAAAAATACACAGAGGATACATTTGAAGATGTTTGCTGCCACCAAAATATTTCCCCACTTTGGAATCAGTTTTATCGACGAGTTGATAAGAGGTGCAATAGCTCGCTATAGAAACGATAAGACTTCCTTGACTCACCGCTCCATTGGGCAATTTCGTCACGTGACAAGCTTAGAAAAGGAATTGGAGAGGAAATCAGGAGAAGGCTGAGTAATAACACGAGAGGCGGAAGTTAAGAAACAAAGTACTCAAAGTATTCGTTTATGAATAGAGTAGTTAAGAAATGGAATGTGTCTTCTGAAGGGTTATTCAAACCTATGCCGAAAAACAAAAAGGATTTTAGTAGTATATGTTGGAGTTATAAAATAACGGAATGAATATGGAAATTTTTGTAATTTCTTGTTTATTTGTAAATATGATGATTCTGAAACTGAGGAAATGATATGTGGCTTACCAAAGGAACGATGTAAACTGTGATTATGTGTTTATGGGATATATGTGGTTTAAATGCATTAGAAGAGGTACCAGAGCAGTGCTCTATATTACATTAAGTATCTAAATTAAGTATTGCTGGTGTTTTGTGGTGCTTAAATACTGTTTATAAAATTAAGGTACTGTTTATAAATAGAGTGATTTTATTTCGGAATGTTAATACTTATGAGACTTTTAGTGTAAGCGCTACCCACTTGGCTATCCAGGAAACTCCTTCCCACGTTAAATACATTTCAGTCTGAAATACAAGCATGTGAAAGCAGACTAAGAACCTAATGTAGTTTGGCAGATAAAAATTGAGGGAAACTCTCAAACTTGTAGAGCTGCTGCAGAACAAACGGAATTTGCAAACCAATCCTCCACGACGGCGTCTGCTCATGTTCTTGATTGGCTTTCGAGAGAAATTACCGGGATTAGGAAATTGAATTTCCCGTAATGAAATGACCTATTGGGAGTATGCAATCAGCAGAAATGTCAGCGCTCAGTTCAACCTCCATCTACGTTGGATAAATATTTCGTTAGACCCTTATCTCTATACAAACTTCTTATGACTATAGGCAAATTTTTTGATTCAAACGCTCAGAATTGAAGCGACCTAGCTGATAGCGTTTTCAAAATTGATCGGAGCAATCCATAAACACGAGGGAAAATGTTTAATGTACGGTTTTTCGAAATCAAAACTACGAAAGGAATGATATTCCGTCTAAAAATGCGAGTAACCAAAGTAGTCAAGCATAGAGACCAATAAACTGAAGTGCATTTTGATTTGCAATGGCTAACTAAGTTCTCTCGTTTGAAAATATGTCCATTACAGCTAAAATCGTCTGAATCAAAGATTTCTCATAGATTATTTACCTGCCATCTCGTACCTTAAAATGACAATTCTCGAACTTTAAAACCATTAAATATCGAGATCCAATTAAAAGTCGTTCAATTAGTTGGTAATTTCATATAAAGCTCATATTTGAAGCTCATAGGACTGGAAAACTTTTAGTTTCGATTCCTCTTATTCAAACGAAGTACTTTCAAAATCATTAATCCCTAAAATTCTCGTTTAATTGAATAGAAATGGATTCGAACAACCCGCAAACTTTAAAATTTATTAAATCAAACTCATCAGCCGGCGCATCATAACTGTCTTAAAACTGATTTGTTTCCATGCAAAACTTTTTTATTTCATTATAATATATAAATTAAAATTAAAACTTGCATAAATTTATACAGAATTGTGTCCTTAAGACCGGGCCATTTCTCTTGCAAACATTGTTCTCGGAATTGGATTATCTCGATTTTAAATATACATTATAGTCCTTAATGAAATATTAAAGATTATGAATAATGTATTCCATCCATCAGCACAGTGAGAAAATAGATACTTCTTAGTTTCCACAGAACAAATTTCTTGTCCGACCGGTCTTGAATCAAGAAATCTTCAGGTTTGTCATCAACCATTTCTCTGTGGAAACTACAGGGTATTCTATTTCTTTCTCCGCGGCATTCCACCAAGCAAGGCTTGAACTACATGAATATATTCATCATCAACTATAAAATCACATTTGAAATTGATTATCGAAATATATCGTTCATTAAATCAATATTATGGAATTAGAACAAGCATATATATTCCTGTTCTAACCGCATCTTGGTACAATAACTACCATATTACAATTGTGTATCTTAGAAGACTCAAGTCAATTTACGAACTCAAACAAAAAAAAGGTATTCGATCATGCATCTAAAAACTCCTCACATTATTCGTAATCGTCCACGACTGTTCCGTCAATGAATGGGTATTGTATTTAATATATACTGACGCCTCCATTGGAAATATTTAGGCAGGATAACAAAGTCATAGCCTAAATCAGTAGTATGGAACCCATCAGAGGGCCACATTTAATCTCACAAAAAAGGCCGCGTTCGTATAGTAAATATCAAAAGAATAAGAATATCATGCTATTCTTGTGTCGCATGTTGCCCATATTCATTCGCGGAATAAATTGAAAGAGGAAATATTCCGCGTTACTTTTCGCTTCGTGTCATTAGTAAGATTAGAAAAGTATTGCTCATTAAACCATTTGTTTCAGTGAGTAACAAAAAGGCCATATGTGGCCTGCAGATTCCCCACCTCAGGCCTAAACCATAATGACTTATACTTACTTATATGCTTCATTCCCCTTCTACGGGCTACACCTTGACGTGGTGAAGGGGCTTGCGTGTTCCTATGAGAGCTATACTGGCTGGAACTTTGTTCCTGGTAGGGTCACTCACGCCAGAAAAGTCAATAGGTAGGGGCCAGACGAAAGGTAGTCCACGCAGCGTCTGTACCTCAGTGAGGCGGCTGCAAAGGCGTCTGTACCCCAGTGGGGCAGCCTATATGAGTGATGGTGTCGCGTTAAAAACACTGTTGAGGAAGGCAAGGGGAGACCACCTCGACTATCTATCCCATGAATATGATGTGCCACAATAATTATATTGTACCTAGCAAAAACGGGACTCAGCCCACTTGGGAGAGCGTCGTGCCCGGCAGGGGTGGTGGTAAGGCCATCCCGGTCGTCATTCCACGAAATCCTTACCCAACGACACAAGAAAAGAAGAAGAAGATGACCAAGGAAACCAGAGTAGGGACCTGGAATGTTAGAACGATGCTTAGGAGAGGGAATTTAGAAAACGTAAAGTTAGAAATGAAGTGGTTCAACGTTAACATTCTGGGGCTATGCGAAGTACGGTGGAAGGATGGGGGAGATTTTTGGAGCGATGATGTGAGGGTTATATTCAGTGGAGGAAATGATAGCCAGAGAGGGGTTGCTATAGTGTTGGACACGGGAGAGGGAAATGCTGTGATAGCCACCGAACTGATAAGCGGCCAAGTAATGTCTGTAGAAATCAAGGCAGAGCCAGTAAACATTGTGATAGTGCAAGTGTACCTCCCTACTAGCGATTACAGTGAGAATGAAGTAGATTTAGTTTATGAACAAATAGAAGAGGTTATTGGAAGGGTGAAAGGCAATAAAAACCTTATTGTAATGGGGGGACTGGAATGCTGTGGTTGGGCAGGGCAAAGATGGGGACGAAGTGGGAGAGTTCGGACTAGGAAAAAGAAAAGACAGAGGACAAAAACTGGTAGATTTTTGCATAAGGAATAACCTCTTTATCACCAACACTCTTTTTCTACACCATAACAGAAGGAGGTACACATGGAAAAAGCCGGGGGACACGGATAGGTACCAAACCGACTATATTCTAGTAAGGAAGAGGTTTAGAAATAGTGTTAAAAACTCGCGAAGTTATCCTGGTGCTGATGTAGACTCGGATCATAATTTAGTAATGATGAAGACCGAGCTTAGATTCAAAAAGATTTATAGGGCAAAAACCGCACCCAAATAGAAGCCCTCAGGGGTAGGAAAGCCAGTGAGTTTCAAGAGTCAGTCAACAGGGCTCTAGATGGTATAGAAAGGGAACTCACCGTAAACGAGGGATGGGAAAAGATCAAAACCTGCATCAAGGATAGTGCCCAAAGAACCATTGGGAGGGTCAACCAAAGCAAAATCAGGAAATCATGGGTGACGGTTGAAATGATAACTAAAATGGAGGAAAGAAGGAAATGGAAAAGGGTCAACACAGAACACGGGCGTAGAATGTACAGGGCCCTAAACAACGAACTGAGGAGGGTAACAAATAAAGCAAGAGAATCGAGGTGGAAGGACCAGTGTAACGAAATAAAGAAGATGGCTGAAAGTGGGAGGGTCGACCTATTATACAGAAAAGTAAAACAATTAACGGGGAATAAAATTAGTAATAAAATGGCCACTATTAGGGATAACAGGGGAAACGTCTTAAGGGAACCAGCTAGCATAAGGGGACGATGGAAATAGTATGTGGAAGAATTGTATTCGAAAGACATGAAGCCTACCCACATAAAGATTGAGGGAATACAAGAAGTAGAGGAAGATGATCTTGGGCCGAATATACTAGATAGTGAAATTGATAGGGCACTGCGGGACATGAAGGGGAAGAAAGCAACGGGTGTGGACGAGATTCCTGTAGAATTTCTTAAGAATCTTGGGGGAAAGGGTAAAAACAATTCTATGATTTATGCAGGAAGATTTACGATGAAGGAAAGTGGCCAGAGGATTTTACCAAGTCTATCCTGATTCCGTTACAGAAAAAGAATAACGCCTTAGAATGCCGGGACTACCGAACAATTAGCTTAATATCTCATGCGGCAAAAGTTATTCTTAGGGTCTTGAATAGAAGAATCGAGGGTAAAACTAAGGAATTCATAGGAAATGATCAGTTCGGTTTTCAGAGAGGGAAAGGGACGAGGGATGCAATTGGGGTTATGAGGGTTCTCGTAGAACGAAGCTTAGAATTTAAAAGGGACGTCTGTGAGTGTTTTGTTGATTTTGAAAAGGCCTTCGATAGAGTTCAATGGCCAAAACTGATGGTGATACTAAAGAAAATTGGGTTGGATTGGAAAGATAGGCGTTTAGTGCAAAATTTGTATTTAAATCAGACCGCAAGAGTAAGAGTTGCTAATGGGGAATCGGAATGGGTTGAGTTAGGGAGGGGAGTAAGACAAGGTTGTCCTTTATCACCATCTCTTTTTAACTTATATGCAGAAGAAATGATCAAAGAAGCTTGGGATGAAAATCAATGTAAGAAAGACTAAGATTATGAGGTTTTCAAAGGGAAAGAATGCTAAATTAACGATAAGGGTGGATGGGGAAAAACTAGAAAAAGTAGAACAGTTTTCATACTTGGGCAGTCTTCTTTCTAAGGATGGAAGATATTCGACAGAAATTAGAAAAAGGATAGCATTAGCAAAAGAAGCTTTCATGAAACGAAGGGAACTGATGACAAAGGGACTTGATAAAGGAATCAGGAAGAGATTGGTAAAATCCTTGGTGTGGAGTGTAATGTTGTACGGGTGTGAAACGTGGACGTTAAGAAAAGAGGATGTCAAAAGACTGGAGGCTTTTGAGATGTGGGTATGGCGTAGAATGGAGAAAGTAAGTTGGATCGATAGAAAAACGAACGAGGAGGTTCTAGAGATGGTTGGGAAGAAAAGAGTAATGATTGAAGTAATTAAACATAGACAAAAGAAATGGGTGGATCAAATATTGAGAGGGGAGGGATTATTGAAGAAAGCGATCGAGGGAAGAATGCTAGGGAAAAGGCAGAGGGGAAGACAAAGACAAAAGTTATTAGACGAATTAAGGGGTGGGATAAGTTATCGGGAATTGAAGGAGAGGGAGATAAATGGGGAATGTGGGGGCACATGAACCTACCGAAAGGTAGAACAATTTATATATGTATGCTTCATTGACACGTAATATAGACCACATAGGAAAATCAACAAAAAAGTGAGATTTTTCATCCTATCTATCATGAGTTCGATCCCAGGAGGTCCCAAATAGTAATAATAAAACACTTTTAGCAATACAACAGTATTGCTAAAAGTGTTTCTGAGGTCATTTCGCATGAGAGCTTCCACAGGGAATCGATCCCAGGACCGCTTTAATTGAAAGCGCTGCCCACATGGCTATCTGTGGGCCAAAGTCCAAAATAATAACAAGAGAAGTATTTTGACGCATTCCAGAGATCTGAAACGCTTCCCGAAATGATAGGGAATTTTCAACGGAGATATTACTGAAAGATTTACTGTTGTTTTAAAAATCATTTCCCGAAAGGATAGATACCTATAACCAAGCATATGAATAGATAATGTGATTTTGTTTCATAAACGCAATAGATGTTTTCTAAAATGAGCCTGAGTTTGTCTCTAGGTAGCGTGCCTCTATACATACATAAGAAATGTAATCAATGAAAAGTTTCTTTTTAAGAAAGAAAGGTTTTCAAATAGCTGTTATTATTCCCGTAAGCTTCCCTATGACCCTACAAAATTAGTTTGTTTTGGGGCCCTTAAATTGGAGTTTTAGCTACGAAGAAATCACATATCAAACGAAAATATAATGCGTCTTACTTAGGTAACATCGATTTGTCTTTCATTTTTCATCCCAACACATTAATACAAGGCTTGCAAAATGCAAGCAGCTAAGATTTGTGTAAATAAAAGGGATTACGCATAGCTACATTCTAAGAATGTCAATATTATTTCATTCTATTAAAACGTACGCATATAAGAATGAAACACTCTTCGGCTAAAGCAGTTGACAAAAACGAGGGAAAGCACCGCGACAAGCAGAGTGAAAAGTAAACATTCCAAAAAAGAATCCAACGGTCTGAGATTCACAATAATAGCTGGGAATGGAGATAAAGCAGTGAATATCGAGAAAGTGATTTCCGAATGATTAATCGACAGCTAAACGCGTCCCTCGTCGCCAGAGGGATATTCCGTTATCTACTCCTTTGTTAATCATTTAGAACGCAACAGAATTACCATCGACGTTTATCACTACAATAAACGGTATTCCTTTTCTTCGTTGCGATCCTCGGATGTTTTATGCCGCCCTAAGTTAATTGGATAGTCCATTTATCAGCCACCGATTCGATTTCCATTCATTGGTTTTATATTGCTTTCAGACAAATCTCTAAGGCATGAAATAGGAGTCGTGTAAGTTTGTAAATTTTGTTTAATCTCTATTGTGTTATAAACAACGATGGTTCATAACTCAACCTCGGCAAAGAATGAAGCAATATTGGAAATAAATTATTGATTATCACAATGAAAATGATTTGAGATATAAAAATTCTTCGTTATTATTAGATAAATAATCACCTTTAGTTTAAATAAGTAGAAGAAGGTATTTAGAACAAGTTAAGACTAATTATGAACGTCATCTAATTCACTGATGTAATTTCAAATACAAACTCATGCTAATCACTATCATTTTTGTCACATTGAGTATGAATGTAGCGGGAATATCTACTATAACATTTCTAATTAGCGAATACGACAAGTGTCGTATTCGCTAATTAGAAAAGTTACAGCGAAAAGCAATACATTTTGTGAATAATTGTTACGACAAATCTGTGTTCGTTACTCAGATGCTTCAGGACGAAGGATCCTTAAAATTGATCAAAGGCTTTGTTTAGAAGGTAAAATGGGAATTTCACTTCCGCAAAATTAAAAGGAATGACCATTTTGGTTAAAAGTTACTCATTATAAACGTACAGGAATTGCAATAACTTATGAACAGTTCTTGTGGGATGGTTGGGGAGGGGGAAAGAGCTCAAAAAAGTAATTAAATTGGTCAGATTCTTAGCACACATTTTATCTTCCAAATTACCCGGCTCCTTCTCCTTATATTAGCTGCAGAGAAGTTTCACCGAGCTGTTATTGTCATATTGTTCAGAGGATAGCAACGAAGACGTTCTTCAGCTTTTGTTTTGTTGACCAGTTTGGTCGGCCCTTGGAAACAATGGATTATATACATTCTCCTTGTCAAAAAGGCCACTCTGACACTGTAATACTAATTATAAAAATAGAAGCTGGAACCAATCGATCCTAGAATTCATTCTTTCCGCGAGCGATACGCAAAAATAATCGATTAAGGAAGTTGAGTCATGGTGAACGCACCCCCGCCATATGCCGAAAGGCTGTTCAAAGGGTAAAAATCAAAGGCTGTTCAAAGGGTATATTTAGATACTTTATTTTAGATTAAGGGAATACTTGATTATGTAGTATTGCTGGAAAACATGGGTCGTTAGTATTTAATAAGATTCTTCAGTAAATTACCGAATTCTTTCGTCGAAGATGTTTTTCAATATTATGCAATAATATTGAAAAACATCTTCGACGTATACATATATATATAAATTTCGATCGAGTGTATCTTATTACTTATAAGGTATTAAATTCCGAACATACTTTTATGTTTGGAATTTACGTTTCAACCATAGGCAGTATTTAAAGTGAAAGCGCTCATTTTAATCAAGACATCATTGCAACATCCTCAATTCTTTTCAAAAGTTTAGTCTCTCACATTCCTACATTTTGTCTGACAGATATTTAAAATCGCAATCGACCAATTTCCGGTAGCTTATGATTGGAAATCTGGCTGTGAGAATCAATTTTCGATGTGCGAACTGTAGTTATAAACGAGTAGCACTGAACTCAAAACCCTAGGCTGAGAACGAAAATACCGCAAGAAATCATTTCTAGGTAACAAATGGGGATTTTCACCCTTTAGAATAGAATAGAGTAAAATAAAGCTCTATCTAGGGCGAGATTGAGACTGTAGAGCCACCTTGCATCCAACCTTTGGTCTTTTTTGAAAGAAGTTAAAGATAAAAGAAAATCAAGCAATGAAAAAGACAAAAGATGAAGGGAACTACCGTAAAACCCAGTTAATACACAGTTTCATCTAAGTCCCATTCACACTAAACACATGGGAAAAAATTACCGCTTCAAAACACTGTTTAAAAGGCGATTTTTCCAGTCCCCAAATGCACTCCGCTATAACCAATCCTCCGTGCCAGTTGACAAACCGAAAATTAATTAGATGCACCATATTTCTACCAATTATTGTACATAATTGTCTACCAGGTAGAAATTGCTCAACTGTAGAGAGAAAATGCTACGTAAGGAAGGAAGGCACTCTCTTTGAAACGAGACGCCAATCATTCTCAAAAATACGACGAGAAGGCAACCAGTATTATGCAGCAATACTTGACAGACTCGATACATTCACAAGTAAAACAAATAATAGCTGCTTCTTAGATATAAAGCACTTATTTAAATGTTAAATAGCCAAAAAAAACTTCCCTTTTGTTTTCCAATGTAAAAGAAATAAAAATTTGTGATATCCTGGTTACTAAGCGGTCTTACCAGGGTTTTACTACATGTAGATATATTAATCTCATTAGACTATTTATGGAAAAATCTCCTGCAGGAAATCACCCTCAAGATAGAAAATAAGAAAAACCCAGAAGCCTAATAATATACTAGATAAATTTTAAACTAAAAGGAAACTTTTTTTAATCTCAAAAGAAGACATTGACGGTATACAAAATGAAAGAAGCATATGAATGTGGGAAATATTTCCGCAGCGTTATCTGTATATTCTTATGCATCGGAGTGATATATCAACTGAATTATAAAATTCGAAAGGCACAATTGGCAAAGAGACAATCACCGGAATCTCTGCGTCCGTAGAGCAAATTATTCTCGAAATCTGATTCGTCGGACAAAGTTTCTTGATTTATTCTGGCGAGCAAGATAACATAATTAACCCGTGAATAAATGGTCTTCCGTCCCCACAATGGTCTCGTAAAAAAGTTCATCTTCCGTCCCTCCTTTATTGCAGCTTAAACTGCTTCGACTCCGTAAATAATTGAACGAACCAAACACTTGCGTGCGTCTCTTTTTTATCATATATTCATTTTTCGGAGGCCATACATCGGGCAAGAATTGCTCCTCGCCAAGTCGTTAATATTCGCTTTGTTCTGTATGTTTTTAATAGGTGTATCTCCCGTACACACACAGGAAGGAAGGTAACCCTCTGTCATATCGGGCCGCCTCCTTATCACTCTTGTACGATTCACATTTTAACCTTTTCTTTCCCAACGGCACTGTTCACCGGTAAATGACACTCCATTCGTGCGGCTTTCGAGATAAATAACCACGTTTTGGACACTGCGGGCAAAATATGGCCCCGAATCCAGCGTAATATCCCTTCTTCTTACAATCAATGTATCACATCTGTCCGTGACTATGGCTTGGTGTTTCCAATGTGATTAACAGAGAAGCGATTGCAAGAGAAGAAAGAAGTGTATGGAGGCGCACAGGAATGAGTAACAAGGTCAGGTTATAATTTCAAAGCGGGAGAAGATTATAATTCCGAGGCTTTACATAAAAAAAAGGAATTGGAGGTTTAATTGAAGGTTAAAATTAACGCTCTCACTCAGTTAAATTCCGTTTTTCGGACTCTATACGATGCTGAGTCATCATCATGGCCGACACCCGTATCAGGGATCGAACCAAGGACTGCTTTTCTCAAAGGAGAATGCGCTGCCTACTTAGCTATCAAGGCCCATCGGAAATTAATTTGGCGATATCCCACAGTAGAGAAAGACAACATAAATGAAATAAACATACAGTTAATTACATCAAGACTTGCGATTCGATGATGACGCAAGGTATGGAAACACGGGCTGTACTTGATGTAATTATTATTTGCAAGTTTTTTTTTTCTTTAGTGGAAATGCTACCTTATTGGGGGAATTTCTTCAATTCTAGAGATTTGCACGTCTGTTACAAATTGCTAAAACTTTTCCTCAAGTCGAATAGTTAGTACTGCTGAAATTGCTTCGAAAACTGGGGTTATTTACTCAAATGATCTCGATATCGAACCCGGGAACGCCCAAACACGAAAACGCTACCCATATTGCTATCCGGTTAAAGAGGTAATACTACATGGCCTGAAAAGTCTCGAGCATAACAAATAAAAAAATCAATTTTTTACCTTAAAACCTTTTTTATTCTTCAGTATAATCTAGAGCTATGCACTTATTCCACCGCTCCTCGAGCATTTCGATGCCTTTCGAAAAAAATGATTTCTCAAGTCCTCCAAAATAGGCCTCTGTTTCGGACATGACTTCTTCATTTGACGTGAATTTCTTCCCCTGAAGAAATCTCTTCATGTTTGGGAATAGATAGTAGTCGCTGGGTGTCAGATCTGGTGAATACGGGGGATGTGAAACCAATTCGTACCGCAATTCACTCAATTTGACCGTCGCTTTCATTGACGAATGAGCTGGTGCGTTGTCGTGGTGATACAGCACTTTCTTCTTTTTCATGTGTGGCCGTTTTATCTTGATCTCGATGTCCAAACGGTCCAGTTGAGTAACGTAGTAGTCGCCTGTGATTGTTTTTCCCTTTTCCAAGTATTCAATCATACTGATTCCACTTTAGTCCCATAACACACGCCATAACCTTCCCAGCTGACTGTTGGGTCTTTGGACGCTTCGGACGACTGCTACCCGCTTCCAACCATTCTGCAGACTGCCGATTGGACTCAGGAGTGTAATAAAGTATCCAAGATTCGTCCATCGTCACAAATCGGCGCAAAAAGTCCTTTTTGTTTTTTTGAAACAAGGCCAAACCACGCTCGGAATCCTCCACACGTCTTTGCTTCTGGTCTGGAGTCAGGAAACGCGGCACCCATCGCGCGATAAGCTTCTTCATCCACAAATGTTCATGCAGAATATTTCCAACGCGTTCCATCGATATACCCACAGACTCTGCTATCTCACGCAACTTTACTTTACCATCGTTCAAAACGATCAGATGGACTTTTTTATATTTTCTGAAGTTATGGCCTCGGAGGGGCGTCCAGGGCCTTCGGCGTCTTTGGTGCTGACACGACCACGTTTTAAGTCCGCGAACCACCGTTTCACTGTCGCTTCCGAAGGCAAGGATGTTGGGTAACATTTATCTAACCAAGTTTTGGCTTGGACAGTGTTTTTTCCCATCAAGAAACAATGTTTAATCAAAACTCGAAACTCGTCATTTTCCATCGTTTGCGAAATGCCTAAACTTCGTGAAAACAATCAGCTGCCATTCGGGAACTAATACATGAATTGTCATGAAATTAAAAACAGTGCCATCTTAAGGTTGGTTCTCAAGTGAAATGTGCAGAAAAAGTTACTAGTGGCGACATCTCTATGTTAGGCTCGGGACTTTTCAGGCCATGTAGTATCTCGACACATTGCCAATTTCTATCAGGATTGATTATCCACATCAAAAATACACTATGGGTGATTCCTAAAAGGAATGCAATCCCTGACTCCGTTGCTCCCAGACCCTACTCTCCGCACAAGTCCGGCAACCGATAAAGACGGATGAAGGACTTTTCAAATCTATATATCTATTATATATAGCTAACTCTCCGGATAAACCTATATAGATATACGAGTAAAAGTTGCTTGCATACTGCAAGCTATCAGTTGAATGCAGTATCGTACCAAGGAATGCCTCAAAACAATGTTCAAAACTTCCAAATGACCGTGTGTTCGACGCCAGGTGGGTTCGAAATGCTTCCGTAAGAAATGCATTGCTGAAATCTTGCGCGATGTTTTTAAATGCCTTCTCGGTAAGCTGGAAAGATAAAACCCGGACTGGTGACAGAGGCGTTTGAGAACACTCTTTCATGATGTTCACCGTTTCTCCAGTCGTCTTTTGTTCGATGCAGGAGCGTCATTCCGATTTCACCATGCATTTTAAACGGGGAAAACGGAATCTTATTTTAGGATCTTCCCGATAAGATATTGAATCGAAACTTTGGAACAAGTCAGAATGGCACTTATGTAATATTAATATGGTAAATTCTGTCACATAAAGGGTCCATAGTTCGACGCTAGGCGGTCTTTTGCGCATTCTTTGCAAACTGTTTGGGGGTTCTAGGTGCGATAGAGCAATCAAAATCACAGTGTTTGCAGATGAGATGGTTATCTATTGTACCAACTGAAGAAATTTTACCAAAGGACCGTGAGTTCGACGCCAAGTGGGTGCAAAATTCCCCGGTATAAAATGCATGGCGGGCAATTATGACATTTACTTTTAATGCTTATCCGAAAACCGGGAATGATATAAAATGGAATATACATAGAGGCAATTCATGTGTTTCATATACGCTGTTCGCCGTTCCTCTGACGGTCTTTGGTTCGATGCCTGTGCGTCATTTCTATTCTACCATGTATTTCAAAGGGAGATAGCGTAATCTTATTTTAGGACCTTCCCGACAAGATATTGAATTGAAACTTCGGAACAGGTCAGAATGGCACTTATCTAATATTAATATGCAAGTGTTTTGCTCGACTGGGTCCTTAGTTCGACGCCAGGCGGTGTTTTGCGCGAAGTTTTGGACATTGTTCTGAGGCCTTTTTTGGTACGATACTGCATTCAACTGATAGCTTGCAGTATGCAAGCAACTTTAACTCGTGTGTGTGTGTATATATATATATATATATATATATATATATATATATATATATATATATATATATATATATATATATATATATATATATATATATATATATATATATATATATATATATTCAAAGCTCTGTACATAGCAGTCATAATAACTGCTGGCAAAGATGTTTCGCGGCAAACCTCACGAATGATTTTGTTGATGAGCGCGGAGGTAAAAAGAAATGCGAACATTAATCAGTCATCATTAATTTCTATTAATCTTATCATCAATAATCATATTAACAAATTAGATATTGATCATTCTCGATTACTGATAAGAATTTGGCCTAAAAAAATAGCAGCCGCTTTTTCGAATATTTTACGGTTAAAGATCAAAGCAGCACTTCGTTCGAGTAAAAAACAGGTTACAGATACAGATTATGTTCTTTAGCAGAGTCTTATTGTTCTTAGCAGGGCAGAAAATTATAGTCATACCATTACTGTGAAAAGATCGATGTGAAAGGTAGAAATGAGGAGCCATTACAATTGGTATTGAGGGTTAACGACATCAAGTTTCATTTTGCACAGATCTCTTAGTCGTTTGCTATTGTTTTTACTATCTTGAGATCCCCCATTAAATTAAAAAATATTTAAAAGCCAAAAAACGTATGAAATAGAGGCTTGAATTTAGGGAAAGAAATGATCTTTACAGTCTTAAGAGATATCGTCCTGTCCATTGGTAGCTTAATTGGATAAAGCGACAGCTGCAAATATGGGATTCGAATCCCAGCTATGATTTATTTGCCTTTATATGTTTCTTTATATATTTATTTATTTTTAAGGTCAAATGAATCACATTTCTAGATGAAACAAAATAAATTAAAGGCGACGATTTTTTTAAATAATAAAAATGCCCTATTGGATTCAATATCGCTTGGGTGAATAGTCTTCGAGTTAAACATACTTTTGGTGAAAAGTCCCTAAAATGGTACTCTCTTTCTTCTGCAGACCCGAGGAATACTTTCCAACGCACACTATTTTTACAGTGGAATAATTCACTGGGCAGCAAGATTAAAATTTCCCCTAAGAATAAAGAGGATACTTGAGCTGAAAATGTAGTGCATTGGGAGTACATGGTACACAGTTTGGTAGTGGCGTCACCCACTTGACTTCGGAACCATCAAATGTTAGCGCAAACGAGAGAGAATAAAACTGAAATCCAGCGCAATTGTAAGAAAGAAGAAATTCCCATTTTATTCTGTATCCAAAACAATGGCATAGCTTCCGATGGTACTTTCTTGAAAGGCGGGAAGATAACTAGTGCTGGAAAAGAGCGATGTTTTTACCTTCGACATCTGCAAGTTATTATTTCTCCGGAGTGTACATTAACTTGAGATATTCTTACTGTCAGACACAGAGAGCATCGTTTTTATATTGCGTCACGGGAACGTATTTCGTAATCGCATTTGTTACGAAGCTAAAAATTCCGCGTGACCTATTTCCCTGAATAAAAGAGTGACGCCACCTTCGTATGGTAGCCCTTTTATTCCATCACTTACGAAAATCGCAATATAAAATAATTATTTACATGATTCCCTTGTGGTGTTCAGCGATGTTATTTGCGGAGTTCAGACAATGTTGTTTGCGCTTCATGCTTTGGCAGTTTTTCAGAATGCCGGAGGGATTAAATGAAGCCGTTACATACTTCTTTATTTCGAAACAAAAAACCATAGGTATCTAAAATAGAAAAGCGAGATTAATTCGACGAAAACATTCGGATGGAAGAGCAAGTAAGGATTTCGTAACGCCATGGATATGGTCACAATCGTATGCACTTCTGTGTATTCGCAAGATAAGTTGCGATACGAAGTCAAAAAGCGGATAAATTAAGAATGCTGTAACACTAGGAATCTTGTACTAACGTATTAGGTGTGTAAAAGCAGAGAATCTGTATCGAGTGCTCATCAACCAATTTTTTTACCGATTATGAAAATAATAAAGCAAACAAAGATTTGGAAGAAAAATTAAATTCATTGGACAATAACTTCTATATGGGGATATTTACATATAGATTACATTTATTTCAATACTGTTATAATAATTGACGATCACGCATGCATTCCCTAACCAGAAAAAACTAATACCGGGATTCGAACAGAGGACCATTTGAATGGAACACCAGCACTCCAACCACGGCCGGTATAAAATAAAGAATGTATTATTTGTTAATAAAATAATAAATATGTAATTATTGTTCTTAAATTTCACAGCATTATCTAGTTTACGCTACGCTAACTTTCTTCAAATGTGATTGTTTTGCTCTTCGAAATCATTATCACTCAAGCGAATTCTCCTCATTACACATCTATAACGTAAGTACAACGTTTCTCGCTAAACGTTGGAAACAAGAGAAAATTAAGCGCTATCCGTGGCAGCGTTATCTCCATCAAATATGAGAGATAAAGCGAGATAGGAGAGTTCAGTGGAAGAGACAGAGTGAGTGTGGTTCCGATCAGTTGTGCGAACAAGCTGAGAGTCCGCGTTCGGAAAGTGAGGAATATTTCAGAAGAGGAGATGGGGAAGGGTATAGGATACGGGACGATCGGAAAAGGGGCAGGGACTGGAGGAAGCCCTCAGAAGCTGGAGAAACACATCACTTCCATCAAGTACACCATCCTCTCGCTCAGCGTCGTATCGTGGGTGAGTCATCGATTGCTTTACAAAGCGATCCTTGGACCTCTTTCCTGTGCATTTTTACCCTTACATAAACTCGCTCTTCATCCATTATATACCAAAGATTACTTTACTTTCATTTTATCTTTCATATTGACCAAAAATGTTATTCAAAAATTGAAATTTTGTGGCGAATAAACGAAAATAATCGAAATCTAACTTTTCCCAATGCGTAGAAGATGAGCGACACCCTATATAAAGAATCGCTTCCCTGGCGAGAACAATGTTCAGTCCACCTTAATGAGTACTCGTATATAAGGTGTATATCAGCTTTTATAAGGCCTAACTTCAAATTGTGCTTCTGGGATAAGAACATCGGACGAAACTACCTCTCGACGTACATTTTTTGAATTTTTTTGGGCGTGAACCAGTTGATTCAGGAATTGTGCCCGAGTGACGTGCCCATGAGTAACCCGTTCGCTATCGAGATGTTTCACAATCGAAGAAGATAAAAGGTGAGGCGTAGCCGCCGCTTCCATCACGACTTCATTTTCATCTTTTTTGAGCTTATGTGCAACCGAAGGAAAATTTTACATCAGTTAAAAGTGTCACCAAATGTAGAGATCGAGAAAATTAATATCCTGAATGTCCATCGGATTGAATTCGATTATGCGTTCATAGAAAAGTATGAGGTTTTAAATTGCTCGCTAATTTTACGCAGTTGGTTTCATAACTAACTTTTTCGTAACATAGACTTCTAGGAACAAACCTTTTCTATGAAGTTTCCAGAATTTACGTTGATTTTATGCAGTGAGCTCCGTGAATGCAGCTTTAATGCAGTTAACATCGTGATATAGGTACCTTCATTGAATAGTGACGTTGCGTCTCTCTACGCCTTGAATTCTCAACTAATGAAAAAGAAATAGAATCAATAAGTAAACTTAGGACCAGGCACCAGTAAGACCTAAATCGGTTCATGGTTGTTTATTATCATACTATTTCTTCAAACTAAAAATATTGCGGAATTTTTTGCTGCAGAGAAAAACACACGAAATTCTCTCTCTCTCTTTCTATTGAATTCTACGAGATTATAGGAAGCAATAAAACATCATAGCATTTCCACATTCTGATGTTTTTCTCATAGTGGTCATTTGTGTTATCCTAATTGTTATCTAGACATGGCGAAAGGTTGGGAGTAAGTATCATGGAGGTAGCATGAAAAAGTTTAGGAAACAAGGATCTAAATTAACTTTAAAAAATTGAGGATTCTTCATAAATACTAAACTTTATTATACTTTCAATTGTGCACAGTTAATATAAAATTTAACTATAAACAAGTCTTATTCTCTTTACAACTTTATTTCTTTAATAGATTAACATATAATTTTCACATTTCGTAGTGAATAGTAAACAATAAAAGATAAAAAAATTACAGAAAATATCCATAAATGCAAGATCTAAAAACTGATCAACAGTAACTAACTCAGAAAAATATATAACAATTATGATTTACGTAAAAATTTATATAGATGAGAATTAATAAAAACATTCTTTTAAGAAAGAATCATGAAACAGTCTGGAAGGGTCTAATTTAATTTAATTTAATTTAATTTAATTTAATAGACCCTTTATTAGGCGAGGTCTATGGAGAGAGTTTAGAAGGAAGTGTACGTAGTGTTGCGTTAGGAATAATCTAAATATAGGAACATTGGAATAAGGAGGTAGTCTAATCGCCCACGTGGGGCATGATAAGTATAGAGCGAAATTAATTCTTGGGAATCAATATATTGTTGATGAATGAAAGACCGGTTTTTGATCTTATGGGGATCTTAAAGAAAGGTAGTTCAATAGATTAGCTGTGGAGGATATGGGGTACATACAAGTCTATGTCATGAAATAGACTAAAGGGTGGTGCATACATAGCAGCATTGTCATAAAATGACATAACTGGAGGTATTAATCTCGCGAAATGTTTCATTCGATAAAATGACGTAATTGTATAGCATTGGGATCTCTCTAATACTTTTAATGAAAAATACTTCAGTGCGTTACCTTTTCCGGCGAATTGAAAAGGCTTTCGGACACACTTTTTAAGTGGATAGCGACGCTCCGTAGAAACAAAATAATTTCTCGATGCGTACGCAAAGAGCTTTATGAAGAGTAAATCCTTCGCACTACAAGTTAAATCGACTCGAGGCTCAACTTGTAATTGATCACATTGTGGGCGGAAATTAATAAAGAAGTTGTCAGTCGCTTCGATTATACTCTTAAAAGTTGGGTGTAGACTGAAGGAATTAGGTTTTGTGAAGTTCGATAGCAAACACCGAAAACCACAGAGCCTATGTTAACAATTTCATCAAAGCCTTTGAGCTCTTCGAGAGAACTTTCAATTTCACAGTCAAGAAAGAGGGCAAAGGATGGCTTATAGAACCCTTCGAAAATTTCCACAGGGAATTTCACTTGCCATTTAATAATTACCCACTTGGGTGTCCGGGAACCAATATCGAACAACTTAAGCCTGTAAGAATAACTTGAGTTAATACATAAGGCTTCGGTAAGTTCATGTGCCTTAATATTCCTTATTCAATCACATTCCTTGGTAACTCACTCCGTACTTAAAGACATCAATCATTTTTGCCTCCCCAACATTCTTCCTTCGACCGCTTTCCTCAGCAATCCCTCTCCTCTCAATATTTGTCCCACCCATTCCCTTTGTTCGATTTCTAATTACATCAATTAACACCCTCTTCTCCCATATCTAGAACCTCCTCATTCGTTTTTCTATCAACTCAGCTTACTTTCTCCACTCTACGCCATACCCGTATCTTAAAAGCCTATAAATTTTTAAATTAACTTTTCTCAAGGTATCACACCTGTATACGAACACACTCCAAACAGAAGATTTTACAAACTTTTTCCTTCCAAATTCTCTTATCAATACCTTCTTTCATTACTTCATCTTTGGCTAATGCTTTTCCTAACCTCAGCTGAGGAAACCTTCTATCACTAGAAAGGAGACTCCTCAGCTCTGATCCACCAGTTCTTGTTTTTCCTCATACATTCTGAGCATTGATTTATCCTTCTTTCCTTTGATTAACCATAAATTAATTTTCATCCCAAACTCTATTGCTTTATCGGTAAGTACCTTAACTAGAAATTCTAATATCACTGTAAGTTAAGAAAGAGAAAATAATTTAGGATTACTTCTGCTGGACCATAGAACTTCAGTTCAGTTTGAATGTAGGCAAAATTCGATTCAATTGAAGAAATTGCGAATAAGTAAATGAAACCTCTAGTTTTCTTTGAAATGCATTTTTCTTAAAACCCGACAGAAAAAAAACACCAAGCAAAAGAATCGCTGTACATTTGATAAAGTCTTGAATATCTAAATAAATCTCGTAGTAGGAAAAATCATAAGCAATAAGCACAATGTATTGCAATGGGATTCTATCCGTGTCTGAAGAATTGGAAAGTTTTCCGTTTATTATTATTATACAGTTATTTTAAAAGCGTTTTCATCCCCGCGATCTTACTTTCAATGAATTTATACCCTCTTTTTTATCGGGGAAAATTCTCAATATCTGAGTAGTTTCCAAAACAGCCGTCGAGATGGCGTACTTGATATCACCCAAAGACGACTATCCAAACAATCTTAAAAATATCGATAATTCAGAAAGCGATAAAGTTATCTACTTTCCTCCTGATTCAACGGAAAGTATGATAAATGATATAGAATTCATGATGACGCCATTACCGTTATTTCTTGGAAAATATATTCAGCGCACAAAATATCTGAACGTCCGGTACTTTTTGTCTTTTCCATTAAACTCTTGTGAAAATGTTATACGAACTACTCATGTACATAAAATTAAGATTTTAAGCAATACCATAAAATATTATAAACCCAGCAAGAAAGAGACAAAGATTAGTTTTGCGGTGAAAAAAAACACGCGATATTTTGTATCACAGAAGAAATGCATCCACTGTAGAGGAGGCGTAAAAATCCTACGAAATTTGCAAGAAGAATGAAAAGATTGCTACCTAATGAACGGTAAAAATTAAAATTTGCTATATTCACAAGAATATAGATATTCCTCGTCATGAAGACCGAAAATAAAAGAAATTTCTTGAGAGAGTGTATAGTAAGAACATTAGATCCACAGCCGTATATACTTTTATGTTAGCAGTGTAGCAAAAATATTTAGAGTAAAAAGAAATTAGTCTTTTCGTTTAAACAAAATTATTATAAGGCATATTATGATATCAATCGCGAGATGTTAAAGACATCTTTCGTTATATTCAGCATTTTAATTATAATTGGAACGCATCTTTAGCTGAAAGTATTTTCTTCCAAAAATATGACGTTAATAAAACATGAGATTTCAAACTTTCTCCGAAGCAACATGAATAATTCTTTCAACAACAACACATGAATAAAACTGCGAATATCTGCTCAAATTTCTCGTTACTAATTGAAACTGCTTGTGATTCAGCTATCTACGTCACCAAAGATTAAGCCTAAATATTTGAGCTTACGAAGATGAAAGTTTTCCGAAATATACTGTTTATAAGTGCCGCCCTACCTCATCGCTATACTGGAGGAATTAAAGGAAATGTGAAATATCAAAGAAAATATCATCTATCACTAACAATTAAAGTAGCTTAAGATGACTCATCCTATTATTCCTTGCATATCTTAGAATAATTACAGAAAATACCGTTATATTTTTCTAATTCATCATAGAATCTAGTGATCCTTTCTGGTTGGTTTTACTGAGGAACAACAAATTAACTTGTAGCAGAACCAAAACTTTTAAAAGTTTTTCGAAAACTGAGATGATTTTGCACAAAACATTCCCTATTGGGAATCGAACCGGGGCAGATCTACAGACTCTCCAAGTGCGGTAGCGGTACTTGTCAATTGTGTTTTAAGACAGAACTCAGCTCCAATCAACTTTTAAAATGATATTTGTCGAGATTTTTTATTTGAACAAATCGCTTGTGCTATGAATTCATCAACGTGATAGATTATTGGCTCTCTAAGTAAGACCCAAATTTCACAAATATATTTGTATATGTAGCCGTCTGTAAAAAACACAAGGGGTATTAATTATTAATAGATTTTAAGTGAGATGGACTATACGGGAATTACATTTAGTTTCTCCTTACATGTTTTTTAAGTAAATGAATAAATACCGATTACCGACGTTTCATCAGTGTCTTATTTGAGTATCGTCAAGATCACCTCCTTTACTTCCCATCCCTGGATTCACCGATGAATCGAACCCGGGACCGCTTTCACCAAAGGCGAGCACAATACCCACTTGGCTATCTGGGAGCTATTAAATAACACTCTGTAGCGCAATTATTTCGTAAAATATTCCCGATTTGCTTTGTTTTTAAACTACTCGTGGGAGACAAAACAATTTTATAATACGTATTTAGCGCTGAAAATATAAACTCGATGGTAATGGATTAACTCTCCATATTTTGCTTCGAATGCTTTAGCTGTACTCGATTGAGTAAGCTGACGTCTCCAAATCCAACGAAAGTCTTCGATTTTTCATTTCATCATCATGCACAAATGGCTCCCCTTTTAGCGAAATTAACAAACTTAAATAGAATTCTTTTTCAGCAGACATCAAAAACTTCCGCCCATTGAAAATAACCTTTCCTAAATGTGCGTGACATTCTAATTCCCACGCAAATAAAAAAATCGTCATAAGTTAATTTCTCACCTTTCCAATCGCCGCTTCAAAGGAATATGTCAAACGAATTTCAATTAAGCAGATTTTTTAACGTTTCGTTCGGTCAGATTACATTTAAATATATTTTAAGGAGAGTTTTCATCTCCAATGTGCTCGACAATGCGGAAAAGAGAATTTTACTGGAAATTTCGGTCTGCAGTCTTAAGGTAGCTGTGTGTTGAAACAAGTGCGTCGATTTCCTATACGAGGAAAGAAAGTTGTTAAATACCAATTGCAATTTAATGGACTCTCAAATTCAAACTACCCTCCCCTTTTAATCTGATACGTATCTTATTTTCTGGTCTATTTGTAACAAATCAACATTGTCTAACTTAAATTTCGGGATGAATACTCATGGCCCTAAGTTCAATGCATCGATCATATATGTAATAGCAAATAAAAAGTCAGACAATTACCTCTATTTCAAAAAGACCATAAATTCATGTCTTCTTTATTGCTTCCCTTCAATCTTCAAATTATACACGCAGAAACCCGGTCAAAATGATGATGCCTCTTACGCTGGATTATAACCGGGTTGTGAAATACTGGTTGCATTACGTTATATTTTTGAAGAAATATTTTCTGAATTTATTAAGTAGCTAAGACAAATTGTAGATCATTTTAATCAAATCTAGAAGTAATAATGATTCATGTAGATGAACGAAAATCATTTATGATTTTATGCTGAACATTTCTTCCATAGCCAACTTGTTATGATGAGACTATTCATACTATGGCCATCTGCATTTTTAGAATTGAGTTATTCATTTCTAAGAACTGTGGATCTGTTATTTTGAGAATATTCTGTCCGAGTCACACCAAGTGAGTCCAAGGGATTGATTCAATACTCTTTTCAGGTGGCCGCCGCTTCTGTATTCGGTCTGTGCATATGGCTGCGTACGGAGCCCAACTTCTCGGAGTGGATGTATAAGCTGGACGTGGAGGAATACTACATCGGCATCTACGTGATGATGGCAGCATCCATCATCGTCATGTTGGTGTCTTTCTTGGGCTGCTGCAGCGCACTCATGGAGAACCACACCATGATCTATGCGGTGAGCCCGATCTTTTCACACGTATCATTTATCCACCCAATATTTACACGGGACCCAAATCTACGGAAGAGGATCTTTTCCTCTCTGCGATATTCTTTAATTAGATACACAGCGGAATCTCAGCTAACGAACTCTCATAACGTTCACGAATATATTTTCTCGTGTCAATCAGAGAGAGAAATTCGACCATCCAAATAAGAGACAATTGTGTTAACATTTTCCATGCAATCACCATGGAAGTATCACAAAGAATAAAAAAAATCATCATTAACTCCTTATTTTGATAATAGTCCTTCTAATTAGAATTTTGTGGTTAAAACAACCTTTAGATGAACAATTAGTGTAATATATATTTTTCAAATGTGGACTTCCCAATCGATGTTTAGCATGCGAATTGTGAAACAAAAAACAAATCACTTCTTGTACCGTAATTTTTGTTTGGTGGAATACAATACAAATTCTTTCTCTCAAATTTACTTACTAAATAATAATAATAATAATAATTAATAATAATACACTTTAATTGCACTTTTCTACAAATATTACAATGATGTGTACAAAAATTGAGTATTAGTAATAGTTTGAGAAAACGAAAGAATTATTAATTCGTTGATGGAGAACCACACCATGATCTATGCGGTGAGCCCGATCGTTTAATAATAATATATTAATAATAAATATATAAATAAATAAATATATAATAATATATTAATAATAATAATATATGATATATAATAATAATACGTCTTCATTCGGGCGAGAATGGGACTAAATAGTCACTTTTTACTTCTAACCTTAATCCTAACTCATCCCGAATCCCTTTCGACTCTCTCAAAGCAACGTCATGAGTTCAGCCAAAAAATAAAAGGTGTACGACGAGGAAAAGAACACAGCGAAAAGTCTGAAATTATGCATAAAGAATTACGTATATTTTGAGAGAAAAATCAGGTCGGATGGAGGCTATTTTGATGAAAGGTTCCTTCCGAAATAAGAAAATGATTGCGAATTCCTTACAATGAGACTCCAATCTTTCGCTAGATAACCAAAAGAAGCATTAGCGGCGAAGGAAAAGCGCTTTCACAAAGCGAAGAGACAAGAAAGTTCACCTGCAGAAACTGCTGCGTTTGAACTCAAGTTGGAGAAATAAATAAAATTGTGAATAAGAGGAATATCAAGTCCGGAAAGTTTTGCGGTGAAAAGTGAAAATAAATTGAAATTCGGCGGAGGAATAAGACAGAGATTTGGCTGAGGGAAGAGGTGGACTTTATTGGAAGTGGAGGAGAAGAAAATAAATTATTGAGAATCAGAGGGAGGAAAATTTGATTTGGATGCAGGGAGAGAATAAAAATGGAAGAGAAATAAGAAAAAATAACGTAGAAAGAAGAAAAATATATCGGTGGAAACAGACGAGAAGAAAGCAAGGGCATCTTCAGTTGAAATACTTTAAATATAAGAAATGTTAAAGATAGAGAAAATTAAGAGCGCAGTATCTTTTGATACACGATTCGATGGAACACGAGTCGGAAATCAAATTTCACTTTGAATGGCTTATTTGAATGTACATGCGACTCCATCGAAAAAATACGTCTTCACTGTATAAGAAAAGAACTCGTATGCCAAAATCTGTGGTTAAATCGTAGGATTTATTTTTCTGCCAAAATTAATTCCATATTTATTGACTTTTAGGTGATACTACTTCCGAATGCATTCCATTTCATACAGCTCTAGGAATCACGGTGCACGAACGAAGATATCACATGAGATATGATCGTCTTTTTTCCGGAAATGAAATTTGCATTCACAAGGAGACACGTTTTCCCTGTTTAACAACTTTCATTAAATTCGATAAACGTTGTTAGGATGACAACATCGTTAGCAACCTAACGGTTGGTGCCCACTGAAGTTTTTCAAAGACTTATTAAGCTTCAACAAAAAATATAATATATCCTTCACTGTTCCTCTTGGCGGCAGTATAAATTCAACACTCAAAATCTTAACTACGTTCTGTGGAAATGTATTTTCTTCCTTACGTTGGAAGAAAATCTCATTCTAAAATTCCAGTGAATCGAATTCTAGTCGAAAACCAAATTCTGCGGAAAATTGTTATTGGAAGGAAAAGGAACTAATACTGAAATACCAATACAATTAGTTCATCTTTACTTCATTATTCTGCTCCAAAAAATCGAAGAAAATTTAAAAAAAAACCTAACGTAAACGACAGGAAGGTAGAGTTTAATTAATTAGACTAGATAGAGCACTAGAAAATGAATAGAATGGCATGAAAAATAAATAAACAGTATATAAGTACATGGATTTAGTTTTCTGCGGAAAACCGCTCCCCAGTAATTCAGTTATACCTTTCTTTAATTCAGTTTATGCTTCTTACGTCCTTGAAATTCTCTGAAAACGCTGTTGCATGCATCCTCAGATAAACGCGTGTTATTAACCGCATCTGCAAATCAAAACGCCTTTCACATCATTTCCTCCACGAATAGATGAACGCCAACCAAATTTCCCTTCGATATTATTGAAGGGAAATTTGGAATTAAAAGATGCCATTTATTCAGAATTATAAGCGTTGACTCTCATTTCTAAGGTTAGAGATTGAACAGATTAATAAGCAATATCCCAAAGTTTCGAAAGATAATGACTCAAATTATCTTCGTTAAGCATTCGGTACCAACGAAGCTTTGAAATCAAAGGAAGCCTCTTCTTTGGTCAGTTCTCTCTGTGCTTCATTATTGTGGATATTAAAATTTAATTCGAGGTCAGAATTGACGTAGTGAAGAGAAGGGTGGAATAAGATCGTTGGTTTGATTGGTGTAACTAATTTGAAATGGGAAAACGAAGGAATTTTTAAATGCACTACAAGGTCCCCTTGAATTCATCAATTGAAGAACAAGGAAATGACGTCATTCAAAGATGAGAAAATTAAAGCGATAAATCCTCGGCTCATTATCACTTTTGGGTCCTTCTCAACTATGCTATATGTTCAAACCAATTGTATCTTTCACTTTTAAAACATCCATATTTATGCGAACTATTTAACTTGAATGAAGCGAAAACCGAAGCAAACCGTTATATTTTCCGGATAGAAAACAGAACCCGAAAAACTGAAATTCTTAAACCCGAATCGATTTCCGGTTCCCAATAATACATCATTCATATAAAGTCAGGTGGAATAAGAATTGAACGTGTATAACTATGAAGAAAAACAAAACTCCAAAAAGCAATAAATAAACATTATTAAAAATATGTCGAGTAAACTTTACTGATATTTTTTATTTTTGCTTTTAATAATATCTATATATTGTCATCAGTCGGTTTTTTGACAACGTTCAACTATCTAGTTCTAACTAGCTATTCTTAGACTTCATTCTAAAATTTTAGTGTAATTCAATCTAAATGAAAAAAGTAAGGCATAGTAAAATACTTGTAGATTAGCATGTTCGGAGTGAAAAAGAATGGTTTCAGATATCGACAGAGGCGAAACTAATAGATATAATAGCAACGAAAAATATTAGTTATTAATATCACACTAGAACGAAGCAGAATTTTAAATCTCTCTTTAATTTCGTAGTTATCATGCGGTAGAGCATTCCTTAAGACAAGTGAAAGGGAAAAACAACATGGCTGTCTAGAATTTGATCCAGCCAACGGCAGATTGTTCGAGGAGTTAACAAGGATGGGAATGCAATATAAAGAAGAGGGATGAAGTGGAGGAATTAAGGAAGGAAATAAAAATGTCGTGGATAAGATTTGAATGGAGGGATTGAAAAGCATTGGACGGCTATTTAAATGGGATCTGCTTTAGGACCGCATAAAAATAATCAAAAGGCCATGTGATTTATGGAATGAAATGAAGGAACGACGGTGAATGGGTTCTTTTCACCGCATTGGAATACTTCCTATTAGTAAACTGCCCGTTGACTTGGGACGGACTTCAACTGATGGGGTCGGACTTGGTGTATACCAGAGGTGTACGAAATTTCGAATTATTTTTCTTGCTCGAAATAAATTACGAACCCATCGACATCTGCAAAACTCCGATAGAATCAAATAGTGAAAAATCGGATGGAAATTAAATCGGAGCAAATTCGTCTTCCTTTCTTTTTTTGTTTTGTTTTTCAATTTTCTACTCAGATTTTCTATGGCACATTCGAAATGAGAAAGCTTCTAACCAAAACTAATTTACTGATCAAATTGACTATGGTTAAAAAATTATATCTAATCTAAAGATTTCTTTATTACAAAAAAGCAATGCTATTTTCAGGGATGACGACGGTTAGCAGGGGATAAAAAAATTGAGCTCCCGTTCCGGAATTTTACATGAATCAAATGGACAAAATATAGAATCCAATATTTAGTCTATTCGATTCGAAATTCAGATATTCAATTCAGTTCAAAGTGAAAAACAACGATTTTCACATCACTAATATACATTTCAGCGTGAATATTGCGTCTTAATGTTTGTCACATTCAAATTGCTATTTATTTGTACGAATGAATTCTCTACAAATTCATAAATTCAATATAGTCATAAGTAATGAACAAATTGCTTTGCAAGCAGTCTGTTCGATATACCAAATCCTCGACCAATTCATAAAACACGCTCGTATGTATCTAATGGTTCTCTTTTACTATATTTATGAACAAACTGTGGAAATGTGGCTGTATGTCTGAGGGAAGTCTTATACCAATATACATGATATATACACAGTAAATTTATGATATATTCATAACAAGTACAGTATGCCTACGTGATAATAATATACTAATAAACATAAACAATAAATACGTGACAAATGAGTGATGCATATAAATTCCTGACGTGGAATTTTCTTTTCTTGGATTTTTGTGGTTCATGAGAACCCTTCCTCGGCCAACGTATCCTTGAAAGGATAAGTACATACATAACCCTATCAAGCAATCCCATACTTCCTCCAGAATGTTGTCACTACAGTAAAATCTCAAACATTGCAACATTTATTACCCTAAAACCAACAAAGCAGCGAAAAAGAATTTCATGACTTACTCTAGGACTTAAGTTTTCTTGTACTAAAACTAATATGACAAATATTAATTAAGAGAGGGTTTTAAGTCAAGACGTAAATGTGAGAAAGAGTGGACAATCTGTTTCAAATCTCATCATATTTTCCGATAAAATTTAGAATTCAGAATGCTATTCAATTTTTTCAGTTCTGAAATTCAATGAAATCTAGAAGTTGGCGCAATCCAATTATTTCCTAAATCAAACTAAAAACAGCAATTTCCCAACGGATACAATATCATCAAGTCGATATGGAAACAACCTTGAATTTTAAGGCTAAGGTAACACGGAGGTTAATTGGTAAACAAGATTTAGAATGCAAGGTAATTTTAACAAAAATATTTCCCGGATTGCGAAAGTTGTAAACTTGATGAAGTGCAGAGTCAGTCACCTGAAATAACTCATAAGGTAAACTTGCAAATAAATGAAGGAAGAATGGTAATTGGAGGGCGTCGTGTTTGCAAGACTTTCAGAGAAGAAGCGGAGATGAAAAAAACGGGATAAATATTGAAATTAGGTTCACAAATATCGGAGTGCTTCATACAAACGGAAAAACATTCTAACTGGAGATAACACCTGATCCGATTATACAGAGTTTTTCCAGATGGAAGATCCTCCCGATTGAATCACTTTTGCGAATCCTTTAATATCGAATAAATAAATCCTTCGTTTCCCAATAGTACCCACTCTTGCAGCCTTTCCTGTTAGTAAAAAAAACGCAAGGAATTCCATGTTATACACCTTTGATAGAGAGCTTAAATACAAGTCCAGTCATAGAGATGCACATTAAAATTAATTAGGTTATTGATACGTTCTCCATATTTCATGTTCGCCATAATATTCTGCTGGAAATAAAGGTGAAACTCGAAAAAAACTTTATATAAATGTGATAAAATTAAATACCATAGATGCCAAAAGTCGATATTTCCATTCCATTATTTAAGGTTGAATTGAAGAGATTGAAAGAAATTCATGCCATTTCAATTAGTCGAAAATTTTATTAACATAAGCAATATGGATTTTATATGTAGCGCATCATTCTATATAAAATATTAAAAGAAGCTCGTAAAAATCATTAGAAATTTTAAACAATTGAATTGATGAAATAGGTAATTGCTATCTTTACAATCATAAATAATGTGTTGACTAGCAAGAATGCAATTTTGATGTCAAAAGGCTACACAATCATAATTATTGATTTGTCTCACAATACTATGACCTTCAGGATATTCATTTCTGTCCTATAAAAAGCAAATGACTTAAGATCGCCGACATTATAGGCTCCATCATTTCACATTCTCATTCTGTTGCAACAGGACAAATAATTTTGGAAAATCGGGAGATTGCTTGCGATAAACTGCAACTAATATAGGTGCAGAGTTGACTGGAGAAGTGAAAAAGAAGTGAGAATGAGAATTCGGATGACAAAGGAAATTTTCGGGAAGAAATATTAACAAATAAAATTAATACTAATCAGAGGAAATAATGATATGGAACGTGTTTCTTTATAAGCTTGGATTATCTTTTATGTTAAACAAATAGGAAGGGCAGAGTCAGTAAGGAGAAGGTTCTAAGAAAAGTAGAATGTTAGAGAATATTAATGACATAAGTTAATCAAAGGAAAAGGAACTGAATTGGACATACATTGGGGAACACTTGCTGAGAGATGTATTAGAAGGAACAGAATAACATAGAACAAGTATAACTTATCCATTTATATATTTCTGAAATCAATTTGTAATTTTAAGTTAAACTTTATGTTACTGCTATCTCATTTTTGGTTAAAGAATATTTCCACAGAAACAGCGTAATAAATGCTACACGTTTAATATCAGCCTATGGCCTCATTTCATTTAAGTATGTTCCTGTATTTATTTCTGACGGCAAGGAATGAAAATTTAAAAGAAGTTATGATGAAGTTATTCTGTTTCAGAATGTTTCCTGTGTATTTTTACAGTAGCGGAAACAGCAAATGCTTGGTTTTTATCTTCTTAAGAATACACAAGGCAAAATAGCGTCCGTTTCATTATATTAATATTCATTGATCATACCCGACGTTTTAGCTGAAGTTTGAAGAACTTTGTGAAAATATCGGTACAGAAATATTTTCAAAAATGCGGGGTCTTTGCTGAAAGAGCTACAGATAAATTCAGGAGAACACATATCACAGCAAATAGGAATGGCTATTTGCGTAAAAACCCTTGATCAATAAGTCAAAACAATGTTAATATCCTCAGGGGACTCAAATTTCATATCTATAGTTGTGTCTTCTTGATCTCTAATTAAGGATATCTCTCCTGTGTTTCCTTCTCCATAGATATTCTCTCTAGCCTTATCCTTCGCTCCTTTTACTTCCTTCTACTTAATTTCCCTTCAATGACCTCTTTGATCACACAAACGGTCGCCTATCCAAGTGCCTATTACACACCATTTTGCTACAGAACCTTATCAAACACTGCACATGGATAACCTTCCTTAAAATGTCCATCCGCCCCTTTTGTTAACAAGTTTTTCATTTAGAAAAAGGTAATCTAAAGGTACGGCGATTGGTTTAAGATGGCAATCATTCGGTTTACTCTGATCACATTTCTTCCTAATATTTTTTGATGCAACGTATAGCATGAAGAACCACGAAAAATTCTTAACACAATGCATTCAATGACTGAACAATTTCCTCTCTTTATTTCCTAGGCATTCGCTGTTTATTTAATTGAATTTTTCGTTCTAATTCGTCCTTCTGGCCAAGTAGCAACGCCGGTGATCAATTTTAAAATTGCCGGCAATTCGCCGTAAGTCGAGAAGGAAACCCCCAAAGACCTCCCGCAGACTATACATTACACAATAAATGGGATAAACATTATTCGCCCTCAAAAATTTGACATAAACCTTTATATATTATAGTAGGATATTAAGTACGCCAAGCTAAAATTCTTAGAATAAACACACGCACACATACATAACAGACAATTCAATAATGACTAATATAAATCACATAATAAAACATAAAATACTGTACAGTAATACAAGTACATTAAAAGCAATCACCAATAAATACTACAGTTAAAATGTCACAAAATACAGCATGTATCTGATTTTTACTTTCTTACTTTTGAGCAGTGTCTCATTTCTCGGCATATGTATGAGAAATTCACCAGGCAAAGCGTTTCATTCCCGAGTTCTCCCATTAAAGAATGAGTAATCCGCTATATCTGTTTTATGTTCTCGTTCTCTCAATTTGAACTATGATTTCTGCGCGTAACATTTACGTTATTTTCTATCCAATAATTCATCTCGTTTGCTAATTTTTCCGCCATATCCTCGGATTCTGAAGTGTAACATCCCAAGACTTTGAGAATTGAGGCGAAGTTATCCAAACTACGTAAACAAGAAGTGAAATCCTTTTTTTCTAGAATTCCGAATTGTTTCTCCGCTTCTAAACTCGGATGATTTCGAAGCAAATTACTTCCGCCAGAGATGCATTTAAGCATCTCAGAACTTTGATCAAGAAGACTTTCATCGTCCCAGGGAGGGAAGCTTATGAACACTGCTGCCAACTTATTAAAATTAACAAATGAACGGTCTTTCTTGGAAATGACTCACTGAGGACTTCTAAAAACATACTTATCGCAAACGTCTGTCGAAACGCACTAACCGTGATTTGCGGCACAATTGGAGAGAAACAACCGTTTTGAGTTCGAAAAAATTCATTCCGTTACTTTTGAAGACATTCTTCGCTTTTTAAAGAGACAATATTATACAATACAGGAATGGAAAACTCATTTACCTCATCAGAAAACTTCGTATCAATCTGTTAGAAAAGTCTCAATGAAAAGTCGCCGTAATTTTAAAAATTAATAATTTAGCAATTTTTCCTGAGTTGAGACTTTTCCAGAAAGGGTTGATTGCGGTAATGCGCAGGTGTAAGAATTTTCAAAACTTAAAAAAACAGGTCTGTACTATTTCCCGTGGATTGGCCGTATATTTATTCCGCTACTTGCATGACGTTTAGATCGCGAGTCCGCCACAACGCAATCCCTCCGATTATATAGAGCATCTCTTGATTTAAATTCAAAAATCTTGAAAAATTAAAAATATGACAAATAGCAAGAACTCCTTAAGCAGCTTTTCTGTTGTTGTATGATGAGTAATCTTCAACTATATTTCTAAAGGGTAAAAGAAATAAAAATGATAACAGAAAAAATAATCGTCACATTTGATTTGATCCAACGCTTTCTTGGCGTTTTTTTTATCTCTTGGGACTTTGGTTGGTTTTCTTCCTCTGTGGCACTCTTACCAATGGAGTCCGTTTGTTTGAAGTTAAATAATGTAAAACATATATTAAATTCTTGATGATTTATTTTGATGACCTGTCATCGAGTTTGGCTTTTAATTTGAGCAATTCAACCAAGAAAGGCTTCCATTCCTGATTATGCTGTATATGTTAATTACTTTTTTAATTCTTATTGTTTACTAAATATGTAATTTCCCTCTTTTTCACTCTTCCATAAAACTTTTGCAGGTTTTTCGTAAACCATTTCTCTTTGTGAATTTGTGAAAATTCTTTGGCAGTAAATAAATTGTTCCATGATCGATAATATCACTACTCCACGAAACCAATCTTTCTTTCCTTTATTCTTTATCAATCTTCAGTCATGGAGATTTGTTCTCAAAAATCAAATCTTCCCTCTTTTTATACGATTTATTTTCTTTATTCTTTCTTTCATTTATCTTCATGTAAGAATATCATACGAGCTTAGGTGGAAGATAGGGACTCGCCTAGTAAAAAGTCGAATAACAATAATATATTATATTTGATACAAATCTGACTTCGTGCATGTTTTAAGACATTTCGTATTGTATTGCAAAAATCGGTTTAAGGAGTCCTTGAAGTTCATTAGTAAACTAGTAGCGCCTCCAACAAAGATCAAAGATAAAATGTCCTCGGATTCGTCGGAGAATCGTTTGCCCACTTAAATCTGAATGTTTCCTTTGAGACTTAGGGCGTTTGGAAACACGACATACGATTGGCTTATCTCTTTCACAAACAAGCGTTCAATCGCCAAGTTACTCTTCAAATTACGATCAATTTCTTCCACCTAAAGGCCTTCGATGGCATTATCCAATTCCTCGGGAAAAAGTTCTCCTCCGGAACTTCGAACACAAGCTGAACAGGTGAAAGGAGAAAACGTACGGAGGAAAAGTTGTCAGAGAGTAGTTTAAAGGGAGAGTGCGGGATAACGGAGCCAAATTTCCAAGCTATCTTATCGGACGGATAGCATCGAGCCTCATCTAAAAGGCGAGCGGACGCCAGATAAGGCGAACGGAAACTCCGAGTAAAAGGTGACTTTGGCAGAGCGTGGAATGCCATTTTGATCTGAAGCTTTGTCAACAGTTTGGAGTGAACAGTAAATAATGATGTAGCTTGAGGCACGTGGTGAACGTCAGGGATTTCAAAATTGGGTAAGGCGTTAATGAGAATGATTCTTTTTTATGTAAAACCCGGCTAAGACGTTTTTCAGAGGACCGAGTGATAAAAGAGGCGGGATGTATCCGGGGTATTATAAATTTTAGTTTCTTTAAAAAAATAAAGGGCAACGGTTTACTGGCTCTTCAATTTTTAATCAATTTTCTTCACCTTAAAAACGAAAAGGAATCTCTTTTGTTAGCTTTACTTTCTACAGCGGTAGATTCCGCGAAGTAATGCTCTGTGGTTGCCTTTTTTATTTTTTTATATCATTACATTATTAATATTTTTAGTAGAATGGTCTACATTTTCTACAAAGAGAGTTTCTTCTTTTGTAACTTAATTTTGGCTGTCTTCACTCTAAAATGAAGCAACTGTTACCAGATGGACAAGTAGAGAACAATAATATGAACTGATTTCGGTGTATCAAATTTAACAGAGGATTGCGGGAGTGCATCTCGGGATTGGAAAAATCTGCCTTAGCTCTGTAATCTGCGGTTTGCAGAGCGTCTTATTTTTATTTAAGTATCAGTACCACATATACTCAATAATCTCGGCCGTGATGTGGTGGAAATAACTAATCGAAAGCTGATGTTTACTTTTCCACATAATGTTTTATTTGCAAACTACCGGTTTCGGTGTATAACCATCACCACAGACTGTGCGAACCTGACGATGGTTTAACACCGAAACCGGTAGTTTGCAAATAAAACATTATGTGGAAAAGTAAACATCAGCTTTCAATCTATCAGTACCACTTTTGCACTGTGACCAAAAGATACCTTATTATTAAGCGGGATAGCGTCTTAAACGGGTTTTACTTTATTCCATTCTTGCCCCCTTTTTTCCATGACTCTTTCAACATCACGTTGCCATGCTTTCACAGCTAACAAATAGTATTAAGTGGAAATCCAGTCCATCCAAACTAATGGCCATCGATTTTCCGAGTATAAAAAAGTATGAAATCCGATCCTGAAAATCATTGCATTAATTCTTAAAACTCGACTGAATAAGATAGAAAAAAGGATAAATTTCCTTTCGTATTATTTTATTAAGATTCCCCCAGTTTGTTTTGCACTAAATCATATGAAACAAGTTTTTAAACATCAGATTAAAACAAATAAATCTTGTTTTTCAGTTTGTATTTGTTGCATCACTTACATAACTAATAACACCGTTTTTTAAGGATTTTCGGTGAACTTGGATTTTGCGAATGGATTTAATTTGTTCGTTTGGTTAAAAGTTGACGCATAAAAACTGCACTCTCTTTTTCGAACCAACCCATCTTTTTAATAACGAAGTGCACATTTGTTGACATTTTTGTCACTTTTGGGACCAATGAAATGAAAATAATATATATCACGTTATTATACAAAATTACCAAAACAGATTTACAATTTTAAATTCTTAATTCTTGCAGTTCAATCCCAGGTCGAAATTTCTCCAAACATAAATTCAGTTAAACTGATAATTCTGATATATGTATTCACCAACATCATTTACTTCCTGGTTTACTTGATGTTTAGAGTTATTATTTCGAAGCAAAGTATGAAGTTGGAATCAACTACATTACCTAGAAGCTATTAAAAGTATGGCCAGAAATGATTGATTTCAATCATTACCTTACTTTAAAATTATGATAAGACCTGTTCTTTTTACTTTATAAATGTAGCATTTCTGATTCTCCCAAGATAGAGAAAGTCTGTTATACTTTCTCACAGATGTGAAAATATAAAGGTTACTCAAAGCATGCTGAGAGATGGTAATCATCCGACCATTCCTAGATGAATGCCTTATTCACAGGGTTATTTCGCGCCACTTACGAGCAATTAAGTCTCAGAAACATTTTGGCTTAGTGGGGAAAGCAATAGCATTCTATCTCATATTGCCGACTATGCTATATTCCCTCTCCAAAGCTTCATCTACATATGCAACTTGTAAACCATATCTAGGCGTGTGTCACATGCATCGTGACTCTACTTTCCTAATCCATAACTTACGCGCATAGAAAAATGAAGTCTCAAATTGACTTGATTCTGCGTCTATTTATCCGATCGCAGTATCAGAACGGCATAAGTAACAAGGAGGTTGCATAATATTGGCTAAATTTTCTACGAACGCACTCTCTCTATATTTATCAAGTAAATTAAGACTTTGATTGAACCATCTTTCTACTAAATATTTGCATCCTGCCTCCTGGAGCGAGAATCCGAGTAACGCTCACCGATTTTTCATACTAATAGTTTAAAAATGTATTGCCCTTCGTAATACCTTCTTTAATTCGGGAATAAAACACTTTTTAGCTCATACAGTGCATACATACTCAAAGTGAGGCACAAAGTAACTTCGGACATTCGTCCTTCTGACTCTTAGCGAAACGGAGTTTCATAAGGGTCCGGAAAGTGTTCCGTGCACAGAAAATTCGAAAACAATGAAATATAACAAATAAAAAAATCCGTATGCAGGCATAAATTACAAATAAATCAACCTCACTAAATCAGAGAAGTATGCACACTATGATTTAAGTGGAAAATTATTTGCATGAATGTCTATAGAAACATTCTTTTAAGAATCCGACAGTCTGAAAGGATCTGTGGAGGGAGTTCAGAAGGTATATATAGTAGGAAACGTTGTGTAAGGGATAATCTACATGTAGGAACACGGAGTAAGCCTAGTTGCCCTGGGAATAAAATGATATTTAAACAGTGAAACTAATTCAGGAGAATAAAGATGAATTTATTATGTTGTCAGTTTTTATGTATTGAAATTATGAAACAACCACATGAGTCTACAACAACAACGAGTCCATCCAAAGGCAGTATAGAATGCCAATATACCTCGATCCGACTCTGCAATTCCGATTACGTCGTCATTCATTGAGACTTAAAAATTTATCTAATCAATCCTGCTCTCTGTAACTTTGGACTCAATGACTTTAAAACAAGTGATGGTCAACGCAAATTACTGCCAAACAGAAAAACTGTCAAACTGTTGAAATCCGTTTATTAAACGTGTTATGGCATCTCTCATAATAGCGGATATTTTAAATAACTCACGAGATTACATTCGCTACCATTATGCAACTTTCCGATCTCATTCCTTTTATTAAGCACGAAATACAATAAATAAATCCTTTGATGTCAAAATCAAATTCATGACACGTAGCTTATACTTTCAAAGGATAATTTAATCACTCCAAATAAATTAGGCAGTTAACTTCATTTGAGCTTTATAATCAGCAGTTCTCCTACATTTGCGCTTAACCGTTCGGACTCAGAATACACAATCAAATTTGAACATGGACATATTTGGCGTAAGAAAGTACTCGTAATATTAATTACATCTTCTGAACAACAAAAATAACACATATTTCGATTCTTCTCTTACAATTGGAAGGATAACGAAAGAATTTCTCTAGAATTAGGCAGGTGTTTGCGTTATATCAGCTGCTGTTATAACTAATGATACGATATACAGTATAGACGTGTTCATTATATGCGTAAGGGCTGTTTCATAAAAAAACACATAAAATAGTGAATTAGTAAATTAAACAGAAGCGACAACGGAAAAAAGAATAATGATCTTCAGCTTATCTCTACAATAATTTTACTTAGCAGAAATATGATAAATCTCGAAAAATTAACTCCTAATCGAATATAAAAATTTAGGAATGCTCTTAATATTCTTTTGGAAACCCTCTTAAGATAGTAAGCTGCCATGAAGTTCTTTGGCATCTTTCTTTAAATTCTTATCATTTTCTCGGACTTTTTTCCACATGGAAACAAGAAAGAATTTGTACGTTTTTGGCAAGCAAAGGGATTACGGATAAGAATTTGTCCACAGTCGCTGTCTGTTCGCTCTTACATAATTCAGAGTTATTTCTCAAAACTTTTTCCTTTATTTTCAGCAGAGCATTTATAAAACAGAGGCGAATATAATTCCCAACACGGCAAAAGGATGACCTCTATTCAGAGTAAAGAATTGACTTTTCGGCAAATGACTTCCATACATTCATATCTACTTAATTCCATCCTACGTCGGTTGAATAGATTCCGATTAAGTTCCTGCTAGTGTCCGTGACACGAATAGAAATGTTCCTGAACGTCTGCGATGAAATATAAATAAAACTTGAGTCAAATACGAAGGAAACTGCAATGATTGAAAGTGTCTATCATAGGTTTATGGTAAGAAATTAACAAGTTTTATAATAAGTATTTTAATAAGTTTGGGAAGGAAATATCTAACAGCAAAAGGAAAGTATTAGATACGTTCTAGAACGCGGACACCGCTTAAGTTGCATACAGGTTAAGTTGTATTTCATATTCGGAGGTCGTACATACATTAAAGTTATTATTATAGAAAGTTGCACGTTGGTCAACATCTGAGAGTCGATTTCATAAATAGTATTTACATGAAAAATTTTAAAATATTACAGAAACAATAAATGTAACATCTAAGCCTAAATTCATATATTATTATAATTTACAGAATAAGAATGGTTCGTTGAATGTTCAATAACCAAAGTTATTAATTAAAGTAACCTGTTTCCAACACTAAGAACTCTGTTTGGAATATGATTTTCTTATTTTTACTGCCAATTAGAAAGGCCGGAAGCTAATGTTAATCGATTAAAAATTATATTTGGACAAATTAGGTGGTTTATTGCATTTCTTCTTTATTGTATAGTAAATAATTAGGCAAGCAAAATTAAGCTTTAATAACAAAATAACTTATGATAGTTTACAGTGTCTGTACTCAAGGTTGAGGTTTCAAATAAATAATTACATAAAACGAAATAAAAGATAACAGAAATAACATTATAGTATATGAAATAAATGATGATAATGAAAATTTGCTTATAATGCTGAGATTTGGGAACAACACTTACTTCTTACATGTAGTACCAAATATAATCACAGAATAAAGAAACTGGACAAAGACTGCAATAGTGACGAGCGAATCGTGCTTTTTCACTCCGAATCAGGTAAATATTAATTTGATTTTTTGCCCATTTGTATCTCGTAAATTTCTGAAATTGGATCTTGAATTTTCTTCATTTCCTGCTTATAGTCGCTATCCACTAAAATAAAATTGCGAATTTATAATAAAGTAGCTTTGTATGCTAGATACAATTTCCTCATTTTGAGTGTAAGTTTTAATTAGAAGTATACTTGCATAAAATACAACACAATTTCTTACCAAAATCTTAAAAAAGAAACAAAAAAGTGACAGAAACATAGCATTATTCGCTTCAAGTTTGATTCGATTCTGTTAAAAACTTTGTCAGAAAAATTACTCGATTCGAAATTTCACATATTCTCACACCTCTAGCATATGACGAAGTTATAAATCTGTACATTGTTTTTATCACGGATGTCAGATATGAATAACTTATTCTTACTTAACACGCTCAAAATGATTTACCCGCAAGCAACCGAAATGACAAAAGTCTTTTGAATTTTCGAACAGAAACAAGGCAATTCAAAATTTGGACGTCATGACTCCGAGAAAGAAAATGGTTCAGCTAAACTCTTGGGAAATGCGCGCTTGATAAATTTCGATAGAAACTCTTCGAGAGTTTTACGAGTAAAGTTTTTCTGCGATTAGATAAGAGAAGATCTCCTCTGAGAACCATTGTTTCCGATCGAAGGCGATATTATTTGAGTGCGGTGTACACTGCAATGAACCGCCCATAAATTCCTCAAGACAACTTATTCATTTATAAGTAGTTAACTCTGTGCCATCAGTGTGCAGAAGTTCATCAAACCTTGAAGTAGCCAAAGAAATATACAAAACCGTTGCTTTAGTAAACGACAAGAAGTTATCCTATGTTTGCTTATTTAGATTTGCTCATTCGATAGTTTAATTGAATTTAATAATCGATGGAATTATTTCCTTATTAAAATTTTAATTCGTGGGATAAATTGATTGAAATGCGTGAATTCTTGCGGGATAAAATTGTGGATTAACAGTAATTTAATCATCAATTTTTAAAGGAATGATGGAGGTTAAATGTAAAGGAATATGAATCATAGTCAATTAAATACTCCGTTTGAAATAAGCTGCAATGGTTTTACCATTAAGGTAATATAACTATTTAGAGGATGCCGATTCAATCTTGAATTAGTGTTTAACACAAAAATGCACTTTAAAACTGTTACTTCCCCACATAATGTGTTTTGAAGTAAAAGTTAATTTTTCCGACTTTACTACACGAAACGTTATGCAGTGACGGTATTAAAATGCATTTTTATGTATACGAGTATATTCCTGTTCATCGGTATATAGATCCATAGGTTCTCATATATGATGTATCAAATGTTAATCTCATACTAGTGTAGCTTAAAGGGTCTACTAACAGATAATTACAGTAACATTGAAATAGCATGAATATTTTACCTGTTCAATTGCGACATTTAAATATAAATTTAATCTTCAATTGATATTGATTATTATTAGAAATTAAATTTATTTAACTTAATTGTCGATAATTTCTTATATTTCCTCATTCAAATAAGTAATATAACGACATCAATCTGAGATCCGAATTTTTTCTTTCGAAAGTAGCTGAGAAGGCTTAAGAAATAGCTGGCCGCACATGAAAAAGCGGCCACCAGTTTTCTTAATTTCCATATTCTTGGTTATTTATTTTACGATTTACCGTTCGAAGCGTGTTTTTGACTGATTTCTCGTATCAGAATTTTCTAATTAATAGAGTTCTTTGAGAGTAAATGAGAGCACTTCCTGGAACGACTCACTTCGGATTGCCTCTCAAATCTTATTTTCGTAAATTTTAATTATTTTTCATCAATCTTCCAGTAATAATCTTGGATATTACATAATAAATTCATTTTTAATACCTTATTTTGTGTTTTATTTTTAGAAATCCCAAGCAAATTCGATTATTTTTCGAAATACTTATATAGTCTCGAGAACGAAGGACAAGAAAATTTTCATCTTTTGCCCTTTTCATTATATTCTTTAAGAATGGTCTTCGCAATTTTTTTAAAGAATGGCTTTTCGCTCACAGAAATCTTTTTTCTCTGATACTGAATCCTGGATATTTTTCAATCTACAATGAAACGTTTTTTAACTGATAGATAATAAGGGAAGAGTAACGATTTTTTTAACGGCAGTGGTGAGAGGGCATCACAAAGCATCCAAGACCACGCTCAACAGCACACAAAACAATGCACTCTCTTTCTGATATATTTTTTATGTTTACAATTTGAGATTTCGATGAAATGGAGCACTGGCAAGAGAATTTTTAATCTAACATTTTGCTGTAACACAATACTGATAGGGAAGATCTCAGCATTTTTATTGACTCTAGCAATAGGATTTTATTATTTAATGAAATAAAATTAGTCATTCCAAAGAAGAGACTGACAAGGAATCCAGACTAGTAGAATCATGACAGGAGAGAAGACATGAAAACATTTTTGATCCTTCAAGTGAAGAAAACGATTGGCTATAACGGGTTTTATTTCAAATAGGAAAAATCCGCCTCATAAGCGGATTGCAGAGCGTCTCAAGCGACATTTCTAACATGTGTTTCGTGTGAAACAGATCGGGAGAAAACCGCGTCTTAATTGGAAACATCTTAAAAGGATATTTATATAACATTAGGATGTCTCATGTGTGTTGTTAGATTTTACAGTATCTGCGAAAAATAAGGTAATTAAATATAGAATTGCTAAGTGAATGAATAATAGGTATGAGAACGACCGCGCCCCCACCACACTGCTTATGTATCAACCTTGAGTCTGAGACTGCATATACATTATTATATAAAAAATAACGTCATTTTAATATTTTAAGGCTGGAGTATACCTTCATAATGGGTAATGGAAATCACTCCCCATTGCATTAATATTCATCTCACGAAAGTGCTTCTTTCAGTCGGGTGAGAATTTATTCGCGGAAGTGGAATTAATGAACGCTAAAAAGCGAATAACGCGATAAGGTAAAACTCTTTATCCGGATATTTAGATCGTGAATGCGAGAATTTAAATAAGTGCTTGAGAAAAATGTAACGCTCGGTGGTGTATATCAAAGGCAACATTTTCATGAAGCATATTTAAAGGGCTGCAATTCGAAAGAAAGTCTCAAACGCAAAAAGACTGTTAATTTATGAATCCGTGAACGCATTAGCATTCATTTATCACTGCATACATAACAGTGAATTAATCGAATGATATACAGTACTTAAAACGAAGATATTTGGACCTCATTCTCACATGAGTGTGCAGAATGAATAAAGAAACGAATGGTCGAATCTCGATAATATTAATCTCAGAAGAAATCTTCGTGTTATCGAAATCTCGATATAAATAGGCCTCTGTTATCGAGTTTTGTACTCACGAAATTTGATTTATCGAGATTTTCGAATTCTGAGCCCGTAGAAGTGTCACTATGAAGTCGTTAAAAAGTAAAGACAGTAAGTCACAAAAATGTCTAAGTTGTATAATGAAGATACAGGTAGTAATACTATACTTTAAATTTTAGTTATTAATTTTAATAATTAATTAATAATATATTTTATTTTGACGAGTTATTAATTAACTTTAATGAATTAAATTATTGATTTTAATTTTAATTCATTAAAAATTGGTTACGAAAACAAAAGATTAGTTTTTATGAAAACACTGCATTCAGTTTTTAGATTGAAAAACCTAATATTAGCCTACGGTGTAAGAAGATTAAAAATATATCTACTTTTAACAGGTAAAATTTATTTCTCATTAATATAAGAAAAAACACGAAAAAATGTATTTTATGTGGTTATAAGAACTATTCTGTAAAGAAAATTTTAATGTAGGGTAAAATTTTTCCGAATTTGATGTTCTGCCATTTTTTCATTTTCTTTCATTTCTTCACGTGTACGTTCCGTGAATTTGTCCATTTTGTCTCACTATATTTGCAGGAAATAACTTATATTTTTTAGCCTTTAAAAATTCAATTATTATTAAAATGACATTTACCTCATATTACATTACAGGATTTGAACGAATTATTCCTAAATTTATACTTGGATTTAACCATGCACCCGTTTTCTACATCTACATCTACATCTACATCTGTACCCTGCAAGCCGCCTTTCGGCGTGTGGCAGGGGGTGCAAGCACCAGGACTCTATTTGCCCAGTCGATTATTTTCGCGTATTGTTCTGGGAAAAAAAGAATTCTTGTATCGACTGGTTTTAGCATCTATTTCTCTTATCTTTCTCGCTGGATCAGAACGGCCTATAAAGCAAGGAGGGCGCATAATCTCGGCTACATCTTCTATGAACGTGCTCTGTCTGAATTTATCAAGTAATTTAAATCTCTGATTGAGCCTTCTTTCTTCTAAAGATTCCCATCCTGCCTCCTGAAGCATCCGAGTAACACTTACCGATTTATCATAGCAATTTTTTACGAAGCGTATTGCCTTTCTTTGTACCTTTTCTATCTCGCGAATACAACACTTTTCAGCAGGGTCCCATACACTGCATGCGTACTCGAGGTGAGGCCTCACTAGCGCAAAGTAACATCGCTCGCGGACTTTTTCTTCGCTTTTACCGACTATTCTTTTGACGAAGCCTAGTTTCTTAAGAGCTCGCCCACATATGTTATGGATGTGGGTACCCCAAGTTAAGTTATTCGTGAGGGTTATTCCGAGATATTTTACCGAATCGACAGTTGATAATGTTTTCCCTCGAAGGCTATATGAATTATGATTGGCAAAGGATTTTCTTTCGAAAAAATTAACTACTGAACATTTATCTACGTTGAGCTCCAATTGCCAGTCGTCGCACCATTTTACTATTTTATCTAAGTCATTCGACAGGCTTAATCTATCGTCATTACTTTTTATTTCTCTGTAAATAACCGTGTCGTCCGCAAATATTCTAACGTTACTGTCGATGTGTTCATTAAGATCGTTAATGTATATTAAGAATAATAATGGCCCGATTACGCTTCCTTGTGGGACGCCTGAGGTCACCTTGACTAGGTTGGAACTAATACCATCTAATACTACTCGTTGTTCTCTATCGGACAGGAAATCTTTTATCCAACTTATTACTTGTTCGTTGATGCCCGCAAGTTTTAATTTGTACAACAATTTACGATGTGGGACTTTATCGAACGCTTTCCGAAAATCCAAAAATATTGCATCGACTTGTCTTTTACTTTCGGCCGATTTCAAGATATCGTGAATTAATAACGCTAACTGTGACTCGCAAAACTCGTGACTCGTTTTAGGAGCTTCTCCAATGAATAGGGGTCAAATATCGGCTATTATTCTAATTAATCAGGTGATACAAAGCCCAAGCAAAGTAATATACAAGAAGATAAAGTAAGTGCTAATTCAGTGACCTCATAGGAATTTTTAAATATAAAATTTTACCCCACACTTTGATTTGCTTCATAGAATATTTCTCTATCACAAGTTTCATGTATATTTGCCTATTTTGTCTCATTAAGTTTTGCATAAGGAAATATCCTATTTAAGGTGTCTACCGTATCCATAACTGGAAGAAAGGAAGAATCACAAATAATGAGAAGAAATGTGGAGTAACAGAAAGGAATGAATTATTAATGTCTTAAGTCTTACATTTGTCGCTGTAGAGAGCAAAGCATTAACTTTACCCCGCATTGATACGGCTCATACACGAATGCGAAATTCGGGCGAAAAATGAGCAGACATTGCGATCTACGTCAGCGGTGCCGAAAGAAATAAATGCCGCACCTTATTTCACAAACAAAGATAAGAAAGACGCGTTTTACTTCTGAATCACGGCGGATTTCTAGGAATCAATGCGAAGATGAAAACTTCAACGGGTGAAATGTTTTTGTTGGAAAAAATTCTTGGGCTCATTCATTGAATCTACCAAAACTTCTCCTTTCGCGATGCTGTTAAACATGGTAATTTGAAAGCGAAATGTTATCCGCATAAAAGGCTACACACGCGTGCGGATATTCATAATTTTGATCCGAATTAGATCTTCTAATTCAACACAAAAAGATTATTATTATTACGATATATTTTTCGTTTCATATGTCCTATATGAATTCTGTATGGAAATTTTGATATAAGTAAAATTCTAACAAAAACAAATTTACTAATCAAATATGATTATGATGAAATAAATCTAATAGAAAAAATTCCATTATTATGAATTCGAAATGCTATTTTAGAAAATGACGCCGATAAACAGGAGACGAAGAAAATGCGAACTCCAATTTGGCAAATTAACAAGATTCAACCCAACATCGCAAACGCTGAATTAAACGACCGTAACAATACATCACTCTACTTTATTACATATATTATAATTATTACTCTGTAAGCCGTCTTTCGGCGTACGGTAGGGCATTTTCGATTTACTTCTTTTATTTGCTATTATCGTGTATCGGAACGTCTTATTCTAGCATCTATTTCTTCCATTTGTATGAAGAAACAAGGGGATCTCATGTTCTCTGCACTCCCTCTCTGCAAGTAATCACAACCTAGCTTCTAATCTCTTTTCATTCAATAATTCCCAACCTGCATTTGAGAGCATTTTCGTTACGCTTTACGTTACGTTACGTTAGAGTTACGTTACGTTATCGTAGCACTCTTCACAAAACGAAGTACTACATGGATAATACTACAATGCAATTATCTATTTTAGAAAGGTGCAGTTCTTATGTGCATGGAAAGTACTCGATTATTCGAATCAACAAGAGCTTATTTTTCTTCCAACAATCTATATATCCCGCTAAAATGAAGCAATTGAAGTGGTTATTATGAGCGAGAATCAATAAAGTTTTCAATTAATATTCCCGACAAAAACTAAATAGGAACATTAAAGGGTGTCATAAGGATTTTTTGATGGCCGTCCAAATAGACAAAACAGTTTAGCTTGACAACCTCTTAATCAATAATCACTTTATTCTGTAAATATACTGTCTACGCCTAAGCTATGGAATATGTTAAAGAGTTAATATTAAGGTGTTGAAGCTGCCAGCTGAAATTTGTCATAATAATCAAGCAAATGAAAAATAATATTTAAATAAAATATATTAATATTTAAATGAAAAAGAAAAGAGCGCTCACAAGCCGGAGGATACCCTTGTAGGAACCCTTAATGGCTGAGAAATATCATTATTTTATGTCAATGATATAGAAATATCATAGAGAAAGTGCGTCAGATAACATTTTATTATTTGACCGTGTTATTCACCGTGTATTGCTCTAACAAGTCATTAAAATGAGAGCTTACATTTTTCGAATGATAATTCGTCAAATAACTTCACTCTTATTTAAAATTTATTATTTTGGGGATTGATTTAAATGAAAAATTTATAACGTTCTAAAATCGAGAATACTTGATTTACACCATTTTTCTCGTACAAGTATTTAAAGATTTTCATTAAATTGGTTTTCTCATAAAATGGAATTTGCCTAGTGTCTTTTTTTTCGTTTTTATTTTTGAATTTCAATCTCATTTTTGAGGGGATCTCATGTGATCATAACCTATTTCGTCATTAAATATTCCCATCATGATTTCTTTACTCGGGTTCTCAGTGTGCTCTACGCTAATAACAGTAATATTAATCTCATTTACTTCTTCTCTGGGGAATTTTTGCCTTCTGCAATATCGTATTCTCCGAGGTAAAATTAAATTGATCCAAAAATGCCCCAAAGTAAACTTGCCTTGATGAAATGAGCCAAAGATAAGTCTCATAACTTAACATAAATTCCAACATCCTCTACTAACAATTCGTTGTTCAAACACTACGATATCAACCACTGAATTGCCCAGGGTGATTAAATACAGCCACCTAAGCTTCGGATAGATTCAAGAGTATATAACGCTCATCAAATTAAACATAAACCACAGAAATGTTGAATTTAAAAACGCGTACACATTTCAAAATTAAACAACTAAATTTTTACTACATTATAAAGCGAAATAAACCAAAAGAAAGGAGCAAAAGATAATATTTACATTCCATTTTATAAATCTCACTCTGACAAAAATGCCACTCGTGCATTATTTTCAAACGTAAAAGCGAAATGTTTGTTCCGTTGAAATTAATGAGAGTGATACGCAAAATTTTCATTTTTTTAGCTTTATGTTGTTTAATGCAAATCCTCATAATTTATGCCGACTGAAGAATTTGAAATTCAAAGCTTGATTTTTAAAATGCAACTGTCACGCAAAGCGTCTCTTTCTCTAATCGTTAGAATTAATCAAAACGTGAATGAAATAAATTTGAAGACAGTATCAGAATTATTAACTACTGTTATTCAAAGATGGAAAAATATTTATAATTAAAGTATGCTGATAATTTTTTCCAATTAAAGCTTAAGATAGTTGTATCCTTGGTTTTTTATCCTTCCAAACTTTTCGCAGCATTTTCCAATCCTCCCTAATTAAAATTTGCTTATACCGAAAAGTACGTCTTCGAATCCGTTTAGCAGCTTCTAAAAATATGGCCTCCCTGAGAAATTAGCGAAGGATTCATTTTACACCAGAGGTTTTCCTTCTGCTATATCTGGAATATTAAATTCGTAAAATTAACCAGCAGGTGGCGTTGTGAGAAATTTACGTCCAACACTTATTATCCGCAAGTTCTTCTGAGGAATCCACTGATATATGCATTTCCGGTTAATAATAATGATTTTCGAGATGGTTCATGAACACAAAAAGCTTCGTTAACGAAATTTTTAAAACAAGTAGAATGGAAAACAGGGACAATTTATTTCTAAAACCACGATATATAGAAGATTATACTACAAAAAGCAGTTAAACCTGCTTAAGACGTTTTTTGGGAACTGACTGAATACGACTATAAGCAGGATACTTCATTTTTAGTACGTTAATAAACAATGAAATGATATTTTAGCTTTTTTATTTTAAAGAGAGCACTACTAAATATATAAACAATAAATGCATGATGAAAAGAAAACATATGCACCACACAAACAAGAATCGTTTTATATTACACAATACGACGCTCTATACACTTGCTAAAACCAAAAGGGATCTTTGCAGTTAGCCTCGTTACAAAATAGTGCTCGTTTACGCAAAAATATTTTAAAATATGCTAAATGAGCGAAATATAAGTACTAGAAGCTGTAAATGAGTCATGAATATAAACTCTTTTCGGTATATCGAATAGGATTGTCTATAACGGGTTGCAGTGCAGAGGGAAAAATCTTATGTTAGAGGGTCTTAAGCAGCATTTTAGCTAATTTTGCGTTTAAGGGATAAGGGCAGAGAGAAAACCGCGTAAAAAGCGGGATCTTAAACTGTTTTAAGTTATATGGATCACTGAATAATACCGTTTAAAATCATATGAAACCAACACATTTTCGAAGAATATTTGCTGATGTTAGTAACCGTCAGAACCGCGTGCATAATATAGAATTTTAAAAATTTTATTTGCAATTGAGTATCCGTCCACAGAACCCGGCAAGGAATTAATGAAAAACGCTACAATTTGCAGGAATTGCATATTATATTGCAGGCCATACACACTACTAAGCATTTAATCCGAAGGCCGCTTTGAGTCTCATCTGGGACTCCTGGAAATTTCCATTCCAAAAGCGATTCCGGGAGAGTACTTAAAGCATAACCTCAACTACCGTGGAATATGTATCACTCGTTAACGAAAGACATCAATGTGCAATTTGGCCATAGTCGTACTATTTCTACCCAGGGAGATAACGCTCAATACTACCCTTAACACAGCTAATACAAAAATAAATACGTTTGCATAAAATATAAAATGATCATTTTGGAGTACAAGTCGGAAGTAGGTAAATTGGAAACTTAAGATTAGTGCAGTTTAGAAAGAGCGTCCCATCGAAACCGGGAGAGTTGGTAACCCTGAACACTACACTATAAGCCCTGTACGTGACTGTGCATGGTGAGGACTGAGGTATTATTCGGTTTTGAGGTGAGGCTTTTCTTCATTGAATGCTGTGGAGGAAATCCATGTAATATCCAATAGTGATCCTACAAAAAACATTGTTCAAAACATCTAAACTTAATAGCATTTATTAACAGTTAATAGCTCTCATTATATCATATTAGCATTCAATAGCTCTCATATTATCAATACCACGGACAATAGGACAGAAGTAAATGAAAGGTAGATTTTATCCCATCAAAAATGACATACGAATATCCATTCATCAAGATAAGGTCTCTTATATCTCTATCTACTCAAAGTTCTCAATGCGAATTATTAGAGAAGTTAAAGGTAAATTACGATAGGTAATAACTAATTATTTCAGGTTTCACTCGGTAGTCAAAGATTTAAACTTTATAATAAAAACTTTCCCACATGTTACTAGAGTTATAGAAGAGTTTTTACTGTGGAGTTGTGTGTGAAAGGTACCTTTGCAAGTAAAGGCGTCCACCTAGGTAAATTCTTACGGAAAAGTGGACATAATTAAAGTCTGACGGGACCGGGACTCGATCCCAGGGATTTGAGAAACAAGTAAATTGGGGTGAATGGCGAAGAAACAGATGCACGAGAAAATAATAACTCCATCTGTCCATAAGGGAAAACTCTTTCGAAAAGAGACCGGAAAGAAACATTAAGAATGGAATTAAATGAAGTACGCAGCTTAATGAAAAGAGAGGGGTTGCGTTATTAAAAGGCCAACTTGGATCTGCAATGAAGAGAGGTCTAATTCGAAGAGAAAAGATCCATTTCCATCAGAAGCAGTCGTCAAAATTTAAGAGGGTTCCATTAATTTCTAATGCACGCACACGCTGTACAGTAATACGTTCCGTGCACATCGAACTGCATATAAGAACATGTAATGAATTTCAGCGGAATGCATGACTCGAAAGCGGGAATTGTTATTTTTATGGACTTAGAGGAGCGTGAGAATCCATTCTAACCTCGACTTTGATGAGGAGATGGCGTGACTCAAAACCTGTATCACCTCTTCGAAAAATAATAAAAATATTTATAAGAAGGCCGTGCTTTCAAAAACACGTATAATATATTTTAAAAAATTACACGTCAAGTTTATTAATAATGCGGCGCCAGCGATGCAAAATACTTCAACGGAGAAATATAAGATATGCATTCAATCTTTTTTATGGTAAAGGTAAAACACGGCGAATTTTATTATTATTCTGTATAATACCGCCGCAGAACAGGTGGTGACGTCAATGTGCACTAAGGCAATACAAATAATATTAAACATTTTGATGTCAAAAATTACAGAATTATTTAAAAACCCCGTCCATCAACTACAATATTTCATAAGCTACACCAATTTAAAAAGCAATCAAAATAGAAAAAAATTTCATTTAAACAGCAATAATGTACGAACATAAATAATAAAAATTAATCTATAACAAACTCAAACATCATTTGAGTTTAACTAGATTTAATAATTTATTAAAACAATTCCCGAGACACTTCGCATGTACAAATATATGAGTACATACATTACACTATCTTTAAAAAAATACACGTTAAATTAACTTATTTTTAAAATTAGGCTGAACTTATCGTTGGATAGAGAAAATCGAAAATACCACAGCTCCAGGTCAAGTGTGAGTGGCCTATTTTACTCTATTAATTAGCAAATATTTCGATAGCCATCAATAACCAGATGCATTTAATTAAAAACATCACAAAAAGTTATATTTCACATCGCGTATTATTGAACAATTATTTTCGAAGATCAATAACGTGATAGTAGCACTTTGCGATTCCAATAAAACAATATCGCCTGCAAAGAACGGTGCTTTGATGATTTAAAATTCAACGAACCTTAAAAAGTATTTACTTTTAAGGCTAAAAAAATACTCATCTACATAATCAATAATTGCGGATATTTTCTTTATTGTTCATCGCTGTTTATCTACCATTGTGCTGCTTCATTTATAGCTAATATCTATACATCGGTATTTGGTTTTAATATTAATAATACGCTGGGAATACGCAAAAAAGGATGAATTTTAAAAATTCTTTTGAAAACTCAAATGAATACGCTCGCTGTGCAAGTATTCATTAAAAATACCGGTAAAACTAATATCCCTCTACGTATCCAAAACCCTGGATACCTTCAAAGAACTAAAATAATGAATGTCACGTAAATATTTAAAATATCTATATTTGCAACCAATAGTACTAAATGAAATATCTCATCCAGATAAAATAAGGGAATTCTCATTTACTATTTCGATGGAAGATTTTCACGAATATGTCCAAATATTCTTCGGAAACTTTTATATTTCCAATTGCAAAATATAACCGCATTGGTCTAATACAGTGTTATTAAATTAATCTCCTTCTTTGAACCCTGGAGATCGACGGATCAATCGGGACAAAGAAAAGTAGATGAATGGGCTATGCCCAAATCCATGCCAATCCGTGTGTATATAATCGAAAACCGAATCAGAGAAAAAACGTTACTTTTAACCGGATTGAAAATCGTACCTAAAACTGAAATTATTGAAACTGGAGCGAAACAGTTATTTATTTGGGTCCGATTATCGGTTCGAATTCTCATCCGATGCCTGTAATATACATGCAAAGGCTACTCAACACTTAAATTTGATTAACCAGACGTATTCCTTACACCTTCTATGCCCAATGTTTAAAATTTAATTAAAATCTACTTTAGAGTCATGTATAATCTTTATACAGGGATGACTTCAGTGGACCGGTTAGAACCGGTTTATGCCGTGGCAAAACCGGGACAGAACAGAAATCGAAGAGGAGTCGAAAGGTCCTGGTTGAAATGGAGATCAAATTCCTTTTCATAACTCTAATATTTTTGAACGAATGTGGGAGTTAAAAGGAAATTTTTTATCCTGCAAAAAAATGAGCGGAGAGTATTGTATAGCGTATTTCGCTTGCAAATATTGTATTCCATACAAAATACCACATTCTTGAAGGCAAAGCAATCGTTCCAAATATCTGAATTAAAGGCTTTTTCCATTGCTTTCCTATTCATTCCATACGAAAAAGGGAAATACCTCCCTTTCCCTATTCTAAACAGTAAGTAGAACAGCCCGATTGATCTACGAGCCAAAAATATCCCATCGAACGTGATGAAGCCAATTCCGAGTTTTTCTTTTGTGGAAACTCTAATATGCTGAGTACGTGGATGCCTTTGAAAGGATAGGGAGAGAGGGACGCAGAGAAATGGAGCTCGGATAAGAGATGAAAAAGCAGAGATCAAGTGACGGACGAAGAACAAATCTATGGAAGAAACTGTATAAATAATTATCCATATTATCAAAAAACTTAATGCATGGCCTACGCATGCAAAAGACGCAGAAGAATGCATGTTCTATCTTTTCTGAATAGCAGCTAAATAATTACTTGAACAGTCTTTCATTTTTGTATTTTAATGTTACATTTCTTAGTTTCTAAATTTTTTATTATAAGACTTAATTTTTGTTTCCTACTTTTAATGCGAGTTCTCTTACTTATATTTATGCAGCAAAATAGGTTATTTATATGTTTGAATTTCATAACTTTCTTTTTTGTTTATTTTTATGCAAACGAGATTTGGATACACCCTAGCGTATCTATGAGAAATCAGCCTCTCTCAGTTGTGTGTTGCTACGAGTAATATACATACTGCCTTTTTTAACATACTGAATCGAGGATTTAAATAATATTGCTAGGGGTCGATTCGAGATCGGGAGTCGATTGGAGGTCGATTTTTAAAATGTATTTTAAAATCTATTAATTCAGCACTAAGAAGGAAGGAAAGCAACGTACTTCGAGCAGCACAGACTGATTTCTCAAGCGACCCAAAAGAGACTGTAAGTGTCTTTAAGTTTAGAGATAATACTTAAATCTATTCATCTTTGATTGGTCTCCCTTCCGCGACACAAATGACACAGAAGATGCTATTTTCCTTGATTAGCTGTGAAGATAAATTTAAAGAGTTACAGGTAAAAAAAAATATGACGAACGCTCTTTAAGACCTGCGAAGCATTGTTTAAGAACTTAAGAATTTAAGAAGTTAAAATTGCTGTCAATGAATTAGTTATGTATGTCCATAAGAATAGCTATTAGAAAAGTGATCATTGGTAAATAGAGAACAATTTATGTTCATATATCTTATACATATCAGGGGCAATAATATAAGTACGATATGCATTTAGGAAAGATATTATTAAATCCATGTACGATAAAGAGGAAGCTAAGATTTTACACCGCTTAGTCGGATCTTTCAGGAATCTTCGGTAACTCAAACTGAAAAGTAAGACAAAATCCTCATCTTGCCCAGAAGTGTTGAGTAGTGTAGTCAAGTTCAATCACCCCATGGGAGTAGACAGTTCGGCCTGAAATCAGTTGAGGACTTAGAGGAGCAACTTTCCAGTCTCTCGCCTCAGTTATCTAAGTGGACTTTTCGAAGCCTTCGCTTAATCAACGTCTTCCTGTTCAACAATTTCCGCAATGAATCCGTCCATTTTTCAAGATTAAAAACCTCGTAAATTAAAAGTAAAGGAATATTTCCGCGAAATGTTCTTCAAAGTAACCAGACTTTTAACATTCCTTCCCGCTTAATACACGGTCCCTACCTGTCTCATTCACACAAAAAACATGATAATAATACAGCTAAAGATGCTCTACGGAAGGGGTTTTCCTGGTCCCTGATACGCTTAATTCAATCCTCAGCCATTAGACCAAATATGTTTTAATTGATCGTTGTAGAAGTCCTCTTTTCCTCATATGCTTCAAATTAGGGTTTCTTGTGAGATTCTCTTTTGGAATGACTAATTTTGTGAGGGTAAAATGAAACAGAAAAATCTTTATCCCACCGTCGGATTTGATACGAACACAGTGAGATACTGTGGTGTTTTTTTTCGTTGCAATCTCAAGCTGGAAAACATACCGAATAAACCAGAAAGAGAGTTTCAGAGACATCGTGCTATGTAATTCTCTCTAATCACAGCTGCCTGCAAAATTCGTAATTCTTCCCTAATTATCTAACTGGTAATAATTCTTTCATTGCAGATCGAGAAATGACTAAAGCTAAGTCACAAAGGAAAACGTTCTGGAAAAGCAGATCATTCTGCAAAAATATGACGAAAAGGCACAAAAACACACGGTTATCAAGCTTACAACGCGGTTTTCTCTTGGCCTCCTGAAAAGCGTTTTAACCGGGTTATACTGTATTTACTAGTATAAATACTATTGAAAGCATTTGCAGCTATCAATGCATGTCTTTGACTAAAAATGTAATCAGAAGAACATAAGGATGATATATCGTGCTTTATGACCTGTTTCAAAGGCGATGGTTTGGAATTCACGCGTACCGCATTCTTCGCTTTCTTTGCATGACATAAATATTTATGCTTCTTGACTTGGATCACCCTTTCCTCTTTTCAGTGATGATTGATTAGGATAATTTTAGGAATGAATTTTAAAACATCGCCTTCCAAAAACGCATTATCTGATTTATGACTCCGCAAATTAATTTTATTCTATGAGCAATACTTTCAGTCGTATTTTTATCAATGCTTTAATAGAATTATTACTCGTAATATACTAAATAAATTAATGTCCTTTGGAAAATCAACGCCACCATCCGGTAAAGACAAAAAGGGTTTTTTCCCCTTTTTGAAAAAAAGATTTTCTTTAGTCGTCAAAAGTAAACAACAACTTTTTTCAAAATTCTGATGCCTGCTAATCATTAAAATCCTACATTACAATCATAAAAGTAACCTTTTACTCCCTGTTTATAGTTAAAAATTGAGTAACATTGTGGATAAAAACTTTGCCTATTAAAACCCTTTTCAAGTTTTTTTTGCCCGAGAAAAAAAGGAGTTTTATTTGAAATGTTACTTCAGGTTAATTTTACGTATTTCACAAAAAATTCCAAAGTGACAGAAAGGGGCTAAGTGAGGATCCAAAGCTGGTTTCGACCGGTGATACAAAAGTCATTCAAACTGACTCAGCTTTGATCTTTAACAGCATATCTTTCTTGATTCCATATTTCCTTCTTTCGTCTGAAAATATTTCAAAAATCACGTTATACGAACTAATCACTAAAACATCTCTTGAAGAAAAATGCTATTTTAATGTAGCGATGTCTCGTCTGAGATAGTTCCGAAATCACATTCGTTAGCAGAAACGAAATTTCACATGTGCTTTCTAAAAATAAACCCACAGAATAGCCAAACCTTCAACATTTATTTTTATCATTCATATTTGAGCAAGAGCCGTTTTGGTGAATTTTTCATGCACCCGTGCATTTGAGAGCATCCTCTAAACCATTCGGTGGACCCAAAATACCATATTCATACATCATAGCGGATAAAACGCCTAAAGAACGGGGGTTTTGAAAACCTGCGAAGACAGTTAAATAATTTTTAAAGAAATATTAGGCTAAAGGAGGTCGAAAAGGAAAATAAACCATACAGGTGCGCCTCTATTACAATCTAATGAACATCAGTGTATAATATAAGAATTTGATAATCATAAATTCATATTTAGTTCGCATAAAATTCAATTCAATACAGCCAGTTGGAGATAAAAACAAAGTTATTCCGTAATGCATTCTGTTTTAAGAATTTTCTTCAAAGAAAATACACGTGTGGACGTAAGTAATCACTCATGGATAACTACGTTAATTGTAAAACGAAAAAAGGATCGACTACGAGAATACACAACAGAAAAGGAAAAACGACGCCAGATGATGAATCATCTCGAGATTGGGGAGGGAATCGAAGCGATTCAGGCGAAAGAGAGGCTTGAATTGCCATTTTACTATCAACTCATTGTGCGTTTCACAGGAAGCCTTTTCTTCATACTAATTCTATAAATATACAGTTTAACCTCCGTTTATCACTAAACTGGATAACGAAGATTTTTTCGACTCGGTTAACGAATATGGATTCGCCATACGAATGTTATACGCGTAGAAATGGGAACAACAGAATTAAAACAATCGAATAATTATAAAGATAATTACAGTAATATTGGAGTGCTACGCGAATTCAGAAATCGCTTCTATACAAGAGACTGAAGCATTCAGTTTCCCTACATGTTATGCAACAAGGTATCTTTTCTTGGTATCCAGCAGTGAGTGCCTCTTATTTCGGTAATATTTTATAAATCCCAACACTCACCTTTTATTTTACCCTTGTCTTCTCAAATCTGGTAATAGAAGCAGAATACAGTCTTCTTCTGATTGAATATATCTTCTCATGTGATCTTAAAACATTCCATTAATTCCTTGATTATGATATGAAAATGAATCAATATGATGGTCGGAAAAGAGGAATCGATTTCTAAGATAATCCAAAGATAAGTGTTACAATTATGTTTTTCATTCGAGTATTTCGTATCTCTTCATCCAGTGGAGTTGTTTTTCATCTCAGCCTTTGGTGAGATACTCTTCTATGGTGTGATTTTAACATTTCCATAAAATTATCTTTAAAAAGGTGGCAGAATATAAAACGATCTTCTATGAAATGTACGGAAAATCACGTTTTGGTATACGAATGTGATTCTAGAGCGAATTATCTCCTTTAGACAAAGAGTAACATTACGCATATTTTACAATACACATTTCGTTTTCACATTTGACTTACTTCTCTCACTTCGGAGTTTTACATTCAGTTGTCACCGATTGTGTTTTTAGGGAGCTAAAAAATTGATAGAAAGAAGGGGTCATTTTGTTGTTTTTGGAAAAGATTTTGGTCACCTTTTATAATTACGCCATATATAATTTTCATTGTTTCAATTAATTTAAACAATCAGAGTCAATCTAATTGTACTATAAAAGAAATGATTGAGATCATGTGAGTAGGAACCAACAAGTTAGATGGAAATATAGATAACACTTTCAGGTAAGAATTTTAACGTTATGAAAGAAAGATCGATGTGGCTGCATTTTCCTATAAAAGAAATGATTGAGATCATGTGAGTAGGAACCAACAAGTTAGATGGAAATATAGATAACACTTTCAGGTAAGAATTTTAACGTTATGAAAGAAAGATCGATGTGGCTGCATTTTCTCCTCATGGAGATCGTATCTGATTGTGTTTTAATTATAGTTCTGCACGCAGAGGAGAGTGGCGCTAGGGTACCTTCGAGAGGTCTCACGTTAATATAATACCTTGTTTTAGAAATTTATGTCGCTGTCTACAGCGAGAATAATACGGAAAATTCACTTTATTTTTTAGACAAACCTTTAATGCCTTATTTCTTTGCAGCTAAAAAGTAAGCAAAGGAAGTTATGCAGATCCTCAAAAGAATTTTTGTTTTCTGAAGCGCGTTTGAGATTTCGAAATTGTTTAAATTTTTCACCTGTGGTTGAATATTTTGGTTCCTCTCGAAGTTCATCATCATTAAGGAAGTCACTCTTAAGAAACCCATTATAAAATGTCCGACTGAGTTGTTTTATTTCCGTTTCTGATGTTGGCGCATTTATCGAAAACTTTTCATTTGATTGCAATATTTTATGACAGAATAATCACCGTTAATGGAAGCTAACGTTATCAGTTGTGTTACATACATCTTCACTGCCCTACCATATGCATAAAGTTTTATAAGTTTTTCATTTAAGTCCTATTGATTCTTGTATAGCCCTAAATTACTCGTAATGATATTCATTTCAAAATTAAAACTAGTGAATTTGCTCTGAGTTTGAAGTGTGTACCTTTGGCAATTTCAACTTCTGCGGAATTATATTTCTTACCATTATTGCACATGTCTGAAATGTTCCCCCATTAGGATGCGCCAAAATGCGAAGGAAAGCATAAGGGATAAGTGAAGGGAAATTCTCGGCCGACGAACTTGCGAATGGTTTTTACAGTATGCCAACTGTAAAAGCCGCTCCCCCATATAATAAAATCGATTGAGGAAGGCTTTACCGAGTGAAAATCAATGACAAGATATAGTAGGAATAAAGAAATGCTTAACATAAGGGCGCATTTTTTATGATTAGCCGAAAAGAGATTCTAATTTGATAGCCCATCATGATATTAATTATACATTAGATTTGGGGCCTCTGATTTCCACTTATAATTTGACTGAAATGCAATCGGTTTCGGCCCAGCTCGGACATCGTCAGGTCAGATATATGAATGGTCGATAGTGGAATAATGAAAATGTAACAGCTCTACAAAATACGCCTTAATTGGCGAATTTTAGCAAAGAATACTCGCCGAAAACCACAGATAATAAATTTCATTCACCTGGAGAGTGAAAATCGCTTCATTAGATTATTCAACAAAAATCGCGAGATGAGTTGATTTTTGGCATTCCAACGTGTGTAAATTCGGTACCTTTGGACTCGAGTAGCGCGACGCTTAAACATCCGCCTCATGTGTGTGCTAGCATCTCACTCCCACGAGACATAAAAAAGGCCCAAATTAATTAGCAAAAAAACGTATAAAAGAGTTACTTTGTTAATACCCTCGAGTGTATCCCAAGCGTTGTTAAATGAGGTCTCTATGGAGAACAAAAAATCGCCGAGGGGAGGAAAAGGCGGTGCGAGAGAATTAGTGGCAACATTATAGGAAGAATCCATTTTCTCTCTCCTTACCTGCTGCTCTTCCCTTGACGTAAGGGAAAATGAGACGATTTGCCGACGCCACTTCGTCGAAAGGTACTTTTCGCCGAACAGTCGGCTAGAATCGATAAAAGCTGGTCAAAAGCATGAAAGAGGTTTCTTGAGTTCGAGTTTTGAAACTTTGCGAAGCCAGTCTTGAAATAATTCTGTATATAAATAAGCATTTCATTTACGTTAATTCTCTCGCATTGACATTATACAGGAGTTGAAATTGAACAAATTTCGCGAACGTTACACATTTTACAGTTACAGATTTTCAATTTTCCATGAAATTCTTCAACTTCAAGCCAATGCTGAATCCGTATCAAAAACTCATTACAAATGTCGATACACCCTATGCGAGTAAATATTCTCAATTATATACCATCGAAGTTCATTCAAACACAAGAACAGAGCACTTTCATAAGTGAAAGCTCTACAACATCAGGAATATTATGTCTTCAAACTCACTTCCAATAACGAAATATTCAACATAGAACTCTGCTGGTTGTGAGGATACAATAGTTCAGCATGCGAAATGACGTTTATACTTCTCTAAATGAATTATGTATACACTGTTACGTGTGTCACTATGAGACATTTCCTTTTATCAGGAATATAGTTGATAAATTATTGTATATCATTAATCATATATTCATGTCCAGATTAGCGTGAGAGCCTTATATTTATATACACGCGGTCGCCAGTATGCTGATGGGTATAGAGCTTGTCCTTTCTTTTTAAAGCAATGGCACGGGTTGCTATACAACGATACCCAAGTGATACTGACACTCGAATAATTTATCAAGGCTATTTCGTGTAAAAAACATAAGATGATAGGATATGAACCCTTCAAAGTGGAACAAATCTAGAGTTCGAATGAAAATATTGCAAACCACGTTTAAAAGTATCCCTTGGTCCCTTTCTCTTAAAACACACGGTAAAAATGCCGCTTAAGACGCTCTGATACCCGCTTATAGCGCGGATTTATGAACTCTAAATGGCAAATTTATCGCACTTTATAGCATCCTATAAGGTTTGCATGTAGAATAAAAATGGAATAAAAGACGAATAAACTAAGAAAAGGTTAACCACCGCTTTTGTAAAAATGAAAATCACACGTCTTTCTGACGGCTTTTGCTCGTCTGGGATCGAACTGGAAACCATTTGGTTCATAAAAAGCACTCAATTATCTACATGAAATATAAATTAAATAATATTTAAATTTTGGACTTGTGGTTCTCGAGTTTAAGGCGCTCTAAGTATTGATGTAGGTAAACGTGCTCTTCAGTGACGCAGATTAACCCGAGTGCGGCGATTGATGGACATCCTCTGATGAACGATGAACTCGCTTTTTAACTTAGTGATAAATAGTGCAAAATAACCAACAAAGTTAGAAAATAAACAATATTATGCGGATTGTGTGGGCCTTCTTTCAAAGCAAACAAATTCGCTTTGGAAATTCTAAACGAAGAACTCGTTTTTTATCTCGAATAAAAACTTAACTGTTTAAGACGCTATCCTAATTAATACGTACTTTTCTCACCACACGAATCACATAAAGTACCGCTTTGGTCCCTCCTTAAAGACAGATATCCAAAATATTGTATAATACAGCGGCAAATAAAGTAAAATAAAGATTATTTCTTTCCGCATTCAAAGTTTATATCTTTTAATTAACAATTAAAAGTCAAAATAACCTCTTCTCTTGTTTTCTAATGTAAATTACGTGTAAATATAAATTTGTAATCGCGGCTATAACGTTTATGATGCGGTTTTCGCTCTGCTCCATGCACAGCGTCTTAACAGGGTTTTACAGAATGAATGATAGGGAGAGTATCAAAGTGGGTGGAAATTAAAACATTGCGTTAGTCTTTTAACTTGGAATTCGCTTTGGAGAAGCTCTTTTTTCGCGATTCAGTCAAAGAGCGCGGCACTCTTTACCAAAGGCCTTATTTGCTGATTACTCCTGGTAATTATACTTCAAGGGTATTAATCCCAAATACCTCTTCCAAATAAGCGGTTTGTCTTTAATTCAAAATCCAATTCTCCAGCTTCCGACGAATTGCAAAGTATGCATTAGGCTAAACAACATTTTCTTTGCCGGGAGTTGATATTTTAATATCGGTCGGACAAAGACTACAAAGATTGAGACTGGTAGCTCCCATCTTCCACTTAATCAATACATTCACAGCAAAAAATAGACAAAGTAACAAAACTTAACAATAGAATACAAGAAAGTATTGCGGATTGTTACTTATTTTGAAATCCCAGAGGCACTTTTGAGGGCAGAAAACCCGATATATTTCAAATTTATAATTACATGGGTTGCTTAAATGAGCTCAATTGGTAATAAGCAATTTAATCAATTATTTATTAATAGAGATTACAATTATAAGTAGAATCTTACTGACACCAGAGGATGTACTATAAAGCAAGCTTGCAAAACCGGTCACAATAAAGAATCAATGTGAAATAATACTTTGTGCGTAATTTTTGTTGCGACTTTCCATGAAGTCATGCTTTAGAATATCGGTTCCACAATATTATAATTTTTGAACCCTTTGACTTAGACTTGAAGTTCTTAGAAATTTCTTTCGATAAATTTCAGATATTTTCCTAGGAAATTTTGATTTTCAATTCGATGTTTGTATCTTTACATTTTCGGTATCTCATTTTATATTAGAGTTTTTGTAGTTGTATGGTAGCGGAAAATTTAGATGAAAGTAATTATTTGGAATTACAACATTGCTATGCAAAGTTTATTTCATATTAGTATAATAATAACGTAAATGTTTGAGAAAATGTTGAAAAGTGTATTCCGGAAGAGTGACCGCTTTGCTTCACTGAAATCGACTCATCTGCAGAGAGCATTTAAGTTACTCATCGTAACAGATTCGCTCGTCTTCTTCATTTAACGGCAAATCCATTGCAATTTGACCTTCATTCTAGTTTTCTGAAAAATAGTCAGTTTACTGTCATCATTTTATTACCCACATCGTTTCGCATTACCACCATCACTTCCCGCATTGCTTCCTAACACCGCGTCTCAAAAGAGTCCCTTTATTTATCTGAAATATTTCCCAAATTGGCTCATCTGACCACCATTTTTCTCGAATCCGCACATATACATTCATGAATTCGCTCACATTTTTCTTAAATGCCTTATAGCCAAGGGGATAGTCAGTCCCGGGTTCGATTCCACATGTGCAAAACGACCTCAGCTGTCGAAGCACATTCAAAAATACCTCTATTCAAGAATTCGTAGAATTCACCTTCGCCTCGAATAGATCTATTCTTATCTTTGTTTTGATATTTAAAGATGTTAAACTCTTAAAATATATTGGTATTTTTCGAAGAAAGAAAATTATGATTAGAAAATAGCGACCCTTATCCTTCGCGTAGGACCACTTAAAAGATTTTCCTGGCACATCCAAAGGGTATATAAATTACAAGCATTTGTTTTTCCATCCTCAATTTATGTCTGCAAAAATAGAGGCCTTTGGAGAACGAATTTCCCGCATCGTTTCGTAACACCGCATTACAAAAGGGGCCTTTTTTTGGAAATGCAATCTCAGTCATTTGGAGGGAGGACATCTTTGAATTATTCACGCGAAGACCAAGGATACGCGAGATAAATGAGGATAGCGTCGGGACTTCATATATCATCGATCCTCAAGAGCAGTGGAAAAATTCCTCCATGTTGACCGCACCCAACCTCAAAATTACTGATTAATTGCCCCCGTCGATCTTAATTTAATTGACTAAATATCGCTCGAGGTAATTGAATGGGAGTGGTTAAGAAAAACTAGAACGTGGATCGATTGCGGACGATAGAGTCGATACTATCGATTGTGATTTGTTTCGATATCGGCCTCTTCATTTGACCAAGAGTGGGTATGATTAAGTTATTAAACCAATGTTTGCAAACTTGTCTCAATCCAACGGTATCCTAGAGGTTGGGAATTGATTTGAGGCAAACCAAAACGACTTATTTTTACATTTACTGTTGATCATGCATAATATGTAAATTAAATTCTGGAATCATAATAACTGGAAAGTGTTCGTTCTCGAAATTCCCCATTCGCAGGGTCATAGGGAATGTGTCAAGGTTACGGTGAATTCGTTCGAAAATATAAGTGAACGAAAAACCCGAAAATTTTATACTCAAATTATGCAAGTAACTATTTATTCTAAACATCTACTACAACAGCAATCCGGATGAATAATCGATAACGGTACAAAACTGCTGTAAATCGCAAGCATTCATAATTCTGTACTGAGCTTTTTCACAAAAGCGCAAATCTGTATCACAAAAAATCAACATTCGAAACATTCAAAATTTCTCGTCGACACCGGCAAATTTTCGCGGCAAGTTTGAATCTCTCCCGACATTACATAGTGTGCTATGGCACGCATTGTGGATTACACTAAACTAAACTAACACTTATCACAACGAATTCGTGGGGAAAATAAAGAAATGCGACACGATTACTGCGCTACTTCGAAAGTACTACATATTAAACAAAAAAATTATTTTCGTGCATGAAACCTATCATCTAACATGAAACGGCTCTCAGGTAACCGACGAGTCTTTTCTCAAAAAGGTCGATCTCTAAAACATTAGTTATTAAGTTACTTATTTTTCAATCAAGACTAATTTTTATTTTCAAATTTACAACTTTCTTTTTTATATATTTTCTTTTCTATTTCTTACAAAAATTGAATTAATGCTTTTTTTTCTTATTTTACTCTTCGGTAATAATTACTTTTATGTGAGCTGGTACGTTATTGTAAATATTTTATATTCTTTCGGATATTCTGCAAAGCACAATAAACATAATTTCATTATTATTCTGCAGCGACTTCAACGTAAAAACAAACGAACTCGTGGGTTGAATCTCTTATCGAGTCTAATTGTGTCTCTCTGTACTTTAATCAATCGATCTAGACGCTCATTTGTCTCAATCGAGCAAACAATTGCTTAACAGTGGCCGCCGATGCCACTTAATCCCAAGTGGTCTACACGAACAACAAACTTCTACCTGAATACAATAGTGTATTGAACTGCATTTGCCTCTATTTATCACTTTTTTACTTCCCCTATCCAAACTTTTCCCATTACACACCTTTTACGTGGCAACACAAGTGCTTCCGAAGCGGTGTACTCTGGGATGCCGTTTTTAAATTCTTTCTTATGCATGCGCTTAATGTTGTCACATATTTTTTGCTTTATGAAATTTTTATATATAGTAAAATCCGTTGAAGACGCTCTACCACTTAACACATGGACCTGTTAAAACGCTGTGCTGCCATCTCAACAGGCGATTCCCCAGATACACTGGAAAGCGCCGAAACAAATCCTCCGCATCAACGTCCCTGATTTAAATGAAAGTTTATTATTTTTAAAGCGTCTATAAATAACGTCTTTATTTGGGAGAGATTGAGACTAAATAGTCTCTTCTTAGATCTAACACTTCGTCATACAACATTCGAAAGAAGCTTGAGAAAAGTTCACAGAAGAAAATAATATTTAGCTTTAAAAACCAAACTTAGTGCTTAGGAAATACCCCTCCAGCAAGAAAACACCCACTAAAAAAGGGGGTGTGGTAAATATGCAGATAGTAAATAACTAAATTTTGCAGAAAAGGCAGATTAAGGCATCTGAGATGAAATACATGTATTCGTTACAAAGCTAATACAAAAAGAAATACGTTTTCATGTATATAAAAAGAGAATGAAAATTATAAAGTAGAAAAAATTTAAATTAAAAGATACGTCAGAATAAAAATAGCAATAAATAAACTAAAATTAATAAAAATTAAATAAAGAATTATGAATAGAGGAAAGCAGTATAATTATTTTTCGTCTTACACTATAAATTCCCTTTGGATTGACAAAGAATTTCTTTTCTAATATTGATTTAACGTGCAATTAGAATGATATTGTCTATTCATATCATGCTTTGAATAAGCTAATTGTATCTTTGTAAATTTCCTGCTTTCGTGAGCTCGCAGCTTAAATCAATTAGTAAATGGAAGATGGGACTTTCAATTTCGAATAAACTCCTTTCCGTTTTTATCATCTTATGAAGTCTTTGTGCTGTCAGTTTGTGAGCTTGATAACATTCTATTGAAATTTCAAAGCAGCATAATGTTTTGGTGGCTGTTGGTCCATCTCTAAGGAGCCCTCGTTCACCTAATGGTTTTGCTGAGCCTATAATGCTTTAGAAGAGAATTCCGATATCGATCGAAAACAGACGCCTTTATTTCCCATGCCAATTGCAGCCTCCGCTCGAATAACCACCCATAAATCCACGCCTTCAATCTTCCTCACACGAATGCCGTTACTTCTGAGGAGTGCCTCATCTCTCCTCGAGCCACTTTAACTTTCGATAGGTTTATATTTAGGCTCAACTTTAAAAAGATGATGGCTCATCCTTAACCCCATCTCAATCTTAAATCAAATCTAAAATCATTCCCAAATAACGGAAATTTCACTTTTTCGAAGAACTTCCTTCTATCTTTGCTTAGCATTTCGCAATGGTGAATACAAAGATTAATGCATCGTTCCCCAAAATAATTGCGAGATATCACGCTAAGTAAAAGAACGCGAAAATTAATCGACAACATTTGGATAAATACCTTTTCAGTTCGCCGCCATTAATTCTTGTCGGCTCAAGCATTAATCGATATTTTATCGAGCCACAGTCGATATTTTGAATTCAGTTCATTTTCAACGTGACATTTGTCTATTTGGGTGCTAAAGCAATTCGCGTTCTTTTACACTGTAACATTAAGTCATTTCAAAATAAATAAATAAACCACTGTTAATATTGTATAAGACAGAGACAAAAATTAATCATTATGTATTTTGCATAAAAATGGAATACGAAATAAAAAGAATCCCCGATAACCTGTAAAAATGTGTGGATCAAGACTGTTTTTGTAAACTTCTGGAGTTTTCGGCAATTAAATTTGAAGAACTGAGAACAGCAAACTCCATCATAACAAATTCTAATGTAAATGTAACAAAGAGTTGTACTTAATTCTTTCAGTTTATCATCACCATGGTGATCTGCTTCATCAGCGAGCTTGCTGGGGCGGCAGTGCTTCTGGACAACGGCACCTACGACTCCAAACTACAGCCTCTCCTCAGGAGAACCATTCTTAAACTCATCGTTAACTCTAACAACCCAGAGTACGCCCTGATTCTGAGGATGATCCAGGAAAATGTAAGGGAAATCTTATAAATTAGCAATCTAAATATCAAGTAATTATCAAGCTTTCTATGGTACCGCCCAATACTTGATTTTTTCTGGTGCCTTGTCCGATACTTACCGCTTTTCATCAGATATATTATCGTCTTAAGATACAAGTCAGAAAGGCATGTTTAACACATATAATCAGGATTTAAATTTAATTAATTATTCATAACGGTATACTTGTATTTTATGGACAAATAAAAGTCATAAAAGTCCCGCTATTGCAGTTACTAGTAATATTACTTCATTATAAGAATCAATTTCTCCAGTTCCAATTATGCTTTGTGTCTTTGAGAGATTTCAGTGACCCTCGGTGACTCAAAAAGAAATTCGAGATAGAGTGAGATTGAACAGATGTTAATTTTCCTAATATGTGATGAAAATTGAATAAAATGCGAGCTTGGAAAATAAGCGTTTACTCCTGGAAAAATATTTAATTCGCTTAAGTATGATCCTCAAGATCTAAATATTTAGGTGAATTTGTAAGGTATTAAATATATCATTATCATTTTGTAATTGCTAACAAAGATTAATACAATAAGAAATATCAAAATAAAGAAAATCTAACGGGTTTCCTGAATTTACAACTACAATCTGGTGAAAGATATTTTAATAATCGCAGTTTCTACTGGATAATTATGTATAATCATTCCGTTCATACTTTTAGCTATAAATTAATTTCCATGATAACACTGGTCATTTGAAAATCGTACTTTTACATTTCGAATCGAATTCAAACCGAATTCGATTGCTTTGAAATAAAATTTGAATTGCTTAAATATTCGATTTTATACACGATACATTGTCCGCTTGTTCCTCGTGAATTTCCCAAACTGGAGGTCGAATTTTTTTCGTCTTCTGCTTGTTCTCGTCATCCGCTAATATAACATTGAAATTTTAAAACAAGATTTTTTAGATTGGAAATTAATTCTTCATAATATTCATCTTGATTAGTAAATTGTTTTTGGCTACAAGCGTACTCATATAAAATGTACAATTCAAATTTTATCTAGAAAATTAAAAAACGAAATCAAAAGAGAGTAAGGAAAACATAATTTTCAGCCACTAAAATTTTTATTCAATTTGATTCGATTCGATTTTGCAGACATCGATTTGATTTTTTTTCGAAGTTTTTGCCAAACCGAGAAAAGAAAAAATACAATCCGATTCAAAATTTAGAATATTCATTCACATTTAATTATTGCGAATTATTTTTATATTATTATGAATATTTTTTCTCTACAATCCGCTTAATTACTTGAACATCAGTCGCTTTAATTTAAAGAGATAATTCCTTTAACATGACCCAAAATTTTAGACGATCTTTTCACCAAAATTATTTTTATTTATAGCACTATCCCTATATAGACTACCCTAAATAAATCATTCCATGATTGACAATTCATTTTTAATGGGCATTCGACTTTGCAAATGGAATCGTAAATCAATTTCGAAGCTTTATTCAATCTCCTATTGCAATGTTATAACTATAACTGCCTTATTTCCAACGCGTCGCAACACAGTCTCATCAAATCAATCCGTTGAAATTCGTCATACCGCAATCTATGTCATAAATCCTCAATAAAAGACCAGTACACTTCAGCGCTGAACCATAGTTGGTGTCAAAATGCTTCAGTATTATTAATTCCTATTAATACCAAGAATCGATGCAAGCACATTGCAAAGCTTTTGTAATGTATTGTTTTATAAACATTGGAACCTCTTCCATCAAGCTGCTCCCCCTGTAAAGTATTCCAAAAATTTATCGGTAAAAATCTCGTCTTCGACATAGTTTATTTATGTTAACGACGTTGGCGAGGAAAAATCAAATAACCATGAAAACTGATAGCTACTTCTAGTCTTCATTCCGCGGAGTATTCGAGAATATAACAGCCGCCAGATTCAGAATAGAATATCAATTTTTTGCTCCTGCCTTTGGCTGCTTGCAGGATCCCTCGGTTTGAACCTCATTCCCTCTACCAAGAGTTAGATGAATGGAGTGATGTAGTTTGCCCTCCTCGTTAGCAATAATGCTAAAGGCGGAACAATTCCACATAAGTGAAGCACAATGACTGTTTGAGTAACCCTTATTGAAACATTCCATAACCTTCATCAAGGCCACCATTCAGCATCACTCACGCCTTTCAAATCGTTATAGCCATTAGCAAGACAAAAGTAAATGAAATTTCCCTCTATTTTGCACCAAAAATGCAAATGAAAAATCAAGTCTCTCTTTACATGGTATAAATAGCTATAAGAAACAGTTTTGCGAATAGTGCAATATAATTAATTGTTATTTATTCCACGTCACAGCTGTAAGAAAACCCAATCTCAGTTCTCAAAACCGTAGCTTATTCCAAAATGAGAAAAACACCCAATTAAGGCCGTGCATAAGTTGATTGCAGAGTATTAAATCCATGTCCTTCAGTAAAGTCCAAACGGCTATTTGTATCCGTATACCGTACACCATCAGCTTCATTGACTTTACTAGAATATTTTTCAAAATAGCTATTTCTATTCCAAAGTTTTGGAAATGGGAAAAGGTTTATTATTTATGCTCTACAGCATAAATTCGTTTTTAACATTATCATTTAACTTAAAAGATTTAAATTTACAAAGAAAGTAATTTCAATATTTTCGTTTAAAACCTTCCGTGAGAATTTTATACCGTGAAAATAGAATGACAAGTAACAGGCGACTTAATTTTCATGAAAATTCTCTACATTCGCAAAGATTTTCCAAAGAAGTTTATCTCAAAAATTTCTAACAGAAAAGTTGAAAACTGAGGTGGGATGAAATGAGGAAAATTCTGATGCTGCGAAAAGTGAAATATAAAAACAAAGTTAGATAAATAAGACTCTCTCTCTGTCAGAAAAGCAGATATAAAGCAGATATTTTCTTCAAAATATGATGTAATATAACCAGCAATACAGAACCCGGTTATAACGCTGTCTCACTTTTCGCTTGGCTATCGAAGACTATTAAACGGGTTTTACTGTATTATGCAGATATATTGCGTTTGCATGTATTTATTTCTTCTATTCCGTTGGAGTAATTCTTACACGTAAATTGCTTAAACAGCCTCACTTAAGCACGATTTCGTTGGTCCGCTACCCGGATAATCGAGAGAGAAACTTAAATTTATCCTTCCTTCTAGCCCTCTATTTTCAGGATTAACTCTTGGCCAACCCACGATTCCTCAAAATGACAATCCGGACTCTCAAACAAGGCGTAGCAATGACATAGAAAAATAAGGCGCCGACTACAGTGCCGCCACGACGTTCCATAGTGTAACCATTTGGGCCCATCTCGGTCAATTAGAGCATATGCTCGTCAAGTCGACAAAACTGGACAATTCATTACAGTCAGCTTAACCTTTAAGCCCCAGGAAGCTCCGAAACCCCAAAACCGCGCTTCTTAGCAGAAATCCTCTCCCCCAAAGTCCTCCGCCCACCCCTCACCCAAGTTGCAGGCGTCTGGCTTAAAGTGAGACCGGGAAACAAAGATTTTTCTCTTCCAGAGGATAACAAAAGTACGCTAAGGAGGCCTTAAATGAAAACGGTGTATGAAGTTTCTCCAGGAATGACTCCTTGGCAAAGCTTAGCGAGCGAACTTCTTTGGATCGAAAAAGAGTTATCGCTGAGAAGTTATCTTTCGGTTGTTATCTGTTGAAGAGAGACCAGCGAGTTCAACTCCTTCGGCCAGTAGTACAAATTGCAGTCTATTTAAGGCGGACCGCTAAAACAATTCGACGGTAAATGCGAGGAAAGGAAGTAAAGGAAAAAACCCACAGACGAAGAGGCGAAAAGAACATATAAAACATATTGGAAATAAGAATACTGAAAAGCAGAATATATAAGAAGACAGAAGAGCAAATAAAAGAATTAAAAACGAATTTAACAGATGCAAGAACAAACTTTTGAAAATATCACATGTGAGGTTCAAGGATGAAATTTTAAATTTTTCATAGGGGTAAATTGTAATGAGAAAGATTCTCATTTTAAGGACCATACAATAATTAATAATAATCAGAATGAACGAAATAAAACTAAATGAACAATAAATTGAGTCCACTTTTTTCCTAATGGTAGGACAATTCCCTCTGATTGGGAAAGTCCTTCGGTTAATTTTTACCGAGGGATTTTTTGAATATCAGACGACAGAACGAATTTGACGCCTCAGATTAATTTTGTGGGACGCATACAAAAATATAAACATTCTCAAACGACAAATGTGATCGAGATTAGATAATCGGAAAATAAGATATTTACCTTACATTGATCTGTAACCTCGTAAATGAAGAAACGATTGGAAAAGGCGTAAAATTTGCTAAACAGCTTTTAAAATTATGATATTTCAACTTATAAACTGAAATATAATTTCCACACTTCAAGCCAAAATGTAGGAAAATTTTAGTTTAAATATTTCCCAGGATAAATTTAAAAAACCGGCACAGATGGGACAACATCAGGTGAAGTAGTTACATACGAAAGGACTTCGACAATGAACAATCAGTCATTGTGAAATTGGTCGTTTTAAATACATCCCGTGGGGAGATTGAAAAGCCTAACGTTTTTCCCACATTTTCTAATCATGAATAGTAAAGCTTTCTGCAGTTGATATCAGTAGAGGATCACTTCTAACGAAGTATTTTCCTTGAAAACAAATCATAAAACATTTACTCGGTGAAAGCTCACGTACCGATTGCTGGAGGGGACTTGGATTTTGACCCAAACTCTTGATGAGTCTGACCCTAATTGGGCAATTTACAATCAATTACTTTCTGCTGAATGGAATTCATTCTTCCTTAGATAGATGGGAGGAAAAAGCATCTTTCCTTTCATATTATCTCTCTTTCTAACTATGATAATATGGAAACTACTGATGTAAGAGTGATCTACATTTACATATGTACCCTTTAAGCCACCTTTCGGCGTGTGGCAGGGGGTGCATGCATCATGACTATACCTCACTAATCGCTTACTTCTGCATGTCGAATATGTGATTTTATGAAGGCTACTAAATGCACGAGTGATGCTGAGAGATGGTAATTATCGCAACCATTCCTAGATGAATGCCTTATTCACAGGGGTATTTCGCGCCACTTACACGCCATTGGCCCACGGAAAGCATTTTGGCTCATTTGAGAAAGTAATGGCAACCTATCTCTGTACTTTGTTGAATTAACTCTCTGAAGCTTTCTTAAATCTAAATGTGTGCAACGCAAGCCGCCTTTCGGCGTGTGGCAGGGGGTGCATGCACCGTGACTCTACTTCCCTAGTTAATTACTTCCCCGGGTTGAGAAAAAAATGAATTCTTGAGTCGACTGCATCTTTTTCTCTGATCTTCCTCGCAATATCAGAACGTAACACGGAGGGCGCATAATATCGCTAAGAACTTGCTCAATTATCAACTTACTTGCTTAATTTATTGAGTAAATTAAGCCTCTAATTTTCTCTCTTTTAATGATTCCTATCCAGCTACACTACATGCATACTCAACGTAAGGCTTAACTATGTAACACCGCTCACGGAATCTCTCCAACCGACTATTCTCTTGACGAAGCCGAGTTTCAGAAGTGCCCTCCCACACATATGAAGGGTACACCACGTTAAGTTATTCCCGAGGATCACTCAAAGATATTTCACCTACCACTGATGTTGATTAATGGCCATCATCCTGCTTGCTACTTATTGAATTGTATGAAAATTGATATTCATACGAAGGTGGGTCAATAAGTCCGTGACCTTGTGAATTTCCTGACTATTAACCTGAAAATTAATCATATTCTAGTCAAGAACTATCTTTGATCGGGTGAATGTCAAAGTTCTAGATAGTTGCGTTGTTAAGTTTGTGTTTCACAGCCACTAAAATTAGATAACTACGTGAATTTTCGAAAATGGGAAAAAAGCGAATTTCGTGTACCCTTTAAGCCGCATTTTTTGCGGAAGAAAACCATAATTAAAATCAAAGAGAAGCTAGATAAATACCATGTGGACTCTGCACCACTGATTTAAAAGGTAAAAATGTGGTTTACTGAATTTCTTTGTGGTGGCACAGGCATAAGTTACGCCGGACGTTCTGGACGCTCAATTGAGGTCTCCACAACAGTAACAAAGGAAAAAATCCATGATGTAGTGTTGGCCGATTGGAAATTGAAAGTGTGCGAGATCGTAGAGACCATTGGCATATTATATAGCTTGGTTGTTTCGATTTTGACTGATCATTTGGGTATGAGAAAGCTATCCATATGATGGCTGCCGCGCTTGCTCTCAGTTGACTACGAAAGGTGGGTGTGACTACTTCAAAAGTGTTCTTGGCGTTGTTCAAAAGAAATCCAGATGAGGTTTTACCCCATTTCATAAGTGTAGAAGGAACATGGACACCAAGCAGCAGCCGAAACAGTGGATTATCGGGGCGAATCGGCGCCGAAGATGACCAAGGTGTGTCTGTCAGCCAAAAAAGTCATGGTGACAATATTCTGGAACCCATGTGGTATAATGCAGATTGATTACCTCCAAAATGGAAGAAGAGTAAATGTAGAATATTATTCAAACTTACTGGACTAGTTCAATCGAGAATTAAAGGGAAAACGACCATCTTAACCAAAAGATGTGCTCTTCCACAGGGACTGTGCAAAGCTCCACATGTGCACAGCTGCTAAGGGAAGAAATTTAATGATTTGAGGTACAAACTTCTATTATATCCAACACATTCTCCAGATTAAGCTTCCAGCGACTATTTACTATTTCCAAATATAAAGAAATGGCTCGATAGGATGAGATTTGGCTTAAATTATGAAATCATCGCTAAAATAATGCATATTTTGAGGTCCTCGACAAGTCCTATTATTTGGAAGGGATAAAGTAATAGAAGAAACGTTAGGCAAAATGTATAGAGCTAAAAAGAGACAAAGTTGAAAAATAGAAGGTCTTTTGGTCGAAAAACCTGCGTTTTATTTGAAAGGTCACGGACTTATTGACCCACCCTCGTAGGTCACTATGCTTCACTCATATGGTCTCCTCATAGCATGCTTGCTCATTGAGAATCCCACCTCACTCCTCATACTTCCTCATTCCCTCTGTGATGGATCCTATCAGCCATGGGATTTTATATATTTGGCAAAAATACGATACTGATTATCATAAATTGAGCTGATATTTATTTAGTTAAAAACATTTCACTAGTCGAGATTTACTTTTCTTAATGTTAGTTAAGATTTTTAGTTAAGACTGTTAGTTTAGAATGTTAGTGAAGATTATGTATTTTTCGATTGACGTCACAGAGAATTTTCGATGTAAATTGAGTTTCCGATCGATAAAAAGAGCATTTTTAGGGGGATTATAAACGCAAATGAAGATCATTCAATTTGAACTACCTTTTACTCCCTATATGGATTTTTTCGTTTTCAAGTACTTGGAACAGTTGCAGAGAAGTTTTCACATAATAAAACTCTTTCGCCTGAAACTTCTCCCCTTAACTTTTTAAGCGTGAAATTAATAACCGCAAAAGTATGAGAATCTCCCGTTAATTATTACTTTTCCTTGCTCATCTTCCGATCTTCTCTTTATTTCACTCTCCAATTCCATTTGGATTTCATTCCTTATCTCTCCCTCACACTCAATTCTTTGACTCGTCCTCATATCGTATTTAAAATCCCCCTTTTCTAGGGTCCGATTTAAAAATTAAAGGAAAAGCCGTTTACCTTCATAATTGCTCAAATAGACTTAAATTTAAATTGCTCTCATTTGGAAACGCTCTCTTTAAATGCTAAGAAAAATGATTCGACGGCCATGAAAAAAACCGATTGTGTGATAAATTAAGCATAAAGATTAGTGCGTTTCAATAGCAATGCATCTTCGTAGATGTTTTTAAACTATGCTTGCAACCGTGCTTCTTCGTAAAAGTTATCATTTCGTTGAAGTTTTGTAAAGATACTAATTAAAATATCTAATGAGAAACCAAAAAACCTAATATTATGTAAACAGAAAACCTAAATAAAAACGTAGATAATAATGAAAAATGTTTTTTAGTATTGTGTTTTAATGTACAATAATTATTGAAAGAGTGTCAAACTCTTAAGTAAATTCAAAATTGAAATTCCTTTTAAATGAAATTGGTATTTCAATCACTCCTTGTGCCCCAAGAATTTGAACTTCCGATTGCGCGCATATGAGAAATGATTCAAAGGAGAAATACAATCAAATGCGGAAGGCATTCACCCTAGGGATATAGTCACGTAATTTTCTGTTGGTGGAGTATTGGTAAAGCGTGATGTTTTCTCTGCATCTTATTTATAATATTTACGTCTCAATGCTTTTGTAGAGGAGAAAAGTTGATATGCGCTTAAGCGTAAGCAGAGAATTGAATCTCTCTTTTCTCTGGAAATCAATCAGCGCCTTAGAATTTAAGGCATTTCGAAGTCATATCGCTAACCCGAAAACAAATCAGAGATGTTCGATCGGCAATCGCCATGATAAAAAATGAACATCGGAAGCCGTGTTTGATGTAGCCGTAACCGATAAATCAACATGGCGGTGGCGCTAGAAACTCTCCATTAGATACGTGAGCAAACATTCCCAAATGAACTCGTCATAAGCCGGAGGGAATGGAAATTTTATCGTTCTCAGACAGAATCGCATCACAGGGTGAGCGAATCTTAATTTGCAAACGTTGATCAGCAGATTCAATTAGTCTCCAAATTAATAATGAAAGGAGTTCCCTCTACATTTACTTGAGATCAACTTGCTCGAAAGACTTCGATTGATCTACAGCATATGTATATATATATATATACATACATACATACATACATACATACATACACACACACACACGCGAGGGGCGTCCAAAAAGTAAAATTTGTATGGAGTGTTGGTACAGATGTTGTGATACTACTGAGTAACGCTCAAGATCGCTCGACCCACTGGATGTTAGTGTGGCAATGGTTTTCATGGAGACACCTTAGCGCGTTAGCGCGTTCCCGCCAGCTACGAAATTCGGATAATTAATCGTTTTTTGACAGAAAAAAGACGAACAGTAGTGTAAATTTATAGACAGATATCCTCAGTCGTCAACGATGAAGATGCAATATGCATTGAAATGGTTCGTCGCTGGCGTATATTGTTCATAAGAGGTAGACAAACTGCTTTTGACGAATACCATAGCGGCAGACAAATGACGAATCAAGTTGAATTAAACGACGCGTTTGTGAGACCATAGCACTTGATAAACGCTTCACTTTTCTACGAAATTTTTGCTAACCTTCCGCATGAGTTCGAAATAAGCCTGTCATCACTGCAGAGCATTATCCTCACAGGACAGAGAAGTTCGTGCAAGTTGGGTGCCGCGCTAGCTATCGGCCACGACAACGCGCGGCCTCTCGAAAATGAAGTGGGTTGTTGGGAAAGAAATCTGGCGGGGGAATGGCGTGACCTTAACTTTTAAAAATGTTACCAATACATCAAAAACGCATACAAAAAGAAGGGGATTGCGTCGCGAAATAGAGAAAAGATGAAAATCAATGAATTAATTGTTTTTATGATTTAAGGATAGAGATTTTATTTTCTGTAGCTCAGGGAAACTTACTTTTTGGACGCCCCTCGTTTGTGTGTTTGTGTGTATCTATTATATATAGCTAACTCTCCGGATATACCTATATATTTATAGGGGATACGAATTCTGACCATGTTCCACAAGCGCCATCTACGTCAGATTTTTTCGACGTACTGGCGCTACACTCTAGATGCCAGAATAATGCAGACTTCGATGCTAGCTATCATGGGTTCGATGCCAGAAATTCCCAAAAATCGCAATTTTCCCATAAGAATGCATTGCGCGGATTTTTGAAAATTATTTTGAGGCACTTATCGTTAAGATAGAGTAACCAAAATCTCGAAGGTTGAAGCTGAGGTAGTCTTCTATGGTTCTCATGGAAAAAATGTAGCCAAATGACAGTGAGTTCGACGCCAGGTGGATGCAAAATTCTTCCATAAGAAATGCATTGGACGATTTTTTAAATGCCTTCCCGATAAGCTGGAAAGATAAAACCCGGAATGGTGACAGAGGCGTGGGACCTTCCCGATAAGATATTGAATCGAAACTTTGGAACAAGTAAGGATGGCACTTATCTAATATTATTTTGCTGTCTTTTCTCACGATCGGGTTCTTAGTTCGTCGCCAGGTGGTCTTTGGCGCAAAGTTTTAAATTTGAACTGAGGCGGTACTTGGTATGATACTGTATTCAACGGATAGCTTGCAGTATGCAAGCAACTTTTACTCGTATAATAGATAGCTAACTCTCCGGATATACCTATATATAGGGGATACGAATTCTGACCATGTTCCACAAGCACTGTCGACTTCAGAATTTTTCGACGTACTGGCCCCACCCTGTAGATACCAGAATAATTCAGACATCGACGCTAGCTATCATGGGTTCGATACCAGAATGTCCCAAAAATCGCAATTTTCCCATAAGAATGCATTGCGTGGATTTTTGAAAATTATTTTGAGGCACTTATCGTTAAGATAGAGGAACCAAAATCTCGAAGGTTGAAGCTGAGGTAGTCTTCTATGGTTCTTATGGAAGAAATGTTGCCAAATGACCCTGAGTTCGACTCCAGGTGGGTCCGAAATTCTTCCATAAGAAATGCACTGCTGCAATTTTTGAAAATTTCTTTCAATGCCTTCCCGATAAGCTGGAAAGATCAAAACCCCGTGTGGCGACGGAGGCGTTTAAAAAAATTCTTTCGTGAATTTCACAGTTCGTCTAGTGGTCCTTGGTTCGATGCAAGAGGGTCATTCCGATTCCACCATGCATTTTAAACGGGGAAAACGGAATCTTATTTTGGGACCTTCCCGATAAGATATTGAATCGAAACTTTGGAACAAGTAAGGATGGCACTTATCTAATATTATTTTGCTATCTTCTCTCACATAAGGGTCCTGAGTTCAATGCTAGGCGGTCTTTTGCGCGAATTTTTGCAATCTGCTTCGAGGCCGTTCTCGATGCGATAGAGCAATCAAAATCTCGGTGTTTACAGATGAGATGGTCTTCCATCGTTCCAAAGGAAGAAATGTCCGTGTGTTCGACGTCAGGTGGGTCCGAAATGCTTCCATAAGAAATGCATTGCTGAAATCTTTGACGATTTTTTTAAATGCCTTCCCGATAAGCTGGAAAGATAAAACCCGGAATGGTGACAGAGGCGTTTGAGAAGATTCTTTCTTGTTATTCGCCGTTTCTGCAGTGGTCCTTGGTTCGATGCAAGAGTGTCATTCCGATTCTACCATGCATTTCAAACGGGAAGAACGGAATCTCATTTTAGGACCTTCCCGATAAGATACTGAATTGAAACTTTGAAACACGTCAGAGTAGCACTTATCTAACATTTCCATGCCATTGTCTCTCACTAATGGGTCCTGAGTTCGACGCTAGGCGTTTTTTTGCGCATTTTCTTCCAAACTGTTTTGAGACCGTTCTAGGTGCGATAGAGCAATCAAAATTACGGGGTTTGCAGATGAAATGGTTATCTTTTATACTAATTGAAGAAATGTTACCAAATGACCATGAGTTCGACGCCAAGTGGGTACAAAATTCTCCGGTATAAAATGTATGGCGGTATTTTTACAATTATTTGGAATGCATATCCGATTACCGGGAACGATATAAAATGGAATGTACATAGATGCTATTCAATATGTTTCAATTACGCTGTCCGCCCTTACTCTGACGGTTCTTGGTTCGATGCCACAGCGTCAATTCTTTTCTACCGTGTATTTCAAAGGAGGATAGCGTATTTCTTATCATAGGACCTTCTCTATAAGATATTGAATTGAAACTTTGGAACAGGTCAGAATGGCACTTATCTTACATTAATATGCAATTGTGTCGCACGATCGGGTCCTTAGTTCTTCGCCAGGCGGTCTTTTGCGCGACGTTTTCTAATTGATTTGAGGCATTAATTGGTATGATACTGTATTCAACTGATAGCTTGCAGTATGCAAGCAACTTTTACTCGTATATATATATATATATATATATATATATACACACACACACACACCCACACACACACACACATATATGTGTGTGTGTGTGTGTGTGTGTGTGTTTAATTCTGTTTAATAGAGCGTTAATTCAAAACGAAATATAATCGCTTTCAAGGGCGTAGCATAGGATCAGTTAATGTAAGGAAGATAGAAATTGCAAAATAAATTAGATTAAGTTTCAGGAACTGTTCCCAAATTAGCGTTTTTATTTTGAATTTTTCTAATTCAAAATATCAAAGCGAATCGACCTCTCTGAAAAACCAAAATCGATAATCTATTCCTATGGAGGGAAATTGTTTTCGTTTCTCTTTATTGTGTCGTTTTTCTTCGTGAAACTTGTATGGAAAATCGTACATGAGTACGCTTCTATGCGAAGCTAATTCACTCTTCAATATAACTGTAAATAATTAAGAAATTATATCTTATCTGAAAAGTTACCTATTATAAGTTTGCAATGATATTTCAGACGAAGAAAATACGGGCTCCTGTTGCAAATTTTACGCGAAGTATCTCTGCGAGAAAGCATCAAATCGAATAATTAGCCGATTCGAATCGGAATAATTCTTCAATGCCATTCTTAGTAAGAAAACAGGATATCACTACTGTGAACGACCAAAAGATTTATTTTTGTCTTGTCTGACGGAATTCACTCACTATCAAATCATTTACGTAATCCTTACTGTTTTATTTGGTCTTGAGATGATAGTACAGTTTTTAACTTCAGTTACGCTGACACTATTGCTCAAATGAATTTTATTCACCACATATGGCGAAGTTCTCTTAAATCAATTATTTCTCAAATATTACTCAACTATTTTATTGTAAATAGCTTTTCCATAGTAATGGCTCTATTTTGAATATGCGTATATATGTATGTAGTGGTATTATAAATAAATAAATATACGAAATATATATCAAATTTGAAATATTAAGCATAGAATAACCAATAAATCGAATAAGAATGAACGATAACGAAATTTAACGCCAATAAAATATGTTAATCGTGTAATGGATAGATAAAAGTGAAATTTCGATTAACTAGTTCACCGATGAAATGGTTAATAATAACATGACGAGTTCATTGACCTCTTCATTGTCTTCAAAGTGTGCTTTATCTCTAATCTTCATATCGTTCCATCGACCTTCTTTATCGCTCCTTTTTAGGAGACCATTTCATTAAAGCAGGTCAATCATGTTTATATACTTATTGCTCATGTTTAAAATACCGAATCTTCACTAAACCTTTGCAATTTTTATTATTTCTATTGATTCCTCCGTATTTATTATTATTTGTCATATTAATTTGCTTTCAATGTGATAGTGTAAATGTGATTTCAATGTTATTCAAAGTTTTCTTTTTCATCTTTTAGCGCGTACTACCATTATTTATGAGCAGGTATTTTACATCACCCTTATTCGTGGGTGTTTTCCTACTGTGGTTCTTTAATTCCTAAGATAATATCTAAGTATTTCTTTACATCTGCTCCTTCTAAAGTGTTCCACTCTATTTCTATTTACACGTACAATATCATTGACGACAGAGTAGAGAGAAGAAAAGACTTTTCAGTCTCAATCTCGCCTAAAATAAAGACATCTCTTTACACGCATTTTGTTTTTCATCCCTTCACACAAAGGTTAACTATCCAGCAAGAAGACTGTGTTTCGCAAAATACTTTGAGTGCTGAAGTTATTCAATTTCTGTTTCTGATTCTGATCATAAATTTTGATTTCTTCGGTTCGATGCCCTGGCATCAACAAATTGCAAAATAAACTACCTCGATCGATTCTCTAGAATTGATGGAAAGCGACTATGTGAGTGTCCTATTTCTGTTGCATCAGAGTGACATCAGAGATAGTTCACGTTACTTAATTCGTTCCATTTCCAAGTTCGTAACTCCAAACATTTGTATTTGGAAGTCCTGTTTTCCATTATATCTTTTGACGGTTCGTTATTTGAGGCACAGTTATTCTGGCGATTTGTTTAGAATCTGAAAAGGAGCTGAAATTGAAATTAAATTGTGAGGTATTTTCCTCTTTTCATAATATTTATCGCGACAAAATGGCATTTAAAACTTAGATGAATTCATATGGATATAGCCTTTAATGCCCAAGTACTGCCTTCTTGGCAACTACAGCAAAACCCTTTCCAACTAAAAACACGCTAAAATTACCGCTTAAAACGCTTTCAGGCAGATTTTTCCTGTCCTTAATTGCAGAATTTTCCTGTCCTGTCCCACTGCAACCCTCGATCCTCTAGCCAATTCGGTCGATATAACGAAAATAATTTACATAATTCATGCCTACCTATCTGGTAAATGTTTTATTTAAGAGTGAAAAAAGTCCAAAATGAAGTAACAAAGGAAGATGAAATCTTTTTATGAAAAGCAGACACGTTTTTTTGACGAGGTGGCATTACATAACAACTGTTCGCAATCTCTCTATTTATCTTAAGTTGTGGCAAGTAAAGCAATCTAAAGTAGATTCCTTTATCTTTTAAAGGTGTAAAGTACTTGTTAAAATATTAAAGAGCCAAAAGACCTTCCGTTTCTAATGTACAACAAAAGAAATTTGTAATATCTCGGTTAGAACGCTAACCGACATTGGGTCTCTTGAAAAGAGTCTTAACCGTGTATCTTGATTAATTTCCCTGAATCCTGTGAAACTGCTAGCAGAAATTAGTCGCCGACATAATCAGTGAGTCAGTACGATATATTAAACTCCTTCTTGTGTTAAAACTGTTTCAATTAACGTCTTCAACTTTCTCCCCATCTCTCATCACTCATTATTTCTACTGGGTAGTATTTTCCACTATTTTTACAAAGTGTAGACTCTTGACGCATTGCTTATTCACGTGCTCATGAAATAGAGAATCTATATATTTTCAAAATCTTTCAGATTGGATGCTGCGGAGCCGATGGACCAAATGATTATCTGAGACTCGAACAGCCACTACCTCCGGAATGCAGAGACGGTGTCACCGGAAATGCTTACTTCTACGGATGTGTCGAAGAATACACTTGGTTTGTGGAGGATAAGTCTGGATGGTTGGCGGCCCTGTGCCTCTTCCTCGGATTTCTTCAGGTAAATTGAATCAGATCAACGAAATATAAAGTTACAATTAAACGGTAATTTCCTTTACTAACGACCTGTATACTGTTTGTAACGGCGCGTCGTTTTACATTTACATTGATACCCCGCGAGCAACCGTATGGTGTATGGCAAGGGGTGTGTAAACATCGAACTTCTTAGTTAGCTATCTGATATATACACCTGGTACTATCAGGAAAGAGGAACCAGAAATAGCAATCCGTTCTCGCTATAATCTCGCGGAATCTCTTCGACGTTTATCGTCGCAAATTGCGTTCGTCCAGTAATAGAATCCGCGAATTTCATCATGTAAATCAATGCTCAAAAATGTATCGAATAACTTATGCCTCATTACTACTATCCTCCAGAGATTCCCAGTCGAGGCTTTTGATACAACTCCATTATATAGTTTAAAAGCACTATTTTGCAAGTATTCAGACTATTGATCTAGAGACAGACAATAATGAAATGAAATGTGTCTGATGGGACCGGGATATTCCTCTATCTGGGAGACTGCTAAAGAGTATTGTAGACTAAGGGAAGATAAAACCTCAAACCTGTTTGAGAAAATGTTCTAGGGCTCGATTCCTGGTACCATCACTCTTTTCAAGTCCGCATATTCTCGAAATATATCCTGAGTGTAAAGACGCCTAAATCCTTTTCCTTAGTGGCAACAATGTCCATAACGCCGCTTTCGATATTATGACGGAATTTTAAAAGATTCTGTTTTTCTCTTACTTAGTTTCGGCGTAGAACAGGGAATTCCATTTTCTCCTTCAGCTCAACGAAAACCGAATTTCGGTTTATATCCGCTCTTCCATTCAACCGGTCCTTTTCTTGCCATCCATTGCATTCATCTGAAGTATTGCTTTTAGCTTCTTTCATTAAATTAAATCATTTTTACAATAAAACGGTAATAGTCAGTTGCAAATCGTAGATACGCCTGTTTAGTGATCATTCCTTCATTTACGTTACTTGTTTTAATAATTTTATTAAGTAATTATAAATTTGTCCTTAGTTCGACTCTTAACTATTCGAAATGCTCTCATGCGAAATTGACGTTAAGTTAATTTTAATTGGTTGCAGATTTTTTTCTTTTGTAGAATTGAACTACGAGATCGTGGCTAGTACAAATAAGGTAAATTGAATGAAAATTCTTATTTTTGTTTATAAATATTGTTCTTGACTCGAAATTTGAAAAAAAAAATGTGTGCTTCTGCGACCTTAAACAGCCAGTCCTCCTGACGGCTAAAAATAATTTTGAACTCGATTCTCTTATCAATATTATATATAATGAATGAGGAAAATTGGCCCACACGAAATGTACGGGGAAGAAGAGTCCACATTTTACGATAAAAAAGGATTGAGGAAAAAGGAAGTAAACTTTGAACATCGAAACTCAGTAAATTATTTCTACAAATAATGTAACCTTCTATACAGTAAATCGTTTGAAATTGGAATGTGAATAACATTTCAAGTAATGTTTTCGTTATCAAAGGCATGGAAAATTTTTCCGCAAAAAAGTAACAATGTAAGCGAACGCAATATTGTTTTAGCAACCAAATTAACAAATGCTATCCACATCAATATTTTGTGAGGAAGCTATATATCAACATTAAAAGGGATGGAATAGTAGAGATCTTCAGAAGAAAACAATTTGTATTGTGTTTCATTTATGAAATATAAAATCGCGCTGTTATTGGAGAATTTTATTTTTAATTATTTAGAAAGATCAGATGTATGCAACAATAATAGTTATAAATTTATAATAAGTTATGTTTAGTTTCGCCATTTTGGACAGGGGAATTCGCTAGTTTAATTAAAAGGAAGATAGAAGTAGTATTAAATGCTACTGATATATCAATTGTCCGCTATAATAATAATATGGGGACCAAGTGAAAACCGCGTTTTAAGCGAGATATCTTTATAGCTTTGTTATTAATGTTGGTAAGTTGGTTTTGCCATTATTTTTAAGAATTTTCTGCTTTTCGCACCAGGACAGCTCCTTAGTTATTTGATGTTAGTCATTTTTCACTCTACAAAGGACTAATTTCACCAGATAGGTAATTATATGAAGGAAAAGGATTCTTTTATCTGCATCTCTCAAAGATTACGATCAACAGCTCACTAAGCGCTCCTTTTCTGCTTTATTCGATAGTTTTCTTCTTAAGGTTGTGACGAAAGGAAACAAAGGAAAGCTTCTATTGAGGTTCTGTCAGACAATCGGATATGGATAGCTCTGCGTCGCGATTTTCTTCTCAGAAAATTCGTCACTCCAATGAAGAGAACCATAAGAAACTTTTTTAGCGGCAAGAAGAGGATGGTAACATAAATAATTTAATCACTTTTTGGTCTATCGAATGAGGCGGAGGGATTATGATAGGAAAATTCCGCCTCTTAAACGGGTAGGAGAGCTTCTTATACTGTGTCTATATCATGTGTTTCGTGTGAAATGGACTTATGAGTAAACTGCGTCTTAATTGGCTTTTGCTAATTTCATTGTTTTTCATTCCAGGTTATCAATATGGCCTTGTCGCTAATATTGGTACAAGCCTTGAAGAAAGAAGAGAAGAGCTACAAATAAACAACCCTCGCTTGTTTATAAGTAGAGACATTCAGTGACAAATGCAGTTAATTGCATCTTCACTTCATTTGCACCCTCACTGTGGTCCAGCAAATTCAAGATTTCATTTTTAGTTTATATCATGACTTTAATACGAACAACTGAACTTTAGAACGTAAAATTAGGTGCTACAGCTCAAATAATTATCCTTTGATATCCAGACTGCGCTACTTTTTGCTTGGCCAGTCAAGAATATGTATTCAGTGCATTTTGTCAAAGTAATTTAAATTTATAATTACAAGGCAATCAAAAAGAGTGTTCTTGAATAAACCTGTGTAAATTACACAGAGTAGTTAGCTTTATTTAATAAAAGTGATTTTTACGTCAAAATGTACATCAGTTAAGCTGGAGTAATTAGTTAATTATATTTTATGATTATTATTTTTTAAGATTTTTTGCATATTTGTTTCAAATGAACCATGTTCACAAACGTATGATGGTTTTTCTTTTTTCATTGCATGAACAGTTTAGTGTATATTTTATTATTTAAATAAAGACAAATGGAAACTTTTTACATGCGTATTCTGCACAAAAGATCAAATTATATATACATTTAAATACTGACCCTGAAAGCAGCCAGTGGCGTGTGGCAGGAGGTGTCAAAGCGTCCCCATATAACTGACTGTGAAATATGGAAGAAATAAACAGGAACCACTTTTCGAAAATGAACCTAGTTCCTAATTTATTTAAAATAACTATGCAAAATACCACACACAGAATACAAATTATTAAAATTCACGACATGTTTCGACGCGTAAGCGTCATCTTCAAGTGAAGAAGCAGCCAGAACTGCTTCTTCTATAAGCAGTTTCAAAGGGGGAAAGCGTAATCTTATTTTAGGACCTACCCGATCAGATATTGAATTGATACTTTGGAGCAGGTCAGAATGGCACTTATCTTACATTAATATGCAATGTTTCGCACGATCGGGTCCTTAGTTCGACGCCTGGCGGTCATATGCGCGAGGCTTTGAACATTCTTTTGAGGCCTTTCTTGGTTCGATACTGCAGTCAACGGATAGCTGGCAGTATGCAAGCAACTTTTACTCGTATACAATACAGTTAGTCACTAGGACACTTGGGGATGCCACTTTACAACAAAAAAATATTACACATATCTACATATACGATTACAGAACGTGACAATTTAAAAACCCCGTTCATTAACTACAATATTTAACAAGTTATACTAATTTACAATTAAAACAGCTATGATTTACAGAAAAAAGAATAAAAATCTACAACAATGACAAACACCGTTAGAATTTAACAATTAATAAGAACAGTTTCTCAGGAGCCTTGCGTATAAAAATACAGAATATGATTATATACATTATATTAACTTAAAAAGTGGGAACTGAATAATTATATCTTATAAATAACAATAAAAATTACTTGAGTTAGTATTAACTGCGTGTCAATATTATTCATCATGTAAGAGTTACATGGGAGCACGGTGAGCTATATCACCCGCACAAAAATTGGACCAAAAGCAATGCTTACACATGATAAAAATATATTGTTTTAATGTAATTCAAAAGAGAAAGTCATTAGCGAGTCTTTAATAAATCTATCTAAATTTCAGTTCCAGCCTCCGTGTTCCCAGAGCAGGAATCAGCACATTAAAAACAAATAAGTAAAACGGTCGGAAAGTTTAAACAATAAATTCCTCGAACATGCTCAGAAAAATGCATATTCATCAATTAACAACGGTGAGAGGATCTCCTTGGTTTAAGAAAGAATTTTCACTTCTACTACGTAGGTTTTCTTTGGATTTAATTAAAAACAAACTTTGGTGTGAATGATGTTTAGTCTATCGAGGAAAGCTTTCAAGGAAATCCTAAATGCCTTTCTTTGAGTGAAGAATTCATTCATGAGGAAATGGAGGCAGAAATCAGCAGGGGAGGATTGATAAAAGGGATCCCCGCTGCTCTTGTGCATGCTCTTACTTTCACCATTCGCCTGCATTTTTGGCCGCAGGATTTCTTGGAATCTCGCATTCCAAACAAAGCCAGTGTCTCGACTCTATTTCCGCTGAAGTAGCGAAAACTTTATCACCTGAAAATGTTTTCTCTAACAAAATTGGTCAAGTTAAAAGAAATCTGTGAACATATCTACCACTAATATTCAATTATTTATTCTACGCATTTGTAACATAAAAACAGCCGCTTTTATTTAAGTCATCTGTATTAATGCAAAATTACGCAGTTGTACAATACCGGTGAAGGCGTGTGGCAGGGGTAGTAAACATCGAGAGTTCGAGCTACTTCTTTAGTTTGTTATTAACACATATCTTTCACGGAAAGAATTAATCTTTAAAACGACTTTTCATAGCGTAGTTTCATCTTATGTTATGCTCAGTGTCGGATAATACCGATTACGTCCTATACAAACATACTTTTTATAATTTATCAAGCCATCGTAACCTTGTCTCCTTCCTTGAAAAGATTTCCAACCTGTGCCTAAGAGCATCTTCGTAACGCTTGATTTTTATCGCAGCTTTTTTATTTTAAACAAAACGTATCGCTTTGTACTGCACTTCCTCGAGTTCACGGGCACAGTATATAATACTATATAAGAATTTCATCAGCCAATCTTACCTCAATTTGTTCAAATACCCTAAAGTTGGGAATCTATGCTTTAACCTTAAGTGATTCTGATGGCTATTGAGAAGCCCTTGGTGCGTGCCAACAGATAATTGGCGTTTGGGATTGCTTTACATTTCTCAATAACTCGAGAAAAATAGTTCAGACCAGCATTTTCTCTTCCTCAAGAATTTCTTGCGCAGAAATATTTGGATTCTTGAACTGATGTAGCTTTGAAAAAGAGAGAGAAACATCAGCTAAATTTGGAGATATACTTGTGGCTGTTTGAAAACCAAATAAAATAATTGCATAATATATATCAATATTCATAACTAATAATACGTAACTTTTGTTAGACAAAAGTTTTGAACCGAATCTACATCTTGCAAAGCTTGATTAGTGCAAATGTAAGAGGTGGAAAAGTATGTTTTCGTTCCTCATTTTTTACTTGTTATTTATATACTACATGAAATTTTCGCGGCACATTTTATGTAAGTACGCTTCTGACCAAGACTAATTTATGAATAAAAACGACTATAATTACCTGATTTTATCCGATCTAAAGATTTAAATTCGTAAATAAACGAGAAGTGAAGATGATTTACTTTGCACTTTTTTGAGAAATTCAAGAATACGACTCAATCGACTGACGGAAATGATAAAGTCAGACGAGATCGAAGTAACACAGACATAAATACGACTTTGTTTCAGAAGAAATTGGGAATTAACAATCCCGTCTTACATTGAACCCTTTAATTATAATTAAAAATAACGAGGAAAACAAAAGTTATTAAGAATAAGGAAAAGAAAAAACACAATTAGAATACAAATTCAGTTACAATTACAATTTAAATAATTACGTAACAAAACATTTCATACTGAGATGATAACAGAATCGGTTCTACAAAGAAAGGAAAAGAGAATCACAATGAAAGCAATGATTTCCCAATTCAACAAATAAATAATTGAAAATATAAATAAAGGAGACAGGAGAGGTGGGACGAAAAGAAATGGCGTCAAGGAAAAAGTTTATCGAAAGATTCAGTTGGAGTTTTCAATAAAGAATTGTTTGAGAAATACACGTATTCAGCGGTTCTAACATAAAGGAATTCTGAATGTCGGATGGAATTCATAGGAGTGCTGAGTAGTGTCTTAATTGGTTGAAGCAATCGCCCGAGTAGTGGAAGGCCATGGTTCGACTCCCAGTCACATCAATTTTTTACCCTATTTGTTCTACAGATAAAAAAATTCAGCCCAAACCTAGAGATCCTAGAAAATTTGTAAACAAAAAAGTACTACTGAATTTGTGACATTTTAGAATAATTGGACACGGCGACTCGCCGCCTGAGTTTAAAAGCCATTCATTGATTTTTCCTCAGAGTGGCTCCTGGGCTGAGGTATACCAAGAAAATTTAGAATCATAAAACAGGGGTCAAAACACTTCAACTGACAAACTATCGCACTCCAATTATCGATTTTCATATAAAACGTTTTGACTCACCGCGTTTCATGCACAAACGGATCGGAGATATCGTGGGAAAAGTGCTTGAAAATTAACAGAATGAACTGCGCGAAATGAGTAATTTGAGACACGAAAAAAAGACAAAACAATCCTAGCATGATGCATCTTTTAAGGGCCTTCTTAGCATTAAACAGGGGTAATCATTGCCGTGAAGAACGCGAATGAGTTTATTCTAGCAATCACAACGATGTCAGGATTTGTTTAGATATGAAATTGCGTTAGGGATTTCTCTTTTCCACTGATGTAGAACTGCTTCCAGAGGGTCGATTTCCGAGCTCCTGACTCGTGCCCTCAGCGTTAGCAAATGACTGATTTGCCTTGCTTCCACCCCCACCTCCTCCACGAGGACATCTCTGCACCTGCGCGATCTTCCTACCAATACTAAACAGAAATAAACCACTGACAATCTGACATACATTTACAATCGGCAATAGCATTTTACAAATTAGAGAGAGCAAACGGTAGAAAAGTCAGCGTATAAAACAGCCTCGCCTATTAATTTCTGTAAGCCGCATTACGGTTAGTACCAGTTTCCCGCGAGAGATGGCGAAGGGAGACCGAGGGAGCTCGAGGTCACGTGATTCAGGTTGCAGTATGGCAGCTCTCGTCGCTGGAGCAGTCACAATAATACTACGCTAAAGGAATACATCGTCCTCCGCTCTTGTGACAGGATGAACTCAGAATCGTGTCCATTCCTGCTCCTGAAGCTCTCCTGCATTTCCAAAGTAACGGTTATCATCTGAGTCTTCGTTAATGCCGCGAGAATTCATGAACACGAATTATAAGAGGAGATTTCCCCTGTCGCCAATGACGGAAAACTTGTGCTTTAGTTTCGACTAATGTGTTGTGTATAGTGTGAAGTGTTTTGTGACGCGATGTCTTTATAGTGATAGTGAATGTAATTATTCGCCTTGGAGATCAATATATGCCAGGTAAGAAACATCTGTCGAGACAAAGGAAAGTGTTATTCTTCTCGATCACTCCGGGAAACGACCCGTTGTATTTTTATGGTGAAGGCTGAAGACGTTAGTTTTTATCCGAAGATTCACCCTTACGCTTTCTTTGAAACTCCGGTTAATTAAACGGAAGACGCGTTTTGAAAAATGTAGGTGAAAATAAAATCCTCCGGTGTGCGATTTCGACGAAAGATGTGGTCGGAAGGACTTAAATTTTCATTCGAGAGAGGTCAAAGATCGTAAGATTGAATCGGTGTAATTACCGAGGGAAGTGTTTCTGTGTGTAGTGCAACTCTTCCTTCCACTCGAAATTAAACGTGTGATGTTAGCCTCTTGATTTGTGTGAGAAAAGAGAAGTTCTGATTTTGTTTGCCGTTCGCTTTACAGAAAAATGGCTATTCAGCATGCCTTATCCACAGTGGTTTTCCTCACGTGCATCATTTGCTATTACAATAGCTGTTACTGTGGATTCGCTTTTGACGACATCAGTGCGATCAAGGAAAACAGAGATCTCCGACCTCACACACCATTGAGGAATTTATTTCTGAACGATTTCTGGGGAACTCCGATGCACAAGGTAGGCAAGGAACAGTTTTAATGTATTCATTTTTAAAGCGATGCCGTGTTTTTTAATCTTAAACCGTTTTAATCGAAGGAGCAAAGCCATAAGTCATACCGGCCTCTCTGCGTTCTAACTTTCCGATGGAATTACTTTCTGCACCAACTGGAGCCGATGGGCTATCACCTAGTAAATATGCTCCTGCACGGAGTCGTTTGCTTAATGTACTTCAGGTAAGCACGTGTAATTATACACTAACAAGTCATTACTCCCCAGAGGCACTAACTCTACATCTTTACTTTCCAGGATGTGTTCTATGTTTTTACCGGAAATTTCGAGTTTTATTGCAGCCATGCTGTTTGCCGTCCATCCTATTCACACCGAAGCTGTAAGTATCATTAGAAAACCACTCGATTCACTTGCTTTTATTTTTAATTTATGCGTATGTATTCGCGGTAATTGCGAGTGACGTTTGGTGCGGGTATGCTCCGGTGATAGATCCGGCTGATGACCGGGGCATAGCCGAGAAACTGACGCTCGCATCTTGGGCGGTGAATTAGCCGAATACCATGCTGCAAACTCGAGCTGTCCGCAACGATCAACATTAAATTACCATCGAAAAAGCCACTCTGGGGAAAGAGCTTTGGGAATTCCAAAAGGAAAATATTCTTGGTTGTAACACGAAATTCCGCAGAATGGTTCGATTCCGTCCAAATGATATAGACCGCAGTCGTCGCGTGATTGTGGGAGACTTGTTGGCTGCAATTCATTCGCCCTATCTTTCCAGAAAGAGGTCAATGCTAGAATGTGTTGACCATTTTTCGAGACAAATTATGTTATCGCCGGTCGATACGCCATTTATAACGGTAATTATAGTTGCGGAGAAAGAGAACTTTTCGGTTAATTCGTGAATCTACCGAAATATCCTGCTCGTTGACGTAACAAATGATTTTTAAACAATAGCTGAGACAAAACGTTTTAATAATTGGGATTTCCCGCTATTTGTAATCGACGTTAAGCTGTGCTTGTTCATTGTTTCTATCCGTTTATTTCGCAGGTAACCGGCGTCGTAGGAAGAGCTGAAACGTTATCTTCAGTTTTCTTTTTAGCAGCCCTCATATTTTATACGAAGGCAGCGAAAAAACGGAAAGAAACGAGTAAGTAATCGGCGGACGTTTGAGTTTATCTTTGGATCGTCAGCAGTTTTCTTACTTTTCTGCCCTTTTTCTTTCAGGTTGGAAATATTTAGCATTCTCCATGATCTCTGTAGCGACTGCGATGTTGTGCAAAGAACAAGGAATAACAATCACAGGAATCTGTGTTGTTTACGAATTGTTTGTGGCACAAAAGGTAATCACGTATTTATTTCTGTCCATGATAAAGGAAACAAGTCTGCATGACTATCTGTTAGACTGTCTTATTATTATTTTAATTTATTTATTTTAATTAATTAATTATTACTTAAGATTATTATTTAAATGCCGTTAAATGTAAATTGGAAATGATTTTACTATGACGTAATGAGTCCATCACGAAATCTTCGAAACTGATGAAATGATTGCCAGCAGACAAAATGCAAAAAACCAAACTCCTTTGCATATCATTTGGAACTTCTGAAAACTTCGAAAATAGGATTCTCACAAGAAAAGTTTTTGTTTCGAGCAATTTTAATCATGAAACTTCTGTATCCAGGAGATTCTCTGAAGTGTTTTCTACTTATTTGTGCAGTTTCTTTCATAAAAATTCATTTCGGAGGGTTCTTAATCGAATCTTTTTAATGTCGCAGAAAATTTTCAAGCTGATAATTTACATAAGGCGAGCTAAAATTATTACTGAGAAAGCACTCAGAAAGCAGCCTTTTTAAATGAGTGGACATATAAATTCACCTACTCTATGTAGTAATACTCTTCGGAAAGTTTGATTGATCAATTTAGAGCTTCCGTGCATGAATTTTAATTCATTAGAATCATTTTAAGGACATAGAGAAGTTTGTTTTGGGCATCAAGGAAGACTCTTTAGCACAAATTCCCTGTAATTTTGAATGTTTATTTAATTGCATTGGTTTCTTTCTTGAATATTTATTTTGTATTAATATCATTTACTCAGATCCCATTCCATAGCCTCTAATACTATATTTCCGTATCACCTTTTCTGAAAATCGATGTTCCTTTTTAATTAGGACTGCAAAGGAACTTAAACTTTGCAATTTTTATATTTTAATGTTTTCATTCTTATAATAACTGTTCCTAGCTTATTAATAACTAGTATTGGGCAATGCTGAAGAAGAAAATAATATTTGATAAAATATTATTGATCATTATTATTATTATTATAACTTCAAGGCCAAGTAAAAATTTCCTAAATAGTCTCACTATGTTGATGCAAAAGAGGAATCTATTAGATAAACAGTGCAATCTTAAACTACAATTAGACCATACATAGTTACAGAGTTTAAATTACAGTTTCACTTGCTGTTGCTATAGTTATAATGCAACTATCAAATGTCTATTAAGTAAGCTACCCATATAAATTTGTAGTGGAATAAAATTCTCAACAAAAGAAGTTCTGACGAAAAAGATTTTTAATTTAGGTTTCCTAAATTCTATGTATTAAATAAGTAACTTATAATGGCTGAAAACTGTTTAAATATATCTTATTTGCAAAAGTTGTAAATGGATTTACATACAGGTTTGGATGCCAATAATCACATTAATGTACTTGAAGATTGTAATCCTAAAATTCGACAACAAATATTATCCTGATTTGTAATTGAATCTGAGAGATTATTGATATTATAGATAAAAGATACAAATATATATTTTTAAAATATCGTTATAGGACTGATGATGAAATGGCTTTCTCAAAACAAGTTGCAGGGTTTATATCACTTTACTGAGGATTTCACTGAGTACATATTTTATTATACATATTTCATTAATTAAATGGTTGATTTCCATTTGATATTCCTCAACCAATTTTTTTTTCTTTTAATAAAGAATCTGCCTGCCCAATCCTATTTCTTCCTCAATTTGTTATCAAATGTGATGAGATCTACCAATGGACATCAAATTACAGATCATTCATTGATTATGATAGTCTTGATATATTATTTTAGAATTACTAATTGTTTTCTCTTACCCTCAGCTGCGTTTGGGAGACGTTCAACATTTTGTGCGTTCAGCTGTCGGTGGGAAGGTTTGGGCTCCAAGTTGGTGGACTCCAGATGTAGTGAAGCGACTGATAGTCCTTGGAGCAACAACACTGGCCCTTCTAATCCTTCGGGTTCACATCATGGGAGCCAAATTGCCAGTCTTCACAAGGTAAATCATCTCTTCCTTTACATTGGTTCCAAAAAAAGAAAGGAAAACAATTTAAATAGAATGGTCCTGCAGATTTTTCTCATTTGAAATCGGCAAATGGTTTTGAATGAGCCTCATCATCAGTTGGATAAATATATGATGAGCGTAGATTTTATTTATTTTAGAAAATATTCCTTGCAGATCGGATGCAACACAGGTGAAGAGATCTTATGCAATATAGACTTTTATGCATAGGCAATCTATCTTAAAATAAGATTAAAATGAAATTGGAAAAAATGTTACAATTATTTTAACTGGATATATAAAATGAAACTGAAGGATAAGGAATTAAATTCTTTCATAATTTCCGTACAAATATTGAAAATGATACTCATTGTCCTTTTCCATTCTGGAAATAAAAGAATCATTCCTCTGTCTCTCCTCTATAATTTCTTCTGTCATCTATCTTAAAGCTACTTCATTTCTCTTTTTCTCACAAATTTATCACAAACCTCATAATCAATTAAGGAGCTATTATTATACAAGAACAGCAGCACTTACTTAGAGATAGACTTTATTGGCCTCCATATAATTATTTGGAAATTAAAAAATTAACATTTTACAGTCTGTAGGTTTAGGAAAAAATTCATCAAAACTCTTGTAAATCTTGTAAAACAAATAAATTTGTTTAAAGAGGTTCTAAAGTTGAGTTTTAGAGTTCAGTTTCAATTCAATGCTTAATTTCCCTAAGTATTAGTGAAGGAAATTATACATAATATGTTGTAAACTTCATTGTAGAAAATTTGCTGTTTCTGTGAGGCACGTTTGCATAGTGTGTTCTAATAAAATATTAAGTGAGGCGTGGTTTTCTTAGAAGAGACTGAATTCGCAAATTCTACCCCGTCAAAGTTTTGTTTTGTTGGTCAATACGACGGAAGGTTTTGATGATAATGAATATATTGGAGTTTTAAAGAAATTATTCGAACAAAACTCTGTGCGATAGGGTTTCTTGTAATCCATCAATTTACAACAACTTTGCTGGTCTCCTACTTAAACGTTGGATGCTAAGTACCCTAATTTCTCGTTGACGATGTAGTACAATAAAATCCTTGCGTCAAGACAATGAAATGAATAGTTTTCTGATTAATCAAACTACCTAAACATCTATATGTTAGATATACTTGGAAAGAAAGTTGATTTTAGTACAATGAAACATTCACAAGCATGAAGAACAACCCGAGATTTCATCACAATCGGAATCTTTGGGAAATCGGTTGTGAATTTACCGATTATGTAGCTATTAGGTCGACAACAAATACAATGGTTGTGGAAGGCATCGACTTGCAGCAAGGTTGCAGTTTAAGCTTCAGGAATTTCAATTTGCGTAAAATGTTTGAATACCGATCCAAATTATTACTAATACTAAGTTAATAATAGAAGTTTACGGCGACTAAAACATTTTGAATAATCTCAAAGAAGGTTAACGTGCATTTCGTCAAATTCAACTAAGTTTTTAACATACCGAATGTCGGGCCCTCTGCAAAAGGATTCGAGCACGCACCACTTCAACTATTTTATCTGGCGTTCTTCGTAATCTACGGAGAAAGGCTGGCTCTGACAAATCGCGCGTCAAAACAATCGACTGATTATGACCGCCAATCCAATCCATGGCTTCGGAGCGCCAAGTCAGACAAACCCGTCCAAGACGCAGTTTTCTCTCGATCCCTTTCACACGAAACACATGATATACGTACAGTCGTCCAAGAAAAAATCGAACGGTGTACTACGTGGTGCATAAGATTGAGGGGTTTCAAATGTCACTCGTTACCCCTTCCACCCGCCCTTCTATTTGCTATTGGCAACACCGGAATATTCTCCCGAGGCCATCCCTTCAATCCTACCGTGGGCCGCAAGACCCGCGGTCGAATTTTATGGTATGGTCTACGAAACACACAGAGGTCTTGAGAGGCCGTTTCTGCGGACAGAAGCCGATTTCCAAAATATTTTCGTACGGACTCAAAAACTTATTGGTTTAGAAGTCCATTTCGATCGAAAACGGTCATTCTTCATCTTTGACAATGTTATTGACGAAAACTTAGCGTTCAAACTTGGGTGATATTGATGGGCGGAATTTCCTAAAAATTTTCCCCCTATTCGCTCTTAATATCTGCCCGGTAGAATTGCTTCATTGTCCACGAAAGTTATTCGAAAGCATAACGCGTATTGTGTTCTTGAATTTTATAAGGATTATTTACTCCATTTACCCTTATGTCTGTTAAAAAACAGTATATTCTAGGTTTACTTCCAAATCACAATAAATAATAAAGATTCGAGGTTATTTCTAAGAAGCTCAAAATATTTGGAATGGTATTTGAGGACTGTAATTTTGAAGCTTTCAACAAATTAATTCATAAGTATCTAATATAATAATCACGAATGTGTGCATAATTGAATGAAAATTCATCTAGTTTTGAGTTATTCTGTATCGATTTCTTTAATTTTAAATTTTCTAAATTAATCCTATGGTTGTGTTCTTGTATGTGTTGCGCAACGCTGGATTTATAAATTTGGTTGTGTCTGAAGTGAGATAAGTTTCCTTTGAATCTATTCTCTATTTTGCGTTTTGAATATTAGATTCAAAGAAGAGATTCAAAAGAATAGCTTTAAAGAACACTTAGCTCACTTAAGACAACCAAATTAATACATCCAAAATGTCATTGGTGCGTTCAGAGGTCGCTGACACGATCTCAATGACCACCAGGCTATCTAGTTTCCTCCCTTTGTGTCCGCATTCCAAAGGGTTCTCCGCGAATGCAGATTGGGAAGTTCCCAATCGGTAGCACCTTAGATGTTCGGCCACTCTCACCTTTATCTTTTTGCCGCATTGTCCGATATACCCCATCCCACAATCATCAGAACTGAGCTGGTAAACCCCCGGTCGGTCTTTGTCTTCCACCTTATCTTTCACAGGCGGTAATGACCTCTCTAGACTGCATGGAGTGTAGAAACCTGCTTTCGAGTGCGCAGGTAGAAATAATATTGTATACTGTAGATGGTTTAAAACTGCACCTTGTAAATGAAAGTTGAAATAATATATGCTTTCGTTCTCAAAGCATTGATAATTTTCGTTGAAATGATTCCGAAGATAACAATATAAATAAATTGTAATATTCTTTCAGCTACTAATTAAACAAATACTCTCCACATCGATATCTTTATGAAGGCTAGAGTTTAACATTACGGGGGATAAAATGGAACTTTCAGAAGGAAAATATTCGGATCCTCTCTTATTTAAAATATATAAAACCATTGTGATAGTTAAGAACGATATTTATCCCGATTACTCTAACGACAACTTCTTCCTCGGATGAGAAACCAAAAAGTTTTAGGCGACGCGTAAGTTAGACTACGCGACGAAATTTTCTTAAAGTTACGCTCCAACTAAGTAATTTTTACTTAGATGTGGTTACTCGAAACTTAATCTCACGTGACTTCTATGCAATCAGATAATAGAATGAGCTAATGAAGAAACCTTTTATGTTGGATTGTAAGAGAGTAAAGGCAGTTTCAAAAATGTTCACCGGTAAAAATCTCGACAATTCATTCACTTTTCTCTTTTCCGCGGCATTCATTGCTCATTGTCTAATCATTGTATTATCCCGGAAAGCTTTGACAGCGAAGGTCCATCCGTGCATAAGTGCCATCGTAGGGAATCGAACCGGAGACCACATAATAATAACCGGAGACCGGTGGTCCAAGGCGGTTTGCAGGCTTCGCTAACGTCTGCTTGTGAAAAATTAGGAAAAACCCGAAATCGCGTGTGGGAATAAGGAGAGAAGGATTTAAAGATAATGGACTGGCTAGGGAGTAGCAGGTATACAAAAGGGGTTCACTGAATTCCGCGTATGCTGAGAGATATGAATAGCGGGGGAAGGAGTGTATAGGACTGAAGGATCTAAGAAACAATGGTGAGGTCTAAAGAGAAACGAAGTGAACAGCAGGGGTTGGGGGATCAAAGATGTGCGACAGATGCCCAGCCGTGAAGGTGCTTTTTAAATCTCAGTATCTCCTTTTCTTCATAGGGAGTTCTTCCTTGACGCTCTTTTCGACAAACGGATGCCTCACACTCCTCACTTTCTTTTCATAATGCATTTAACTCCCCTTGATATCCTCTGCGAAATGCGCATGAACAGTTTCTGAAAACTGGTACCTGGCGTTAATCCTTTTCTGAGAAATTGCACCCGACGGTCCCCGGAATTCAGCGATCGGAGAATTCTTAAATTTCTGATGCATTAATAGCCGAATTCCATTTCCTTTACTTTCACCAGGAAGAGCTTTTAATGCAAAAATATAAGAGAGGCTTCCGGATGGTCATTTGAGCAGCGCGTTTTTCTTGGATGAAAGCAGTCCCGGGTTCGATTCCTGGTGGGATACCATGTGCGAAATAACCTCCGCTGTCGAATCCCTTTTCATAATACTACTCATAAAAGCGGGAAATAATTAACGTTGAGTTATTGATAAGACTTGCGTGATGGTGATTTTCTTGGAATAATCATAGCATAAATATTTTACCTCATTATTTTGTATAAATATGGGTTCAGCAAGTTCGTAACCCTCTTTTGCTTTAAAATATCATATGGTCTTTTAACTGCGATAAATGACTTTTTAAAAACAATGGGTTCTTACTGATTGAATCTTCATGGATTTTCTAAATTCTGACGAATCTAACGTAATCTAAACATGATATTTCAGGATTCACATCTTGCTATTTGGAAACACTGACAGAGCCAGGACATCCAAGAGCAATTTGTCGGAATCAGAATCTTAACTTCTTTTCTTCGATTTAACGATTAATATTTTTTTTATAAATGAGTTATAGTCCTCAGTATTCAATGCAGCCGGAAATTATATGAAGGTGGAAAAATGTTGGGTCTCATAAAGAATGAAGAGAAATCTGTTCCTAATTTACACTTCTCTTTTAAAATATAATTCCTTACGATCTACCGAAAATTTTCCAGCAATCGCTGGTATCGCTTTCCTTTAGACCTCGCAATAGCAGCCCTCCTCATCGGACGGAGCGTAGGCACATGGGTACGCACCGGCCTAGCCGCGGCAAAGGCAAAATTCCGGTGTTGCCAAAATGTAATAGAAGGGCGGGTGGAAGGGGTAACGAGTGACATTTGAAACCCCTCAATCTTATGCACCACGTAGTACACCGTTCGATTTTTTCTGGGCCGACTGTACATACCACTTTAAGACGTGGATTTTTTCCGTTCCCAGATGTACTGCAACTATCGCTCGCCCCATTCGATGGACCAAAAGAATTTAAACATTCTTCCGTCTTCTTCTTGCCTCTAAAAGAGTGGAGTCTCGTCTTTTGAAGGACTGATTTTGTGGGAGTAAAATCAAGATATCTCGAAGCAGAGCAATCTATATCCGACCCTCGGAGCCGATACGAACTCGGAAATAAAATATTATCTATCATTTTATCTCAACGCAGAAAAAATTAAAAGTCATTTTTCGGTGTTTCCTTTCGTCTTAAGAAGTAAACGTATCGAGTTAGCTAGGAAATGAGTTTTTCGTGAGATTTTGAGCCTAGTTTCGAAGATATTGATACTCTACCACTATGGTTAACAAACGTCGTTATTCTTCCCCAATTGTCTATGTGGTAAAATATGCTTCATTGTAGAGTGAAAAATTACCAAAATTAAATAATAAGACGCTCTCTTTGTACGACCAGAGAGACCAGTCTTCAAAATCATGATGTAATGCAGCCATCATTACGCAACCCGGTTATAACGCTATCCCGCTTAAGACGCGGTTCTTCCCCGAAAATCGTGTTAACTGGGTTTTACCTTAATTAGATGGGAATATAGTGCACTGCCTCGGTAGTTTCTGTTTTCTTGTCTGCAAACACATCCTACCACGAAGTTCATCTACAACTTGTGAAGAGCAGTGTTCAGTTACCTTTGATTCTCTTGAATCCGTTAAGAAATGTTTTTCTTGTTCTGAAGTTCATCGGAATGCAGATTCACATTCCCAATATGTTTGATGATGACGTTGTCAATTTATGCAAATTGAGGATGAGTTTTCCTTTAATGTCTTTAGATATCTTCAAAGTAGGAAGGATATTAAAACATTACGGAGATGGAAGTGGATAACATTGAACAATAACAAAAGAAATGCTGATCGGTTGTGCATTGTTCTGCTTTATTACAGGATGAAAGCAACTGCAGTTAAACCCAGTTAAGACGCTCTTACGTAGTGAAAACCGCGTTATAGGCGGGATAACGTTATAATCGAGATGTCACAATTTTCTATTTTTCTATAGTACATCAGAAAACAAAAGGAAAGACATTTTTGCCTCTTTCATTTTTAAAGTTTCTTACACCGTAAATACGAAAAGAAATCTTAGGTTTGCTGTACTTTCCACAGCTGTAGATTTGTAAAGAATCTGCGAATTATTATTGTGTTTTACTGTTGCCTTTCTTTGTAATTTTTTGAGAATGATCTGCTTTTCATATAGAGTTTTTTTGTTACTTAATATCGGCCATTTTTATTCCGCAATGAAGTAATTTTACCAGATAGATAATTATGGAGGAATAAAGTAAACTATTTTATGAAATGAGGCGGAGGATTGTCACGTTGCAGCGTATCTATTGACGGGGAAAATCCGCCTTGTAATCGGGTAGCAATGGGATCGAATGAAAACCTAGGCTAGTACTAGGCGGATTTTACTGTAAATTTTGATGCTCTGCCGCTGGTTACAATGACCTGATTCAATTCTTGAACATTGATTCAATTTTTCTAGTTATTCACCGTGTTTTCAGATGCAACATTTTAATTGACAGTTATCTCATGGCTAGCACAAGGCATTTACGACAAATTTACTGGCTTTTCCTAATTTTGGTCATTCATTTGGCATTCTGAGCCTTCGATACGCATTTGCGGAATGAATATTTCTTGATTGAATGTTTCGATTTAACTACAGCGGATGAGTTTCATAAATTAAATCCATGCTCCGGGATGGAGCGATACCGAAATATTCGAAAGCGTTTCCTTCATCACGGGGATGGATTATCCCTTCTGCTAACTTTAATCACAGTTCCGTAGCAACCCTTGGTGTTTCTCTTTCGCCTTTTCTCTCCCCTGCAAACAGAGTTTGTTTATTTCGGTTGCCAAGGGTGAATTTACAAGTAAGCAATCGGCACTTTCTCCTAAGTTTCTATTTATAGAATGGCGGGAAATTATCATTATAATTATTGGTGATGATTATTCATTGGAAGAGAGGTAAAGCCATGGCGCAATGAATCGGAAGATATTATCACCTTTATTGGAAATTTATCTTTCTCGGGACTTAGAAGAGGTTGATTCAAAACAACGGAAGTAGCCCAGGGCCGTGCCGAGATCAACCGGGGAGTATTATGTTATTCCGAAGTTATGTTGAGGCGCGGATTTCTTTTAAGTATTATCTTTTCATAGACAATACGACGATTTCTGGAGTTTGCTCACTGCATAGATGAATCCAGTTTAAGAGTTTTCTTAAGAATTGGTATTTGATTATAACTATTCAAGCTATAGTAAAAATTATGCTTATTAAGTTTCGTGGTAAAACTTCTTGTATAATTAATTTAGAATAAAATTTTTCATTAAATAATTGAACAAAACCAATTATAATTTCCGATCCTTAGAATGCTTTACATCGTTAAATTTCCTTTGTTTTAATTTTAAAGTGCTAATAATTAGATTGATAATAGTGGAATGACAATAAGTACTACTATTATTTACATTGATTTTAATGACGCCAATAAAAATACATCTTGTAATAAGAGGAATCTTTAAAATAATGGACATTTCAAAGCATTTACACATAAGGAGCGCTTTCGTGAATGCCAGCCCTGTGCGCCAATTCATCTCAGGCCGGCCCTGCTTAGGATTTCGTTTTACATGACGACCAAAGTGAAATAAATTAAAATTTTTTTTGCAATGAAGTAATTGTCAAAGTGTTTATCTTATGTTATCTTAATACTTACAAGTAAACTGGTTTAAAAAGAATCTACTTGGGTGTAAACTGGCTTAGTGCTGCAGCCCTTTAATCAGTGTCAGAGATCGAAAGGAAAACTTTCGCCCCAAAATTCTGGATTATCTTTGAAAGCTACGTTTGGCGTATGTTTCATGGCTTCATCATGGTATTGAAAGATAAAAGAGTTTATTAAATAAATTGAATCAACGCCTAAAATATGCAAACGTGACGAATTGTTTGGTAAATGGGCATTCGTTGGGGTGCATTGAAATTATTTTCTATCAAAGCTGACAAATAATTCGAGCATAACGTTGCATGTGAACCAAGAAAACTCATGTTTTACCTCAAAATGTATCCGGTTGCTTATTTATCAATTCATCGTCAAAATCAAAAATGAAAAGAATGATGTGTTAATGAATCACGCTTTTATTTCGTTCGAAGTATTTTTCGAAGAACGTAAATATTTATGCGTATTTCGTTTTTCTTTCAAAAACCATTTATTCATTCTCATTTATATTTAATTACTCCATCCTATTATCAAAATTATATCAATAAAAAGCCGAATTCTGGTTTGATGAGGCCCTAAGATACTAATGAAGGTAATGGTCCCCTTTATATGCCCTGCTACTATTTGCCAAATCGTCCCTGATTTTTTTCATTTAATGTATTCTATATGAAAATTTATGGAGTTAATTGGCATCTAAAGCCATTCTACATTATATATGTATATATATATATATATATATATATATATATATATATATATATATATATATATATATATATATATATATATAATATGCATAGTTTTCTCTTACTTTAATCTTTTTGAGACCCAAGAAAGTGGGGCCCTAATCCAAGGTATTTCTCGAATAATACTACAAAACTCGCGTGAGTATCGTGAAAACAACAAAATTTCATTTAAATATATGTATAAAATTAATGTATGTATTTTGTAAATAAAAGGAAAATACTACGAATAAATCTTATGTTCTGGGTTTTTGAGGAACTTTTCCGTCGATTCGCACGGATTTTTCCAGGAAAATTAGTGAGTCAATCGAAATGAGGAAATAATTATATCGTTATATTATAGTAATGATATTATATTATAGTAATTATATAGTATATATAAGTAATTATAGTAATGATATTGAATCGTGAATTCTCGTATAAATGTAAATAGAATTTAAAATTACAGCTGTTTAAAAATATTGATCTATTTGAACGAACCAGCTTTATTTTCGTTGGTATGTACTATAACAATCAAAAGCGTTGCCGTTGACAAGGTAGAAAGCAATACTCATTACAAATATTTACTTCCTTGTTTTCTCTTCCGAAAAGAATAAGTCTAATCACGCCAAATCTTTGATTTCTTTACATCAGCTTTTGTTGATATTTCAATTCCATATAAGCTAATCCTGTAATTCAGCATGTCAAATCATTGGTATTACTATGAAAATTGAAGTAGATATAGCAAGAACAACTGCACTGAGTTATTCAATAAAAACCGCTAATCCTAACTCTAACACACCCAACTCATTTTAAGATATTACGAATAATTTATAGCCGATTAAGAATGAATTTGGTCGGGTTGGGAAATCATGCCATACGTACAAATATTTTAATTGGCTAAATTGCATTTTTATCTCATACAATAGTTGAAAAGCTTCGATTAAATGCTCAAAGAAGTCTAAATGGAAATGGAAACCCACGGCCTTTTCGGCACTTCCTGAAGCAGTTGCTTACGTTTAAATAAATCAATTATCTAGTCTTGTTTGTCGCTTGTGAAAATAAAATTGAAAATTCTTTCTTCCTAGATTTGTATATGCAGATTAAACACTTTTCTCTTCAGCTTCGTTGACAGTCATTGTTTTCATGTGAAATTAAGTGAAGATTGCCAAAATAAGAGATCTGAGGAAATTCACTCTTTTTGGCTGCAATCGAAGTCAACAAGGCGTTGCTAACCAAATTTATATTTGGCCGCCATAAAAAATTCGATGCTGGAAATATACCGCTTTAATGCTTTAATCCATTGCTCTAGCTCATGATTTCATAACTGCGTTGTTGAATATCTATGATTTCATATGTATATAATTACTTGTAGACAATATCTAGAAAATACGTCAACGTTTTCTTAAGATACTCCATATTCTGAGACCATTTATCATTTAAACAAGACTTTTTCATTTATTAATGAAGGCATACTTAAGTTCATCTGCTGGATATATATTGATTCATTTATGTTTTATGACTGTGAACAGGAATGGCAGTCATTTGAGGTGCACATACATTAGCCTGCATTTACCCCAATCAAAAGGGGAGCCTCCCGAACGCAGTACGTCGTACAAAGTTGTTTAACAAACAACGCTATTGCAGCAAAGTCAGCAAAACTGCAATCAGATTTACAATTTCAATTACTTTACCCACCAACACAGGTATGCAACTTTGCGATTTGCTACAATATCCTTTCACTTTATGTTAGCTTAAATTTAGTGATCTGTGTTTTATTTTAAGTAAATCTTAGTGAAGTCAATTTTCCTTGGAAGTGATATTTACAGTTCATTTTTTCCAACTTATTCATGAAAAAGAGCGGTATTCAAATAAGGGAATGCGTGGAATTCTTAAGGAAGAAGTGGTGTTTCTGAGAGAACGATCCAAACTATCTTGAGATCAAATTCGTTCTTAAAGTAAGTTCCCGTTCCTTTATTGATATTACCTCGGTGTTCCTACAGCCAAACCCATACAAAGAGGAAATTATTTGCTTCAGTAATCGCTTTTAATAGGAATATATCTTTATAATTAATTGCCTTATTACCGGTAAGAATGAAAAATAATTGTGTTTACTATCTCTGAATGACGTATTTTCCATTTTGGATCAATTAACATTCCTTAAATAAATAAAATATATATGAGATTATCGGTATGAAATACTTGGCAGACAAATGAAGAACAATAACTAAGATGTTACTGAACCAGTTCTGAGAGTTATACCAACCAGTTTGCTCTGCCGAGAAATAATATAAGTTGATCATTACTGTTAAACATATGTTTGGAATGTTTAAATTATAAAATTTTGAATTTAGTTATGTCGTATTTAAAATAATTTGTCTGTGGATGCCGTTTTTGACTATTAATATAACAATATTTGCAGTTAGACTGTCAGTCCGGTGGCAACTTGTACAGTAGCCAATGACATGGTATGCTACAATATACATAATACAACATAACTGACAATTACAGAACGTACAGAATGTATCAACTACTTACAACAATAAAATATTATAAAGAAATAATTCCTTGCTACTATATTACAAAATATACAACAATATTGCAACACATCTGATAGCCAGCTACTACTATATAGTACTTCAACCCTAATGCACGTATAAGTCATACGTAATTGCATTAAGCTTACTTACCAAATTCCGATATAATTACTCTCTCTCTTAATTACTTTGTACATGCTATTTACTCTCTCTTTAATTTATTTATACTCCAGTGCAACACAAACATGACATACACGCATGCACTTTTGGTACGTTATTGTTACTGCACGATATTGTTGCAAGATTGCACTCGATGATTTTCTTTATCGCCGTTTCCTTCCGATCCTACTAGCATTTCCATCTTTCTTGAGAGCGTTTTCCGCTCTGATTCCTTCGCCGATTTAGTGTAAGGACAGTTTTCTTTATGATTATAAAAGGATCCACAATTTGCTGTCATCTGCAAAATCTAACCTGCGAGAGAGGTGCAGTCTTCAAGGGAATCATGCTTTACCGGTTCTGAGATAATTTCAAACTTAAATAAACCGGAGCCATTACTTAGCTGCATTGTGTTTAAAACGCATTTGACATTGAGATATAAGAATTTGTTTCTGCCGACGACAGTGAACCTTTTCAGGGATGTTTTAGAATCCTTTTCATTGGAATATATAAATGATATTAAAGTGAAATGGGACTTACTTAATCATGATTCGAACCTTTATTTTACACGTTACTTTTAGGGAATAGAAATGATCCGAAATTGAAAAGGACCGTTATTTAATGCGGAATAAAAACCTGACCGGAACCGGAAAAAATAAAATTCGTGAACCGATGCAGAAAACAACCTCCTTAAAATCGGAACGGAATAAATAACTTTATTACGTTCCGATTTTAAGTTCGCAACAGCGTACATTTTACATAAGTGTAATCAAACTCATGTTATTATGACTTGCAACTAGCTGGTAATAAGTTTCGCTCTAAAATTTGGTGTGAAATAAGAAAGGGGAAATAATTAGACAAACTTTCGGAGGAATATGGCATTACAATGGTCGAAGGAGCAAATAGGTTCGACAAAAGAAGAGAGTCTAATCCTATTATGCGTTTGCATTTGAATCATTGAAAAATGATTGAAGTTTATTTGCAGTTAAATAAAAGCAAATTATCGAGGGACTAAGTGAAAACCGCGATTCCAGTGAGATACACGGATTGCGTAATGCCTCACATCACAATTTTGGAGAATGGTCTACTTCTTCTTAGAGTCTTAGCTGCTTACTTCTGTGCACTTTCCACTCCACAATGAGCAGATTTTGCAAGATTGATAATTGGGAAAAAAGCGATTTCCCTAACAGCAGTGGTGACGATCTCTCCGAGACTACGCTCAAAAGCCAAAGAAATACTCTTTTTCTAGTTTTTTTGTCTGTATGTTCGCGTCTTAAGATCGAGAAAAGAAACACCGGAAAACGTCATTTTGATGTCCCGAGAAAAAGTGATAGAAATGAATTCACTCGATATCGAGTTCCGACGGGGTGATTACTTCGAGATATCTTCATGTTTTCTCGCAAAATTACTCATTTGAAAGAAAATCGCCCGTTTAGAGAGGAAGGCGACACATATGTCAAATAAGGAGAACTGCGGGAGCATCTTAAACGGGTCTTACTGTATATGGCATTTCACAAAGCTCTCTAGGTTGTTTTAGATACCATTCTGCTTTTATCTATCTCTATTTCGTACCGTTAGTCTCACTTAATTATGTTGATAGCATTGAGACCTAGAGATGTTCTTTATCAAGTTAATCTCTGCTTAAAATTGATTTTCTTGCGGTTCTGCTGCCCGTGGCGGATTTTCATCGAAATCCATCGCAATTCAGTTCTCGGGAAGTTTGTCTCAGGATGCTAAAATAAGTCTAATCTTTTTCTTGTTTTTATTTTTTTACTCTTTCAGTTGCTTCAATGCAGATACACTTGAAAGGGCTCATTTTGGTGATGGAAAATTTATCCAAGCCAAAGAGTATACCGGTTAATTCCTGTAAATGAGCTTAATAGTGTTCGGATATAATTAATTTTAAAGGTGAAGTAACTTCATTTTTTAAGGAAGCGCATTGCTTTGTTACTTTTCCGCTATAGAAAGTGATATTATATCACATAATCATAAAATTTACGTGGAAATTCTTTTACAGTTCCTTATATCTCTAGTTACTATACTGTCGAACTCTTTCAATTTAGCTAGATTTAAAAAATTATTTGGCATTCACTGAAAATTTTGCTTTTCTGTTATCTGCAATCAAATTTTAAAGATCACAGCTTTTATCTTTAAGGGAACAAAATATTATCTTACGAAAACGAAGGTATGGAAGGGCAAAATATGCCCTCTCTCGACTTTTTTTTTAATTAAGACTATCTTTAATTGTTTCCATCTGCAGACCAGCAAATTAAGAGATTACTCAGAGATCGATTACTCTAAGAGAATATATTTCTCAAAAGTGAAAGAATACTTTAAGGCTTCTCTTATAGGTACCCTTTAACATTTTCTCATCCACTTTTTCTCCCAATCCATCTTTATTAATTTTTTATCATTTTGAAATGTCACTATCTGTACGTATAAAAGCGATTCATTCTAGAGTGCACGAACTTACTATTTGGAGTCATTTTTCTGGGGGAATTTTCAGGAATTTAGATTAAACGTTGATGATTCCACGCGTGATAATCCATCTCGCGTATTAATCGAAGATATGAACTGATGACTCAGTGAAAAGATGACATCTCGCATTTTCATGGCATGTAAGTTTTAAAATATCATTCCTATTCAACCGCTATATTCGTAATTTTCCATTGCCCATAAAATTATAAAAATGAAATGCTTAAAAGCGTTTTTTATTAATTATCTTGGTTCAAACATCTTTAACTGTACGCTTAGCAGGTTGCAAATGTTTCAGGAGTCACCAAAATGGGAGGTGGTGACATTATTCATCACAAAGTGATCATTGATTTAGCATTCGATGGTATTCGTAAGATACGTTAGTCTGTCGTTAGAAGCAAAGCCATAATACGTTCTTCATATAAATTATCAGGATGCTGTACAATATTCATCAATTCAAGCTTTTGCAGGTCTCCATTCTTAAAGTTAAGTGCCCTAGAATGGAAAGATAAAGTAAACTTAGATATGATGTTTAGCTGGCAATGTGGGTTAGGTTTAAAATTAAAATTGCTGGGATTTCTTTCATTCATTGGCCCCATTAATGCTTCTAAGAATCAAGGACAGAGACATAACTAAAACAATCACTTGTGATACATTTTGACGATTTTTAGTATCAATGTTCTGAAAACAATGTTCTTATTGGAACTTGCTTACTTAGCAATGAACACGGTTAAAAGCAACCGAATTTTGTATTTTCATTGTTTTTGCTTATTACGAGTAAAAGTTGCTTGCATACTGCAAGCTATAAGTTGAATGCAGTATCGTACCAAGTAATGCCTCAAAACAATTTTGAAAACATCGCGCAAAAGACCGCCTGGCGTCGAACTAAAGACCCAATCGTGCGATACAATTGCATATTAATATTATATAAGTGCTATTCTGACCTGAACCAAAATTTCAGTACAATATCTTATCTGGAAGGTCCTAAAATAAGATTACGCTATCCCCCATTGAAATACGTGGTAGAATAGAAATGACGCTCAGGCATGGAACCAAGAACCGTCAGAAAACGGCGAATACCGTATATGAAACATATGAATTGCCTCTATCTACATTCCATTTTCTATCATTCCCGGTTATCGAATAAGCATTAAAAATAATCTAAGAGACAAAGGTTCTCCAAGCGCCGACAGCGGCCACCGTCTAAGGGCGATTCCCGGGAAACGGATAATCGCTTAGAACGGTCATTTTGTAACATTTCTTCCCTTGGTAATATAGAAGACTACCTCAACTTCAACCTCCGAGATTTTGGTTCCTCTATCTTACCGATAAATACCTCAAAATAATTTTCAAGAATCCGCGCAATGCATTCTTATGGGAAAATTGCTATTTTTGGGACATTCTGGTATCGAACCTATGATAGCTAGTGTCGATGTCTGAATTATTCTGACGTCTAGAGTGTAGGGCCAGTACGTCGAAAAAATCTGAAGTCGACGGCGGTTGTGGAACATGGTCAGAATTCGTATCCCCTATATCTATATAGGTATATCCGGAGAGTTAGCTATATATAATAGACATGGCCTGAAAAGTCCCGAGCCTAACATAGAGATGTCGCCACTAGTAACTTTTTTCTGCACATTTCACTTGAGAACCAACCTTAAGATGGCACTGTTTTTAATTTCATGACAATTCATGTATTAGTTCCCGAATGGCAGCTGATTGTTTTCACGAAGTTTAGGCATTTCGCGAACGATGGAAAAAGACGAGTTTCGAGTTTTGATTAAACATTGTTTCTTGATGGGAAAAAACACTGTCCAAGCCAAAACTTGGTTAGATAAATGTTACCCAACATCCTCGCCTTCGGAAGCGACAGTGAAACGGTGGCTCGCGGACTTTAAACGTGGTCGTGTCAGCACCAAAGACGCCGAACGCCCTGGACGCCCCTCCGAGGCCATCACTTCAAAAAATATTTAAAAAAAAGTCCATCTCATCGTTTTGAACGATGGTAAAGCAAAGTTGCGTGAGATAGCAGAGTCTGTGGGTATATCGATGGAACGCGTTGGAAATATAATGCATGAACATTTGTGGATGAAGAAGCTTATCGCGCGATGGGTGCCGCGTTTCCTGACTCCGGACCAGAAGCAAAGACGTGTGGAGGATTCCGAGCGTGGTTTGGCCTTGTTTCAAAAAACAAAAAGGACTTTTTGCGCCGATTTGTGACGATGGACGAATCTTGGATACATTATTACACTCCTGAGTCCAATCGGCAGTCTGCAGAATGGTTGGAAGCGGGTAGCAGTCGTCCGAAGCGTCCAAAGACCCAATGGTCAGCTGGGAAGGTTATGGCGAGTGTTTTATGGGACGCGAGTGGAATCATTATGATTGAATACAGTGATACCTCGAGATACGAGTTTAATTCGTTCCGTAACCTTGCTCGTATGTTAAATTGCTCGTATCTCAAAGCAATTTTCCCCATTGAAATTAATTGAAATGCCATTAATTCGTTCCAGGCCCCAAAATGCCACCCCAGTTGTTCTTGTTACGTGTTTTTGAATAGGAAAAATGTATATATAAATGACAAATATTGTATAAAAACATAGTAAAAGATAACGTAAAAAATAAACTTTGGCTTTATAAAGTGTATTTGTATTCTGGTCACTAAAATGCAACTTAAACACAACTTAAATGCTGCTTTATGCTTAATTTTAGTTACTGCTTTTTTCTTCACTGGTCTTTGCCTTTTCTCGCCGGATTAAAAAAAAAACATGTCCAAGGAGGTTTGTTCCTTCTTCCCTTTCAGAATGTTGCGGAAATGAGTTAGGCGATTAATCTTCTCCTCTGTCGTTATGTAAGTCCTATTCGGCATCTTCTTCCAGAAAAGCTCCGTCTCGTCACAGTTGAAGACTTGCTGGGGGATGTGTCCTTTGGCTTCTATCGGTTCGGAAAAAGTTCTGAGATAATCCTCAGCTGCCTGCAGATCCGAACTTGCAGCCTCACCATGCCTGACAACGTAGTAAATGTCGGTCCTTTTCCTAAAGTTGTCGAATCAGCCTCGACTGGCTTTAAACGAGTCTTACGATGCCTCGTCCGTGGAAGTGCGCGGGGTCTGATTCAGCAAATCACCGTCAATTGCTCGTGCTTTCTAGCATATGATACCCTTTATTAAAATATCGCCTTAAAGCTGCTTCTCCGTCACTCAAACCATCAGCAGTTTCATGGAGAGAGCTCCGGAGCTTAGAAATTATTGTAACGCCCTTAGCTGGCGTTATACCCTTTATTGACTTCTTCTGTTTAAGCACAGTACATATCGTTGAAGTACTACGCCCGTACTACCTCGCCAAGTCAGCTACTCGCACATCTCGCTCATTTTTTCTATGATTTCGCGCTTTAATTCAATAGACGTCATCTTTTTTTGAGCATTGACATTTCCTCTCACTTTCTTCGGACCCAAGGTTATAGAAAGAAATGTGTCAAAGTATTTAATTGCACAAAAAGCACAAAGCCCTAGAAAAACTTACCAAAGATGCTTCGACAGCGAGGTAAACAAGTATACTGTGGGGATGCGTGGGATAATGCGATACGCACGAGGCACAGTAAACTGTTGGGTCGTGTGCAGCCGGCCGTTCCTCGTGTCTCAAATGTTGCTCGTATTTCAAAGCAAAACTTCGCTCGCTCGACGGCTCGTATCTCAAAAAACTCGTATGTTAGGGCACTCGTATCTCGAGGTATCACTGTACTTGGAAAAGGGAAAAATAATCACAGATGACTACTACGTTGCTGAACTGGACCGTTTGGACATCGAGATCAAGATAAAACGGCCACACATGAAAAAGAAGAAAGTGCTGTATCACCACGACAACGCACCAGCTCATTCGTCAATGAAAGCGACGGTCAAATTGAGTGAATTGCGGTACGAATTGGTTTCACATCCCCCGTATACACCAGATCTGGCACCCAGCGACTACTATCTATTCCCAAAGATGAAGAGATTTCTTCAGGGGAAGAAATTCACGTCAAATGAAGAAGTCATGTCCGAAACAGAGGCCTATTTTGGAGGACTTGAGAAATCATTTTTTTCGAAAGACAACGAAATGCTCGAGGAGCGGTGGAATAAGTGCATAGCTCTAGATGGTGATTATACTGAAGAATATAAAAGGTTTTCAGGTAAAAATTGATTTTTTATTTGTTAAGCTCGGGACTTTTCAGGCCATGTAGTAATAGATAGATATCCGGATAGTTAGCTATATATAATAGATATTTAATTCAAGCGATAGAAGAGGTGTATGTAAGTGCCCTCTGAGAAGTAAATTCCAATTAAATCGATAAAAACGAATCTGATTAATCATTAAAGAGTTAAAACTTAATTGGAAATAATTTGGCTGACATCTGGAAATTGCTTAAATGTCTGTAAATCCCGTAATCTAGCTTAACTAAGTCTAGCGTAGTTTCAAACTGAATTATGTGTAGTATCGTCGGACAGCACTGTTGCTAAGGGAATGAAGAATTGTGAGAATATACGGTAAGACTGCTATTATCAAAAATTACATAAGCAATCTTAGTGGATTAAAGATATATTTAGTAAATGATCAATTGCAGCTTTCCATAAGATTGGAACTTCTCCCAATCCGAAGTTAACCATCTTTTTAACTATCATTTAAGGATTTATATCATTTTTTAAAATCCGCCTTATAAGTGGGTAGGAGAGCTTCTTAAGCGGTATTTTTACCGTGTTTTTAGTGTTAAAGGGGCCAATCGAAAACCGCGCATTACGTTGGAAGCGGGAGCGTATTAAACGGGTTTATCTATACTTAGTCACACAAATTATTCTTCGATATTAAAGGAAGTTTGGTTAAATATTTTATGGACAAAGTGAAAGTTAACTCATTCCTATGTCGACGCAATCTCACTCCTGACACACTCAAATTTTTTTGTTATATTTGTCTTTCCAGCGCAATAATTTCGACCCAATTAAGATCCATCGCTTTGTTTCATCAACTCTCTTCAAGGCTACCGTAAGGCCTTCATTCGTCCAAGGTTATTCTCTCTTCGATGTTATTGCACCAACGTCTTTCCTCTTAAATTTGGGAGAATGTTGTTTTACTTTGTATCTACATTCATGCTTCGTGAATTCCGTTTTACGCTTCGGACATCGTTTTACACATTTAAAATAGGATTAAAAATTTAGATGCCGCAAAACGCGTCTAAAAAGCTCCCGCTTAATACGCTGTTTTCTATCGGTCCATTTCTCTTAAAAAATTTACCGCTTAACAACAGCTTGTAAAACGGATTATTCCCAAGCAGAGATTAAGACTGAAAGTTCTCCTCTTCCATCTAACCTGTAGTTAAATATACTAATAAGAACATAAATAATATATAGGAAAATAGAAAAAGAGAGAAAATCTTAAGGAGTTGTGGGTGTGAAAGAAAAAACACAGGTATTGATAGTAGCTAAGGAAAAATATTCACAGCAGGAAAACGCCCAAAAAGTTGGGAGGTGTGAAAAACCTGCACAATATTACAAGATGAAAGCATAAATTAAAAGATGTAAAGGAAAACTGAGAATCACGGAAGCGATGCATTGAAAAAATACAAAATTATTCAAAATGTATAAAAGAAAATCAATAACAGAAGGAATTGCAATCGTCCTCTTATAAAGTAAAAAATAATAGAAATCGCTAGGAATTTAGTATTTAAAGAAGTACTAAGATAGCAAATTTAGAATTGATCATGCCGCAATGGGTCCGGTATGTAAATAAATCGATGTATTAAAAGTAATAATTTTGATTAAATCCATATAATTTCATTAGATTCAGAATTAAAAATCTGGGGCAGTACCGATTAGATGAATAGAACAATCTCAATTAACATTATAGGAATATAAATCATAAGGAAGAGGCAAAAGAAAAACCTGTCCGGTGGATGTTTCATATATAATTTTTTATTATTTCATTTTTTCTTAAATTTTTTATGACAACAAAGTCCTTTTTAAACTATATTAGTTTTAATTGATTTTTTTCCTTTCCTCGCTATATTTTCACGGTTTTATCATCGTTCTTCTTATGTGAGAATTTTCCGTGGAATTCTCTGCTCCATCAACTTCAGTTGGTGAGATTTTTTTAAATCTTTCCTCTTTTACCCCTTCTATTTTTATGCGTTTAATTTTATGTATTTGTTCTCTCTATTAACCTCATGTAAGATTATCATAAGAGGTTATGAGGCCCACACGGGCCTAACCTCGCCTAATAAAGTCTTATAAGAATAATAGAATAGTAGCGAAAAATACTTATCTGCCATTCAGTGTAAATGAAGGAGCCCCTTTATTTTAGGGTGCTTTATCGATGCTCTATATTTGAAGAGGAGAGAGGGTTTACACTTGAACCCGGTTAACACGCTCTTACCGAATGAATTTCGCCTTGTTAGCGGGGTAGCGTTTGATCTGTATGTTACACATTGATATATTAGAAAACAAAAGGGAAGGGATTTTTGGATCTTTTTAAATCACCACCTTAAATGAATCATCTGCTTAATTTAGATATCGATAGAGTCCGCCATTTTCCTTTGTTACTTCATTTTAACCGTTTTTCACTCTTCAAAGAATCAATTTTTACGAGATAAACAACAAAGTAAGAATAATGTGAACAAATTTCGGTGAATCGAATGGAGCTAACGATTGGCTGTAGTGGGTTGCAGTGCATTTGGGGGCAGGAAAAAACCGCGTCTTGAGCGGGTAGAAGAGAGTCGTAAGCTGTATCTATAACGTGTTTCGCGTAAAAGGGACACCGCGTATTAAACGGGTTTCACTTTGTATAGTTAACAATCATCCTCTATATATTATATTAAAACAGTTTTTTGGTGATCGGGGCTTTTCTCCCTTATTACACCACCAATATGTATAAATGAATGACCATTTGAAGGGAAAAGTTTTCAGGTTCCTGCTAAAAATAGTCCGACAAATTAAATATCCACAATTTGTTACAAATATTGAATTAACATTTTAATCAACGCGTTGCGTACTGGACGAAAAAATGTCCGGCTTGCTATATACAGATTTAATTTGTTTATTTAGTGAGGTCTGTAAACAATTTTCAAAATTGGATAGATATATTTATTCACGGTCTTAAAATATTTAAACAGGTTTCGCAGTTAATATTATAGTCTCCATGAACGAATACCTCGACGTCGTACACATCCACAACAGTTTGATAAGCAAGTAAGCATAATTGCATCTTATGAGAGCAGAACGACAGCGAAAGAAACATGAATTGCCGAATATGAAAGTTTGAGTCATGGTTTTATCGTGTGGTATGTTTGAACAATATTGCATCATATTACTTCCCGGTAGTTTTAATTTAAGATCGACGATATTTAAAATTCGATTTGGGGTATTATGATTAGATTTTGGAGTATTCATAGAAAAATTAGAGATTTTAATTACGAGTCATGCGATCAAAATAATTAGGTCGTTAAATTGTTTTCCGAGTATTCAAATTTATTTTGGTGAATATTTCGTCTGTTACAAATTTTCTATATATCTAAACCTGAGATCAAATGAGTTTTAGTGTTTATATTTCACTCACTAAATAAATGATATTCAACATTTAATCATATTTCTGAGTAAAGAAAAGGAAATCCTGCGATTTCAGAAAACCCACCAGCATGGAATATAAGCGTAACGAAAGCCCAAGCTTTTATTTCCAATCCCTATCTCCTAAGCACAAAAATGTACTATTTTGCTACATTAACGATGTAAGATAAGCATTTTAAAAATTATTACTTGCAAAAATTTAAAGAATTTCGAGTTATCATACCCGAATTGGAATATGACTGAACACCATATTTATGTGAGAGACTTTCAATAAATGTGGGAACAATGCTATGCGCTTTGACGATGTAACACAATATATGTTCGTATGAAAGTGTGACATTTAGCTTCCCCTCTAGCTCTCCTCTCCCAGATCAGATCACTGCAGACGAGTAGTAGTTATTTTTATATTTCAGGTATGAAGAGAAGAGCATAGAAAATAAATAAATAACATGGATGCAGAAGGTATGTTTTGTTGTTTTATCTTTGTTATTTAACTGACACATCATTGCCGGTATAAAAGGAAGTGGTATTTATAACGACAGTTTAGGTAAAGCAGGCAGTGATGTTATGTATATTTACCATAATTCATTTTGTCATAAATGCAATGAGTGAATTGAGGAATTCGGTATAGGATAAGATACGTGTATCGTTATAGTGATGAGGCGCATTATTCGTGATTATACTGCTAAAAGAAAATTTTTTAAACATTCGATAACATTTATACTCTCACGTTCACTAATATAATAGAGATTTTGTTTGGGTTCATGTGGTATGGCATTAGAAAACGGAAGGCATTTTATTTGGCCATAGAGTTTCGTTACTGGATGTGTAGATAGCGATATCTATCGCTACTAACGAGGTATATCGAAACAGACACTGATAAAGAATATGAAGGTGTGTGTTTATAGCTATGTTTTAGTGTTTGTGTATTTGTTTGTAGCGATATGTGTATGTTTAAGTGTATTTGCGTGGGGAATTGAGTATCAGTATCGTCTGCGAAATTTTCGCACGGGGCAACTAGTAAGAATTAAAAGAATAGAGAGTTCTTTTTTAGTTTGATATTTATGTTGATGATTAAAATATCTTTAAAAGAAATGCTTCTTCAAACGTTTATTTTTATTGCCTACGTAATCTAGCTTAGGTTAACAATAATGTTTAGTGTGATAGGAACCATGAGAAAACCGCATATTTAGCGTCTTAAACGTGCAGTACAATGTCCTGAAAGAATAGCGAAGGATTTTAGGTAAAATTAATCTTCGGAGAAGTTATTAAAATGTTGAATCGTCTCGCCGAAGGCTGTTTACCTTCGATGCTCGTCATTTGGAGATGGCTAATTGCCGAATTCGAACTTCATTCGCTAATTAATATCGCATTCAAATGCTCCCGTTAATTAAGTGAACTTTGCTGAGTTTCGAAGAATGGCACATTTTCCGCGACGCCAAACTCCGTTGTACGGAATTTTATCCTCTTGATTAAAGGGCAAGCGAAATAACTGGCACTATCCTCTAAAATTACTTTTGGCATCGGTGTGATATTTTTAAAGCAGTTGAGAAAGAGCGATTGGTGGATTGGACAAAATTTAAATTGGTTTCCGTTGTGCGTCTTTTAAATCCTTATCGCATTGTTTCCCTTGGTGGATTGATTCATTCAATAGAGGCGCAGAAAGCAATGTGCCGATAAATGTCGCCGGCGATGTCTTTTGGAAATTAGTCATGTGGAATGAAGACGTCGCAAGATTTCCACAGAAGATAGAATAAACATGCGGCTAGCGGAGGAGGGAAAGACAACTTCTTCCTTTGACACTTGATTTTGGTATATTTTCACTCTCCGATGGAGCAGTTTTTACCATAAGGACAATTAGAGAGGAGTGATATAAACAATCTATCGACTGAAGAAATTCCCGAAACGAGTGACGTTTCTTCGCTCCTGAAGACTATTCTCTGAATGAAGACTTGTTTCTCTTTTGTTACGGATCGGGCACCCCATGTTATATTTTTCGTGAGGTTTACTTTAGGATATTTAACCGAATCTGCTGTTAATAAGTTCTCTCTCTAAGGCATTCATCTGCAATAGATTTTCTTTTGGAGGAGCTAACTTCTGAACATTTGCGTAAATTAATCTCTATTGCCATTCACCGAAGCATTCCACATACTGTCGACAGGGTTTATAATTGTCTTTCTGTTCTATTTTCCACTAAATTACCGTGCTGTCCGCAAATATCCTAACTTTATTATCAAGTAGCCAAAAAGCCCGTTGATTCTCAACGGGGAAATTATAAATGATAAATACTGTATTAATTGAAACTTACTGGACTCCCAAGAAAAAAATAAATAGTAAAGGTAACAAATAAGACGCGGAAGAATTATTTTCTCTACGAAAAGCGCTTTTAGTCGCTTCATTATTTTGAGATCATGATGACAGTATCCACATATGCGCATTAATGTATGTACGAATGCATTCGAGTAGCTTCACCACATATTTCCGGTACTGCTCCGATCTGGAGAAATGTTTCAGGTCAGATTTTAATTTCGTGAAAAAATTTGATGAAAAACTGAGTAAATTACCGTATACTAAGAGATAAAAACATTACAAATACTATGGATAAGGATCACTTTCTGACGCTGCTGCTATATGAAAACAGGTTACCAACTTAAGAAATTAATTAAAATTTGTTCTATGCTAATTGTAGCTTTATCATTAAAGAATGAATTTATACTATGATTACGGAGATTGTTAATTTACGCAAAAAAGCAGGGGTATTCGGTACACCCGAAGTCACTTTAATACCTTTTTCCGTAATAATTAAACTTTTTTGTGGAAATTTCTGTTGAGTAACATCGATTGCCAGTTGTAAATTACTCTAAGTACAAATTCTATAGTAATGAGGGAAGCAAGGGATAAAAACTTAGCATTCTCATCTCTAAGTTTTGTTTAAGCTACTATACTTTCGTACATACACGTCAAGATATATAATTATAAAGTAGAAGAGATTCAATTTTCACTTATAAATTATCGATGCAGAGTACTAAATCACACTTTCTGTCGTACACCAATGGCATTGCTCAGAATGCATTAAATTAATGCACAGATCATGGATTCTGCTTATGGATTGGATGCTGAATTTTTGTCTCGAAATTTTAATTTGACGCATACACGAGTTTATATGGCAAATAAAGAGTAACAAATGATTGTTGTAACGATTGTTGCATTACGTAACAATGTTCAACGCCGAGAATATCCAAGGCGAAAAAGTCAACAGTGGATAGAGCAACTTCGTCGGGAATTCCCATCATGGTTTCAATTAATTGGTGAAAAGTCGTTTAAAATTTAAACGGAGAATGCACGATCAAATACGGATTCATCCTGTGATAGATTAAGGTGACCATACTTCTTTTAGAGAAACTAGGACATTCATTCTTCGTAAAAGAGGACATTTTAACCTTTTCGAATTATTATTAGAAATTTCTTTCGATAAAATAAAATGCACATTATTTTAAATATCTATTCACACATGCCATTTATTGATTGACATAATATTTGATAATTGATCGTAAAATCAATATTTTATTGATTGTATGAATACGGAGGGTGTAAAAATGCAAATGAATGTAAATCTCAAGTTAAAATAGAAAACTATGACGGAGGACAAATGTTAAAGTTCTCGAGGACTCCTCAAAAAGAGGACATGTCCTTGTAAACCCGGACGTATGGTCACCCTATGATAGATCAGCCCATGTCGATATTTTGCATTAATGTAAACGAATGTTAAACGGCACTCATTTCATGTACATTACGGTTCAAATAAGCTACATCTGGCTCTCAACTTTTACTGGGTTCCAGTGTTTGATAGCTGCAAACTATAATCGCCATATTCTAACGTAAGTTACGAGTCAAAGTTTTATCGTCAATTCGATACACATCGCCTAGAGACTAGCAGAAATGAAGCTATTATTCTAATAATAGTGCATTTCCCCGTCAAAAATTACAGAACTAAATGTAAATTACGAAAAATATTATATTTAAAATTAAGTTATTGCTGAATTTCAATTTCTAAAAGTTTACTATCGTTTTCCTGTCCATGAAATATTCTGGCTCTTCTTTCCCATACTTTTCATATAGGCCTCCCATACATTCGTAGTCTATTTCAACAATCGCCTTTGTCCCCCGGGGGACGGGTCTCGCAAAATAGAAATAATTTTTCGTCTGTTTTGTCCTGATTGTCTTAAATTCGAATCGAAATTATCTTTCGCGACCAATATTAGATTATTTATTCAATTTTCTTTCTTTTGGTACTTATTTCGATTTCATAGAACCACTATTTCTGATATAATTCTGCAAAATAAACGAGTCTGCAATCGATCAAAATTAAGTCCGAAATGAAGTTGCACGTAAATTTCTTATGAGAGCATTTTCAAGTCGTCCAGAGTCGAACCAAGGATATTTAGACGATATGTCTAAGGTCACTGAATCTCTAATGAGTTCTCAAATCTCATTTGTCTTTCTTGTAGGGAAGTTCGTGACATAAACATTTAGAGTTTTATTTTATGTAATTCTTATGCGAGTTACTGTTATCAGATATATATATACACACACGACGATGTTTATCATATAAAATAAAGAAAAATACAGGGTGTCATCCCATATAATTACTCAGTATTACCGTCTAGAAAAATTGGCACGCACTATCGCAGCAGAGTCGCGGTTTCATAGTCGCAGAAATGGTGCAGCAGATGTCACTATTTATCCCGTGAAAGCAGAGTTTTGTAGGAAATCGTAAGATTCGAAATCCAGAAATAGACGAGCCAAGTGGTCACTTGTGAAAGTCCATCCTCCCACTCTCGACTAATTTTAAATCCGTTTCTCCCCTTTAAACCTTTTGCACAGACTAATATATCCCATTCAACACCATATTACGCTACCAAGTTTAGATTTCGTTTCATACGTTGCATATTTTTGTATAAATTACTCACGTAAAGTATTATATAATAATCACCGTTATGTACATCCGGTATCAGTAACTCACTTAAGAAATATATGAAAGCAATTTTTGAAAATTATTTTCACGTAATTACCGACGAGACAGAGTTGTGACATTAAGAAATTCGTTTGAGGTCCAATAGACTATCACATATCGCTACTTTCCTCCAAATGATAAGGAAAGAATCAGTTAACTTTAGAAATGGAAAAAATCCCAGTGCCTTTTACTTGAAGCACATGGTAAAATACCGCTTATAAGGGAGATTTTAGCCGTTCAATGATGTACTGCACCCACTTTGGCGATTTCATGCCTTATTTGATAGAACAAAAGTTGTGTACATTACTCTCTCCTTTGGGGTCTCGCTCTGTCTTTAAGTTGTATCTCTGCTTGCTGTTTCATTTTTTTTATTTTTTCCTTACTCAGATTCACTACGTTCGGTAACTCCTGCAGAGTTGATTCCAAGAGAGGTCAATTCCGGGAGATTACTGAAAGCAACTACCGTAGAATATGTATTATTATTCATTAACGAAAGGCGTAAATGTGATTACAATTGTACTACGTAGAGATGCAATTTTGGATGAGCGATATTCGCTATAGAATCATGGAAATTAGCTAATTGCAAATTATAACAATGGGTTGCATTGCAAAAATCCGCGTCTTCAGCGGGTAAGAGGGCGTCTTAAGCTTTTTTTTACCACGTGTTTTGGAATATAATTTAGATTACGCTGGACTACTGACATTACTGCAAAAGAAAATAAGTCGCGAAAAGTTAGTGTTAACAGAGTAAAAAGATGAGGATCACCTCTTACGAGGGCTCCCACCGGGAATCGAACCTGGGACCGCTTTCATCGAAGTCGAACGCGTTTTCTACATGGCTATCCGCGAAATGTTTCGAAAGTCCATAAATTGGTGCATCATAGTTGAGTCTTGTTGAGATACACTTCAACTCGGAAGGCGGACATATTATCGTCCAATTAAGAAAAGTGCTATAATAACGTGTGTACATATGAATCATCCGCCGGTTAAGTTTGTGATTGGCCTCATTCGACGTAATTGTCCTTCCTTAGATGATCTAAATTGTAGTAACATCGGTTAAGGCTCTTATATTCCTCTAATTGGCACTGCCCCAAATTTTTTATGCTGAATCTAATGAAATTATATCGATTTTAATTAAACTTATTAATTTAATTACATTGATTTGTTTACCATCATTTCATACCAAGCCTATTTCTAGGATGTATATCAGTTTCTATTGTACAATTTCCTACTTTGTTATTCTTTAGTATATTATATAGTATAATACATTGATTATGCCAACAGTGACATATTTGTATTGTATATGGCATGGATGTAATAACGTGACTCAACATTCTATTGCAGGTTTGACAATCCAGCATCAGTGGCACCCAGCCCAACTAGGCAGTTGACGTACAGTTATCTGATAGGACTCAATCTTTGGCTGCTCCTTTTTCCTTGCGACCTCTGCTGTGACTGGACTATGGGAACTGTGCCTCTTGTCGAAACATTCTTTGATTCCCGCAATCTCGTCACTTTTGCTGCTGCATTATCTTTGATTATCCTGTGTTGTGTGGCACTCTGCTCTGACAACAGACGACAGGCAACAGTGATCATAATGGTAAGATCATTTCTAAAATTTTACAGTATGCTACTCCCCCATTATCTGACAGAAAGAGATACTTTGAGTGCTCTACGACTTTGGAACATGACTAGTTGATAGGAAATCAAAATTAAAAGATACAGAAGAAATCAAAATGTTTGGGCGTTACTTTGTGGCAATCCATTGAAATAGAGAAAAAAGAAAACTTTGTAATTTTTCCACAGGCTTTTATTTTGCAACCAGTTTTGCCAAATGACTTACTTCTTCTGGCCAGAAGCTGTGAAAAAATTACAGTTTTCTTTTTTCTCTTAAAAGATACCAAATTTTTTTAAGGTATTTTTTCCGGTTCCGTGACAACTGAGCGCGCGACGATTGAGCGCGGACAACTGAGCTATAGGACAACTGAGCGTTAGGACAACTGGGCGCTAGGACAACTGAGCGCTAGGACAACTGAGCGCTAGGACAACTGAGCGCGTCTCCTTCTCAGGCGTTAGTAATTGAACGAATATAAGGAAGGACTCAACGTCAATTGTTGACGTTGAGTGGTACCTTTCCTTACCGATTACTGATTAAACTGCAAAGTTAACTGAAATATTTAACTTCTTAACTAAAATATTCCACTCTTCAAGTAATTTACTTCCACATTTATACAATCTTAAAGTAATTTAATTTCTGATACTTAATCGGTAATATATTTAGTTATATTTTATTATTTGCTATTTTATATTTAGTTTTGAGAATAATTCTTAACTTTAAGAAAACAAAGTCTATCCAGAGAGTCTTAGAGAGAGCAATTACAACTTGAGCGACTATGCAACATTTAAGTTTTTCAGTACGGTATTGTTAGTGAGTGATTTTGTAATTGGTGAGATTTAGTGTTATCTTCATTTTTCGTGGATTGTGACGTGAATGCATGTACGGTGTATGCATGTAATAAAATATATTCACTGTCGTAAAGGAAATATTACATTCATGGTTTTCTACAACAAGTGAATATGAATAGAGGGAAAAAAGAAAAAATCCTAAGAAGTGGCGAAAGGAAACAGTGGCATCGGTTTCGGAATATTTTAACTTTTTCTGACGAAAGTGATAGGTAGATATAGGTATAGGTATAGGTAGATACAAGGCACGTGTGAAGCCACTGATGTCAGTAGAAGTACTTTCATTAGAATTACGAAAGAGATCAGCAAAAGACCGCTTCTCACTTCTCGTATGCATCGGAAAACTGGGATAATCTAAGAAACGAATAGAGAAGTTAAGTAAGACGTTTTCGTGATAAGTCCCATACGTTGTCAGGTCCATTCTTTCTTTTTGAAAACTATCCCTCCGACAACTACTTTAGTTTTACAAACTGTGAACAATGAAGCCAAATATCAAGCGCTCGACCTTTTGGAACTTAAAAATTGGGAAATGTCGTGAGAATGGTCGCGATATCTATCTGGACTAAACATGGGTAAATAATGGCCATTTCACATAATAATCTTGGAAAGATATTAACATTAAATCCTTAAGCGTGCTCATTAACTTATGTTAGCGCTGAAATTCATGCATGAAAGTGTGAGAATTCGATATTCCCTATCTTCGAGCAATCATAAAATCTATCTTTGTTGATCGAATCGATGAGAGCAGCACAAGTCTTCCGAAAAATGGAAGGATCGGCAGCATAACAGCCGCTCGTACAGCCGTGCGGTCCGAGTTTCGCGTTACCATCGAAACATATATTCGTTTTTGACGTTATCAATAAACTTAAAGGGTTTTGAATTGCACAAAAAATAATTTCAGTATTTCCTCAGAAACTTTCCCGTTGGAATTTTTTTATTACGAAAATAGGACGAAAAGTAGCAGGCGACTATATTTCTCCCTGTATTTTCCCGAAAACTCGCGTATTGTTATAGATTTTCTCATGAAACTCTTATCCAAAATTTTTAACAGCAAAGTGAATAACATACGTGAAAAGTAGATTCCACGAGGAAGATTTTGATACCAGGAAAGACCTTGTGTCTTGAATGATAGACCCAAATTCATCGATTCCAAAAAATAATAATCTGCACCCAATTTTCTTGAAAATATCACTTTCTTATTTTTCCTTCGATTAAGACAATATTTAGCCTTGATTTAATTGCAATATGCCATAAAGAATTAACTTTTGTACATGCTGAATGCCTTCCAAGTAAGTTCTTGTCGACTTTCTTTTTCTGTGCAAATGTAGCGACAGCGCGCGCCGTTCTCCCGTAAGAAATACACGGGCCCATATGATTTACGTGGTGTCTTCATGACGTTGGACGGACTATAGCAACTATGTTATATTTACGCGTGCATTATCTTTGAATGTGTTAGATGAAGTGCCTTTTGGTTCTCAACGGGAATTATGAAAGCACAATTAAATAAAGTATCTGATTACAGAGGATCTGACTTCTCTCATCCTAGGTTAGTTACATGGAAGAGATTAGTGAAAACGAACTATTTCACTCTAACCTCAACATCTTATAAAAGTTCTCATACATATGCATCAACAATGATACCCTGGAAGCAGCGGTTTAGCGTGTGGCAGGAGCTGTAAACGCCAGACTTTGGAATTCATAACTTTCTGCTTCAGCATTGTATTTTCTTTGTCTCTATTTTAAGGTCGATTTTAGATTTAGACTCCAAAATATGACAAATTTGATTATACTGAATATTTTCTTTATCAATAGCCAGTCGCATTGAAAAGAGCTAAGGTGATTGATGTAAGATTCTCTCCTCTGCAAATGTTACAACTATATTTCATACCACGTCCACTTTCCCCGTTGAGAATCGATATTGAGACATGCACTTCTGCAACTTTTACATAAATCCTATTTTCCTTCCCTTTGACGACTATGAACTAAAATATTTCACTCATTTATTAAAGAATTAAGTACATCTAGTATTAACGAACGTCTCATATTTCTGAGTAATAATGAATAATAACACTAATCGTTCTCCAATTCATAATATCCATTATGACAGCAACTGAAAATGTTAATGTAAAGGGAAAGCCTAAAGAATTACTTGATTATATTTTACTAAATCTAAGACATGGGAATAACCCATACGCCACTGGTGGCTTGCGGAGTGGGGCGGGACATTGCTGAAAAAGACGTTGGAAAGGAGGTAAGTATTGAATATTCAAAAATTCGTTTATTTCTTCATATCTCCTCTTTCGGGAAATGGACGATGTATATATCCTGCAGACGGCGTTTTTGATGTTCACCGTAGAGGCAGCGCGTCTGCAAATCCTCACAGCAGGTGCACTGCTAAGTCCCTATTCACCCGAGTGCAGGGAGTGGTCATAAACCTTGGTATTGTATTCCTCTCCGGAATTCACTAATATTCTTTCCGTGTTGATTGGTGTAAAAACCCAGGTTTGGACTCAGCTTGGGAAAGTTTGTGTGCTCTCTAGAAGCTTCGCTCTCCCCACATTAAACAAAAGAAACACATAAATTGCGCTCTGGCGTCGAACCAAGAGTCCTTAGGAAAACGATCGAGCTCATTTAAGAAATATATTCATGACTTTTGATCGCATGATGGGTTATTGATTTATATATTCTAAGAAAGAGTTAGATATTACAAAATTTAAACTCACCCCATGCATTTCCCAAGGGAGAGTTGCACCTTCCAAGCGTTGAACTTATAATCTGACAAGTCGTTGACGTTTTCCTTTTAAACTATTTCCATTTTTACCGTCAAGTAATCTTTTTTTATCATCCACCCAATTATGCTCTCCGATTTGAGCATTAAGTGCCATAAAGAAAGCTACATATAATTAATTCGTATATACATTATACTTATCGCCACATCCTTCATTAAATTAACTTTAAGTGGAAGTAATATTCCTATGAAATGATGACATGTATATGAGTACATAACCTCCTATGTTCACCTCAATATTTTTTCTATTATAATCAATTTCGATACTATCCTTTCAACATTCTGGTCATAACTTGCAATGGATCTTAGGTTTTTTTAGTATATCTTCAACATCTTTTTTGATGGAAAATTTTCACTTTTACTACATGTAAAATTACGAAACTTTGTAGGCTAGAAATTTAACTCTGACTTTTCTTCACATGTACTTTTTAATTAATTGTGAATTACACTGAAATGCTGAAAATGTGCATAGTATTATTTAAATAATAAATAATATTTTTTTGGTGAAATAAACTATGAAAAATAGTATAAAAATTTTTACCAACTCCAAATATTTTCGCTTTTTAGTGCTCCACGGATAGAATAATCTGAAAAATTCAATCCTTCTTCCCGATTATTGTACCCTTATAACATTTCGACCTTGTAATGCTGTGAGAAACACATAATAAATTATTTTATTTAAATCATATTTTCTTGAATTTAATTTTCCTTTCATAGGAGATTTATCGCAGTAAATAACTTTGAGTATAATAATGCATGGCTGAAATATTGTTAAAATTGGTGAAATTTCTATTTCTCCGTTTAATGAATATCTTCAATAAGCATTCACAGTGAAAGATTGGTTGATTGATTCACAGGTTGATTGCTACAGTTTGAAAGCTATAAGTGATTACCTGAATTATTTTCTCTTGATATTTCAGTAAAAATGTTGCTTTTAGTCGCTCAAGTTGTAATTGCTCTCTCTAAGACTCTCTGGATAGACTTTGTTTTCTTAAAGTTAAGAATTATTCTCAAAACTAAATATAAAATAGCAAATAATAAAATATAACTAAATATATTACCGATTAAGTATCAGAAATTAAATTACTTTAAGATTGTATAAATGTGGAAGTAAATTACTTGAAGAGTGGAATATTTTAGTTAAGAAGTTAAATATTTCAGTTAACTTTGCAGTTTAATCAGTAATCGGTAAGGAAAGGTACCACTCAACGTCAACAACTGATATTATCTTCCTTATATTCGTTCAATTACTAACGCCTGAGAAGGAGACGCGCTCAGTTGTCCTAGCGCTCAGTTGTCCTAGTGCCCAGTTGTCCTAGCGCCCAGTTGTCCTAGCGCTCAGTTGTCCGCGCTCAATCGTCGCGCGCTCAGTTGTTGGGTCACGATTTTTTCCTCCCGCTAGGAGATATTACTGTTTAAAAATTGCACATTTTATTTTTAACTCTCTGCATTACATCCCCCTCTCCTTCATCTCCTCATCTTAGTGAAAAAGGTGAGAAAGTATACATTTATAAAAGATAAAAGATTTTGGGTAAAAAAACATCAGAGAGAAAAAAAATATAGAGTCCATCAACCGGCCTTGCATTGACAGTACAACCAATTAAACATGTAGTGTAGCCGTCAATCTCATCCGTAGAGACACACTAAGAGAATTAGATAAAAGGAGATTTTTGGCAATTTTTTTAAAATGTGCAATTTTTAAATATTAATAGCTCCTAAGCAGAAGGCAGAAAGTGAATGTAATCTTTTAATTAAATAATTTGTTATTAAGACAATGAGGTTTGTCCATGATGAGTTTTTATAAATTTTTGAATAATCTTTCATGTTTTTATAGTATAATTTTATATTTTGAACAAAATATGTATAATTAAAAATAATAATTGAAAGAATACTGCATTCCTTTCTAATTCAACATGTATATTGATGATTAAATCATCTTCATAGAAATGTGTGCAGTCATCTGTGTCTTTGACTTCATTATGGTGATGTGCCAATTGTGCTTTATAGCTTCAAATCAAATTGACTGAATTGTGCTAATTTTGAATAGAACTGACTAAGCATTCAATTCCATAATTAATGTCATTGTTTCTTGTGTAAATCATCCACTAGAATAGTATCACAAATTTATAGTGGCATATTTTAGATTATATATGATTTCCCAATTACAGTCATATCATTTGGAAAATTAGTTAACAAGATGCAAGTGGATAGAGTAGTATTATTTTTCTCTAATTATATCTAATATACTATACTTAATTTGGCCCCAAATATATGAGGAATCAAAAAATCATATTTGTGAACATGGGAATCAAAATAAGTTGTTATTGGTGTTTGGTTCAGGATCATTATGTTAAAATTACATATTCTTATCTTATTTTTTCTGTCTAGATGGATTTCCACCAATTCACTGCAGAAGATTAACATTAACTTATGGTCATGTTGCAAGATATAGAAAATAGCAAATTGAGTTAATAATGAAAATCAGTAAATATATGAGTTTTCACATCAAATGAAATTTCCTTAAGATATAGCATTAAATTTTTTTGCTAGAGAACAAAACAAAAGAAGTCATAGAGTTTCAAAGAAATCATTGGGAACAGAGTTGAGTCCTCAAAATTAAAAGGATCTTTTGAAATTGAGGTTAAGCTGAAAATTAAAAAGATTAAGCTGTCCCATACCTGTTCAAATCCAACGTTGGTTCTAAATGGTGAAATGTCATTAAGCACCAACGTGCTAATTGCTGTATATCTTAAATTGCAGAGCCTTGCATTTATGGTGCTGCCTTTCCTGCCAGCCTCCAATCTCTTCTTTCCTGTTGGTTTTGTAATTGCAGAAAGGGTTCTTTATATGCCATCAATGGGATGGTGCATGCTTGTAGCATATGGATGGAGTCTTTTGGCTGAAAAAAGGTAAACAAGTCAAATTTTCCATATAAAGCTTTGCTATAGCAAAGGTACTGTAATCTCTATTTAAAATGGGATTTAAGCAACAATGTTCACATAAACTAAAAAACATAAAACATATTTAAAACCAATTTGTGCCATCTTGTGTGTTCAGGGTTTAAACATAACTTTTAATACCTTTTTAGGCATAAACGTTGATTATAAAATGTTTTTTTCAGTTAAAGTGAACATTTAATAAATGTATTTACAGAATATTATAAAGCTGACCTATAAATAAAAAGGTTGCAATAACAATGAACACTGTAATTAATAACCACCATAAAATGTGATTTTGCTTCAATAGATTGATGAGATGAAATGCACCAGTTAACTTATCTCTAGCTATCAACTCTAGCCAACCTTCCTGCATCTGAAGCACTCAAAAGCTTATCATTATGACTTGATTGTAAGAGGAAATTAATTGGTATTATATAACTGTCTGTTAACAATATTTACTTATCCCCTTTAGCCCTCATCACTTGAAAATGTTCCTTTTAAAGGAATCTACAAGTTATAATTAAAATCCATCTGCTAGACTTAGGCTAAATATTACAGGAAAACCCAATTATATACATGCTAAAAACATACAAAACAGATATTTATCTAAATTCTCTCGATTAATATATTCCTTAGATTAATCTACACATGATTATATATAGTATTTAACTTTGAAGAGAATGATATACATATTTGTGATACTTAGACCTACCATCAGTGACATGTAATGTGCTGCACTATCATTTTTTATCTATTTCATTCCTTATTCTTCCATCAATTTTGTTCATGTAGTTAATGTAGTGTTAAACTTCAATTCTTCTTCATTCCTTTAATTGGTTTAGGAGTTAAATTGAGCAGGAATTGGGCATCTAATGTTGTTGATAAATATTTGAGCCAACTTTTCTTATTTGCTCATACCACAAGCATTGTTTTCTGTTTGATACCATGCATATAATCTTTGCCCAGAGTATAGAAAATGCCAGTGCAGTCTATAGAAAAACTCAAGGACAAACAGAAGTGAAAAAAATACATGTACGTTCTTCATATTATATAATTATTACCTAATTATAGGATTCTTTAAGTTTAATTACTTATTCATTTAGTTAGTACTCAACTGAAGGCACCTTTAACTTTCATTAAAATCAATTTGATTGTTTAGAAAAATGAGTTTACTTTCTTTTGATTTGATTGATAAGCATTGGAAAAATAGGGAATCTACTGTTTTATTTCATTTGAATAATTGTGCAACATTAAAATGAAAGTACAGTATTAAATTATTTCTATTCAGATCATTTTTAATGGTTGTACCTTTATTGTAGAAGGTTGATGGTTTGAAGTCTTTTAATATCTGCCATTATATGTAAACTCAGATTGAATGTATAGGTTGAAGTAGTAAGACCAAGCACAACATGTGTGGTTCAAAATATCAAGGCCAAAGTTGTGATACATTTAAGTTTAATGAAGTTGATTTCAACTGGAGAACCATTATATTATCATTGTTTTCAATGATCATTGGTCTTTTCTAAATTTTCAGACTCAGGAAGTTCGCATGGTTTGGCATTGGATTCCTTCTGCTGTTCCACAGCACGAAAACCTATCTCAGGAATTGGGATTGGGAGTCAGAGTACACCATCTTCATGTCCGGTCTCAAGGTGAATCAAAGGAATGCAAAACTCTTCAACAATGTAGGCCATGCTCTTGAAAAAGAAGGCCGATTCCCTGAAGCACTTGATTATTTCCAGAAAGCTGTCAGGTATTTCATTAGAGAATTAATCTTTTTATCAGTATTTAGTGACTTTTATATCTCACTATTCTATTCTTAATGTTACAGAGTTCAAGAGGATGACATAGGTGCCCACATCAATGTTGGTAGAACTTTCAATCACTTAAAACTTTTCAAGGAAGCAGAAGAAGCATATCTTAAGGTAACTATCTATAGGAACATCTATTCCCTATACCTTTAATTATTTTCAAATCAACATCTATATGCTGAATTCCATGTAGGAAGGTATAGTTTTGTGGAACTCCATCACAATAAAATGAAAGAAGGACATGAGTGGCTGGCATTTTTGGATGAAAATCTATGTCAGAGAGATTATCAGCCAAATCAAATGTCAATTACTTGAAATTCTTACCTACTCCAATTACACCATTCTAAATGAACCACTTTTTTTCCACTGATCCATTCTCTCCAATTACCAATGATTCATTTCATATTCTCCTTCACCCTTCCCCTCTATTCCCTTTGCTTTAAAGTTTCCTATATTTGTTTCTTTACCTGATGATGGCTATTATTCATTGAAACTGGTTATGTGCAAATAAACCACTGGAAATTTTATCTATTATATTTCCACTAGGTACCACCCACACTTCCACAGGCTACTTAGGCTCCAAATTTGTTTCAAATACACTGATATTTAGGTTTTACATTCTTTGCAAAGTCCTCTCTAAATTTAGAGTTTACTGTACTTGACATGTTCATAAGTTCATTGTATTTAATAAAGAAAGACAAGAATCTGGAACTTGACTGTTAATAATTAAGTAGTGGTCAAAAATCTCTCTGTAAGCTGACCATGTTAATGACATGTTAGTCCTCTTCCTTGAAGTCAAAGAAAGAGCTGGCAAATTAGAAGGTCAGAAGTTTGATTTTCTTTCTCTTCAAGGGAGAGGATAGACACTTCATTGAAATAGCTTACAGAGAGTTCTTTGACCTCTCATTAATACATGGTATATCAAAAATCTTCTGAAACCTATGAGGAGGGCAGTGAAATCAGTTTAGATTCTTTACAAACTTGTTGTCAAAGTAAGAAATCAACTATTTCCAGTACACTGACATCCACTGGAGGGTAGTTGCCTTCAGCCCTTTGCTTTGTAAGAAAAATAAGCTATTACTTTATGTTATGACAAGGAGAAAGAAAAGGAAAACTAATTGCTAAGTGCCAATAAACTATATATATAAAATAATAAACTGATGAATTAACTTCCTACTACTGTACTTCTTATAATGAATATGAAAATTGTCCCATTTGGAAAGTCTTTCTTAGTGTAAAGTGTTATTTTATAAGATTTGTTTTTAGTATCATAATTCTATGACAATTAAAATTAAAGGTTTCTCATGTATGATTAAATGATATTAAAAAAGGAATTTTATCATAAATTTCCATTTAGTTCTTTAAAAGTAACTTCTCTTTCTTCTAATGAATCAGATCAGAGAAATAAGAAACAATTTTATATATAAGTGTTCTACTTTTCAGTAGGTTCATGTGCCCCCACATTCCCTATTCAATTCCCTCTCCTTCAATTCCCGGTAACTAATCCCACCCCTTAATTCATTGAACAACTTCTGTCTTTGTCTTCCCCTCTGCCTTTTCCCTAGCATTCTTCCCTCAATCACTTTCTTCAATAATCCCTCTCTTCTCAATACTTGACCCACCCATTTCTTTTGTCGATTTCTAATTACTTCAGTTATTACCCTTTTCTCCCCAACCATCTCCAGCACCTCCTCATTTTTTCTATCGGCCCAGCATACTTTCTCCATTCTACGCCATACCCACATCTCCAAAGCCTCTAATCTTTCAATATCCTCTTTTCTTCACATCCACTTTTCACACCCATACAACATTACACTCCACACCAAGGATTTTACTGATCTTTTCCTGATTCCTTTATCAAGGCCCTTCGTCGTAAGTTCCCTTTGCTTCATGAATGCTTCTAAATGATTTTACTTAGTAAATTGATTTAAAGGCTTACTTTTGTCTATCATGAAAAAAATTGAATATGATTCTACTCCTGTGAAAACTTTTTGAATGAGTATGCTAGTTGTTAACTCTTTTCATGATTATTTTTCAGGCTAAATCCCTACTTCCGAAAGTGAAACCTGGGGAATCATACCAAGCACGAATAGCACCTAATCATTTGCATGTCTTCCTCAACTTAGCCAATCTGATAGCAAAAAATGAGACTCGTCTGGAAGAGGCTGATCTCCTTTACAGACAAGCCATCAGTATGAGAGCTGATTATACTCAAGCGTACATCAATCGTGGTGACATATTGCTGAAATTGAACAGGTAAACATTTTATCACTTTTACTCAGCTTATTATAAATGTCTTCTTTGATTAATTTTTTTACTTAAAATATTTATTTGTCTCTTTTTATTTGCTGTTTGTATCATTGGAATGTGAAGGACCATGAAGCACTCCAGTATTTGCTTGGAATACTGTAGCATCCCTCAAACTGTAGTTCAAAATATTTAAGCTTAAATTGTATCCCACAGAAGTGAAATGTGCTGGGAATTGAAAAGTATATGGAATACAGCCAAAAAAATTGTCTTTACTACCCCTGTTTAATCTCCAATGAAAATTAAATTTTTGTGACTTATACTTTGAAAGAAGTCAAGCATAATCCAAAGTCTTTAATTTGATTAAAATATTTGCATTAAATACTAAAATCATTGTTGCTTTAATAACATTATTGACTATAACGTTAAAATATAGAGAGTAATTTACCACAACAATTTAAGCAATTCATTAAATTTTAATACATATTTCTGAAATATTTGTCCTTAAATATTTACTTGAGTATTGAGCCTTTGAGTACTTTTAAATCCTTTTTCTGTTATACACCAGAATAATAATAATAATAAATAACTAGCTGAGGCGCCCGTTGATTCTCAACGGGGATATATAAATAAGCAGTAGATAATATCTTAGCTAATAATTTGTGCAGAGGAGAATCTAACATCTCTCAATCAGCTTGGATCAATGAAAATGTTATCCTAAACAAAAATGTATTTGCATATTTTATAATATATAATAATTGTAATATTTTCAAACTTATTATAATTTGAATCCAAATCTAGAATCCAGAATAACAAAAGGAATCATCTTAGATTTTCTTTCCTCAATTTGTAAGACGTAAGATTCTTCCTTGGGATATTTTCCTGGGTGCACGTCATTTCGTGCAATAATCACCCATTCCCTTGTTTCTTTTAAATTTACATATTAAGTTAGTATTGCTTAGCTTCACATTGAATCCTAATAGGGAGAAAATTTTAATGAAGACAATACTACTTGCGGTTTACTCGGCTCTCACAAAAACAAAAGATCGCCCGTGTAAAAATGAGGTTTTTGATTAAGTTATCATTTACCTGAAATGCTAATGAGGTACGCGGTATTAGAGTAATAGTTCAAACACCCACTGCCACACGCCACAAGGCTGCTTGCAGTATACATTTATCATTTTAAAGTTTTTCCAGTGTAAATCACACGTAGTAGCTTCATGATTTTCAAATAGAATTGGCAAAGACAAGGTGATAAAGAAACTTTCCCTTAAAAATACGTTGCCTCCTGTGAATCAACACAGCAAATTGTTCGTAAATGCAAAAGTTGAAATTTCAGAATATTGCCTCCTATGAACATATACTATCATTAATTTTTTAATCATTACTTTCATATGGACCTAAAATACCCATGTATTCTTATGGGAAAACGCAATACCTCGGTTTTGACAATCGCATTCGTCGTCAAGGGGACTCATTGTTTATAGCCTCAAAATTTCACGAAATTTCAGTTTATTTTAACCAAATTCTCGCCATTTCGACTCGATAACGATATTTCACGACCAAAATAAGAATCTTTATTCATTTCTCCTTCTTTTGGTGCTTATGTCGATTTCATAAGCCAATTATTTCTAATTAAATTTCGCAAAAGAAATGTAGCCTGCAACTGATAAAACTGAGGTTTACTTGCATTTCTTATGAGAACGGTTTTTCTTGCCTGGGTTCGAACTGGGGACATTTAAGTAAATGAAAAGTAGCCTATTATCTGCGCAGGGAGTACATTTAACAATCCTGAAAGTTTGAAAGTTGTGCCATTTATCGTTCTCGAGTTTTAGGCGAACATACATACACACACACACCTTATTTTATTACATTAGAAGAAGATTCCTAGTGAAACAAACGTATAAAAGGCAAATAAATTCATAGAAATAAAGGAATTTGTAAAATGTTTTGGGTTAATGTGAAAAAATCCAATTAATTTTTCTACCTATTGTTTAAGATTTAAAAAATTTCTTATTTTAAGATTCTAATATAAGGAATAAAGAAAGCAATGTTGAACCATTTTAAAGGATAGAAATTATAAGTAAAAGTTGTATCACAGAGTTCATTTTTTGTCATTATGGCATTCTTCAGATTCATTCTGAAGCAAGAAAAATTATAGTACTGTTGAGTTATGAAGAATATTCATTTATTTACTTTAATTCTAGTCTTTGAGTCATCAAAATGTAAATTTTTGACATTGATGTAAAGCTATGAATTCCGAGTTCAATTCTGTGATTGATTTCACTGTTACCATGAAGTTTTTACCAGGAATATTTTGGAGACATTACTATAACAATAAACAAGTTCAAGTTAATTCTCATCTTCACTTCAGTTATATCAAATTTGTATTTTGAAGGATTCTTGTTAACGTTTTCTTGATTTTATTTTTCCATTTGTCAAATAAATTGTTTGGTCTATGTTTTCCTAAGCATATGAAGAATGTTATAATTAAAAATTTTAAGCATGGCATTTACTCTACTTCATTACTCACTTTCCACTTTCACTTTTTATTTCATTTATGTGGAGAAATGGGGTCATGTAAACATGATTTATTAAGATAATTTTATCCGTTATTCCAGGACAAAAGAAGCCCAAGAAGTGTACGAGAGAGCCCTGTTTTATGATAGCAACAACCCTGACATCTATTACAATGTAAGCTAATAATGAAATCTTAATCCTTAAACCTTTCTTATCATTTATGTGGAGAATTATAATCTTTAAGGGGAATCCAACCAAAACTTGCGATTTTTCTTATGATTTCACATTTCTGTACAATTTGATGTTAAATTAACCCTAATTCCATGGCAGAGACACCTAATTTGTTCTAATGATATTTTCTATGAATAGTGTTTTATAAGAGTCAAAAAAATATTTGAAAGGAAGAGAAAGGTTCTCAAGCTCTCTGCGAAGAATCATGCTGATCTATAGGAAAGCTGTATTTTTTTATAGGTGTAAGAGTAACTGAAGAAAGACTTTGATGTAGACAGAAAATGTTGATATTTTATGACAAGTTATGAGTTCCTCTTAGACAAAGCATATTTGAAAATTCTTCTTACTGAAATGACTGCATAGATAATGAACTATTTTGATGAAAAAATGCATTATACATTTTCTGGTTTCCCCTATAAAGTGAAAGTTATAACACTAAATGCTCTCTTGAAGTAAATGTCAGTTTGGTTTGTTATAATATGTGTAGCAAAATATATCACAAAAATGGCATCATATTTCAATATAATTTCCCTTGACCTTCCCAATATCACAGTCTTATATCCAATTTCTGTAACATGTTTTGCCCTGAAACTTAACTGGAATTGGGATATGCAGAAAACTAATTGTTATTGCATTTATTGATAAAGAATCAGTATTTGGTGCATAAATTATCAGTATTTCCTCAGAAACAATAATTGATATATTACTTTTAAACCATAATTAACTGTCAATGCTAAGGTTACCCTTAATGTTACTATTTGCACAGAAAAAATCGACATATTTGAATACTATCTATACAGTAGTGGATTAAAAATGTTAATATCAACAGTAGAACTTTGTTAATAGCTGTATATTATTAATAAAATGCAACATTTTCATTTCCATGGCAATATTGACAATGATTTCAACAAATAATTCTTCAATAAAACAATTGAGATAACATATTTTATACCATTGCCCCATACTGAGAAAGGGGTTAGGATTTAACACCCCTAGAGTTGGGTCTTGCTGAGAAGGGTTCAGAAATGTAAATTACCTTACCTCTTATATTGGATCAAAAGTGCTTTGGAAACTGGCAGCATTTATGCAAGAACTCCACTGGTTTGGAATGGTTAAAGCAAGTTTCTTGATTGTTGCTCCTCTTTGGACTAAGTATTCAAAGACTTTCCTTCATTCTATAGCAGTTCTTTCATTATGATGCACCGCTGACTGATTTTTGTAAATTATTTCTTCCTTAGCTTGGTGTGGTATTCCTTGAGCAGGGTAAAGCGTCACAAGCATTGGCTTACCTGGACAAAGCACTGGAGTTTGACCCAGATCATGAGCAAGCTTTGTTCAACTCTGCTATCCTGTTGCAAGAACTTGGCAGAGCAGAGTTACGCAAGGTTGCAAGGGAGAGATTGCTTAAACTTCTGGAAAAAGACGGTCAGAATGAGCGTGTACACTTCAACCTTGGAATGTTGGCAATGGATGATAGGGATGTGGAAGCTGCAGAGCATTGGTTCCGGAGGGCAGTGGAGCTCAAAGAAGACTTCCGAAGTGCTCTGTTTAATTTGGCACTACTCCTAGCAGATGACCATAGACCACTTCAGGCAGCTCCATTTCTCAACACTCTGGTGAAATTCCATCCAGACCACATCAAGGGACTTATACTGCTTGGAGAAATATACATCAACAACATTAAAGATTTGGATGCAGCTGAGAGTGTGAGTGTCAATTTATTATGAATAAGAATATCAGAGGCCTGTGTAGCAAAAGCATTTAAGGAATTGTATCGAGATTTTTAACTATAATATGGCAAGAAAATTGGAATATTGAATTGATTATTTCTTCTATCCCTTGCTGTGAATAATTGATAGATCATGTGATTCAGGCATCTTTATTTTGTACACAGAATATTACATAAACATTTAATTGTAAAGGACATGAGCAGCAGTGGGATTTAGCTAGTTCATACTGGTTTGTGTAAACTGGTTAAAATTTCCCAATTTTGCTGAACCAGCTCCCTAAGTCCACCTTATACAATGTCAGAAGAATAATAAACATAGAGGTTATAGTATAGTATATTATATAATAATAATAACGCAGAGTTATATTCCTCTCATTACAGAGGGAACACAATTTCAGTGTCTAATTATACATTATATAACCATACACTGAAATTATGAATATATTTCTTTCCTGCTTCATATCTAAGTTTCATAAACTAATTTTTGAATTAGAGAAAATACAGGAAATGTTAGTACATTAAAAATACATTGTGTTAGTTTGTGCAAATACAGTTGCAGATCATTTTCATATTCGATTTTCAATGTTAAAACCATATGAATGTAGGAAATATGCAATTCAAACGCAGTCTAACATTTTTATATTGCTTTATGATGAATTAAGTTTCTCTATGCCCAAAACATAAGTATGAAAAGCAGAGAAAAGTTCTTTTGCTTGCTCTATTTATTCAAATGGAAATATTTTGCTTTATCACCCCAGTAGTCCATACTACCAGCCCATCATGTATGAAAATTATCTGTGTAACTAAAGCTGGAAAATAGGAAAATAAAAACATCCACCAAATGGCAAATTCCTGATGTTTCGTTACCAGATAAAATTCTACTAAGAAAGAGAAATGGCTGGCAGTGGGATAAATATCTATTGTGTCATCACCATTATCCATTGGGTGTCCACTTTGAGAAGACTTGAACTTCTGTGGTTCAAAAATCACCAGATAAGAAACTCTGCTTTCAACTATCCAATTTCTATTACCCCAAGGTAGCTTTGGTCATTTTTTCCTTTTATTCAATGATTTGAAAAATATTTTATTTCTCTCCACAGTGTTACAAGCGTATTCTCCAGCAGGATCCCCACAATGTTCAAGGCCTGCACAATCTTTGCGTCGTGTATGTTGAACGTGGAAATCTACAGAAAGCAGAAACTTGCCTTCAGAAAGCTCACCGCCTCGCTCCTGGGGAAGACTACGTGGTGAGGCATCTGAAAATAGTTCAGGCACGCATCGCCAAGATGAAGCAGGTGAAAGGCTCTGATGGAGCTGCGATGGACAATGACAACTACCCACCCACTCACACGTTCCCTGAATTCCAGTGGGGTGCTACGAGGGGTGTTGCGAAAGAGGAGGAAGAACAGGAGCCCTTTGGTGAGGAAGTACCTCCTATGGCTGCACCAGAGCACCCAGCGTCCTCTTAGCACCAGTGATTACCCTTCTCATTTCCTCTCTCTCTCATAGGGAACGCTGGGGACCTTTCATACATTTGTATTACTTTGAGTAACGGGCTTTGGTATCTCTCCTTGTCTACTGTAGGGACTCAGAATTTCTGTTGATCATTTGCACACCTCTCAAAGCCATTGGTAACATTTTTTGTAAAAATAAAGTTGTGAGAAGAGTAAAATTAATCAGAAAAGAGATGGAGTGAAAACTCAGCTACTAGCAGAGATAAATATTTTGCTAAAATAAAAAAGGACTCTCAGGTATGATCTGATTTTTCTCTAAAAGTGATACTTTTGTTACCTTGTTGTATGCAGTCTGCAGTGTAGGTAGATGGTAAATAATCACTCAAGTAGGAGTAGTAAAGTTTACTTTTGAAAATATTACATAGTTGCAGAGTAACAGACTTGGTATTCAGATCTCTGGGTTTACAATACTGGAGGAGAGTATGATTTGATTTGGTTCATATATCAGGAGTATCATTACTGAAGATTAAGTATTGTATTATAAGAATAATTTTTTGTAGAATTTCATTGACTGCCTTGAACTTGCCATTGCTTGACATCTCTGCAAGTGTAAATATCAACTACTTATGTTATTATTGCAGTTCATGCTTGATAAAGAATCATCATGTATCTATCAATTCTTGAATAGTTTTGAAACTGAGGTTAAAGTATTTCTGCATTTGCTGTGAGAAAATAAACATTCCAAATGTTTGCACTGCAATACCACAAAGATTTCTGCTAATTATTTTCTACCCAAAACATGGTGAAATAATCATTGATAGACTGCATACAACAAGGGTTACGTTTTGAAGACTGCTGCATTTGACTTGTCAGTTATTTTCAACAGATGACCGTCTATAACTTCAGTTGATGTTACTTATCGTTGGTCTCAATAAAAGATTTTATATCTTTTAAGCCATATGCTTCGTATAAGTTAAAAACTCTTTCAAGCTTTCCAAATCTTAGAATTTCAACCTGACTCTGGAAAATGTAACTATAGTCATCAGCAAGAGCTCCTATTTCTAATCCTCTCCTTTGGACATTTCTGAAAACATGTTTTATCCCCTCAAGAGGTAAGCATTTCTTTGTTTAAAGATTTTTAGCATTTTGGACTCAATATGTGCGAAGGACAATGGTTAGACTTTAAGAACTCAGGACAAGGGTTTTATGTATATCCTAAATTGGTCCTAATATTGCTGAGGGAAGAAATATAATCGGAAGAGAAAGGAGTAATTGTATTGTGATTCCATTAACAGAGCACATGTGAAAAAATTTATATTGGTGCCTTGTACAAATGAAGTAATTTATAAGGCAGATGAATTTTTTGTAAAATATAAATATTTTTGTATGTTCAGAGTAAATGAGAAGTGTTGGATGTTCCGCTATCAGAAAAATATAAATTAAATATGGAAAAAGCTAAGATATGATGAGATGAAAAATATATTGTTAGAAACAAAAGCCGTTAATGTGTATTGTAATGTGATCAGCTGTTAATCATAGATAATAGCCTGTTGTGATGGCCCCCTGCACTTTTCCACCTGAAGGGGCTACCATGCCTGATGTGTTTATAGTGAGAGCTTTGGTGTAGCCATCTACTGTATAAACAAATCGTTGTGGTGATGTTTTTATGTTTCTGATCCAAGCAGTTTATTTTGTATCATGATTTATGTGCAAGATGAACAAATTTTCTATTGTGAGTTTCTATTGATCTCTATGGGTCAATCACTGTGGATTGCAAATGAAGTTTCTACAAATGGATTTAAGATTTTTTTAAGTTTAATTGGGAATTCAAGGAGGTTGCATGGAAAATATTTATCTTAAGTTATGAAAGGTAATAATTACATTTTTTAGCACTTTTTTTACTTTTGAATCAAGAATATTTGCTTTGATTTTATTCTCAGTTAAGTATATTTAATATGGTAGATTTTATGTGAGCTTTTATGTCCCTGCATAGGCAATTGAATGCAGGAATTCAGATAATGATTGGCTCTTGTGTATTATATCTTCCTTAACATCTCAAAGTTGAAATAAACTCTTGGCTGAATTTATCTTGGGTGATCAGTTTACAAATGTTATCCATTCAAAGGCTAAGTATTTTTTTGTTTTTGACAAACACTGTTCATAAGCTGATGGTTTATATATCCTAGATATTTATGGGAATTTGATAAAATCATTCTGGAGATATTAAAAGTAAATAAAAGTTGTATAATTTCTAAGAATAGTTATTTATCAGTTATATAAATTCTATGTACTGCCATTATCTCTCAGCTTTATTCTATCTCTGAGGCAAAGTCCTATGTTATTTTATTTTCTCACCTATTGAGTTTTTTCAAAAAAAAAAATATTAACAGCATAGCAGCTGTAGAAATCACTTAGTCTATTGACCTCAACCAAGTTTTCGGTGCCATTCTAACTTCATTATTATTCCCACCTTTTGGAGGATCTTCAGTATAAGAAGAAGCTGTTTGTTTTCTTTTATCTACTGCATTTAAAAGAAAGTATTTTTAAAATACCCAGCATTGCTTCTTGTTAGTTCTGTGATCCATTTATTGTCCAAAATAAGTGCTCATAGTCAAAACATGAAAACCATTTGGGAAAATGTTAACTGTACTATATTTTGCATTCAGAACTGTTTGTTACCTGATCACCCACAGTTTTTTTCAGTCAATATCTGTGACATAAATCCATATTTCTGAAGAATTTGAGATATTAATCTTCCTCAAATTTATTTTTCTGACTGGGATTCGACTTTGCTGACTTGAGGAAAGAGTCTGATTTTGAAATCACACTTCCCATCACCAAGGAGCCTTCTGCTATTGAATATTCCATCATATTACTCAGTGTTAGCTGCCTAACTTCTCAATACTTTTTTTGCATTACCTCCAAACTTTCTGGCTATATTTCTCCAACCAAAAAAGGAATTTGTATGCTTAAGTAAATTATTGTAAGTGCAAACAAAAGCGGCAAACTTACAATGTCTCTCTGTGTGTTAAGAAAGTGTCTAAAAATAGGAATATTAATGGATTTATATTGAAAGTACATATATTATATAGTAATTTCAGAGTGTACTGCGTCAGCCGTGACAATCCTACATGAGAATATATAATTGTAGTTTTTGAAAATGTCGATAGGAAGGGGGGAAGTGATGCCCTTTCTTTCTGCTATTGCAAACAAATGTAAATTCTCTGTTCCCACAGTTTAACCTTTGCTCACACAGTCTTCAGTGTATGAGTAAAAGTTTTGAATGGAAAAAATCTCCATAATTTGTAAGAAAATAATAGAAAATATCAAATATTAACTATGTGTTATTATTTCAGGTGAATACATAATTTACCCTTGTTTTCTAATTCAAGAGCTTCCACTTCACTTGATCCAAATCCTGTTACATGTCATAGAAAAAACTAGAGGTAGAAATAAAGTGAAAAATGTTTCCTTGCTGTTATATCATGGTAATGTCTTTCATTAGCTAGTAGCTGCTAACATTAAATTTTGTCAACTGTCTTCATAACTTCAATACAAATTAATGAAAACATTAGTATAGTGTACACTTCATATAATGCTACTCTGTAAAGTCTGAACACTTGTTGAATCTTCAGCAGAAGTTAAAAAACCCTTTGGAAAGGGAAAGATGAGCAGTGAGACTGTTTGCTATTTATTTCCATGCAGAGATAGATTATCATAAGTGGAAAAAGTAAAATCAATGAACTACATTATTTTTAGCATTCAGTAGGGAGTGATCAAGATGAATCTCAGCATTACCAATATCTCAGTAACTTTCATACAACAGGGTAATGCATTGGTAAAAATGTATGGATTCTCACGTATTTGATTCTGAGTAGAGCCCCATATGTGTGGGATGGCCTTAGCTGTTGAAACACTTCTAAATACGACAGAAGTGAAACCTTTTTTAAGAGGGACCTGTGTAAATCAGAAACTTGTCTTATCCAGAAAAAATTTTGGTCCTGGCATGCATCCATCACTAATGGCTGTGTTAATTGGAAAACTGTCTCATATGGAGAAAAATCACAGTCCCAATGGATTCTGCTAAAGAGATTCACTGATTCAGATTTCACTGTACTAATTTTCATATGTACTATATATTATATACACTAATTTTCACTGTACTATTTTCATTTCGTCTTAGCCAAGTGCAACTGTGAAACTTAAGTAAATGAATGAGAAATTTTCTTCTTTGTTGAAAGACAGGTTTTGGAATTTGAATTAAACAAATTAAAAACAGCATCTTTGAAAGTACTCGAGCTAGGAATTAATGAAGAACTGAATTATGGGAACTCAATTTAAACAATTGCATCAACAATTTCCATTCTCAAACAAGAAGTTTTTGCCCTCCATAAATAATTCTTTTTTCTATTAATAGAAGCTTGATGGAATTTTCTAGTTGAAATTGGTTTTATTTTTCGTGAACTTGATGGGAATTACCTACTTTTGAGGAATTTCAGAATGTATTACATGCTGAAAAGGAAAATAATCTTAGGCTATTAACCAAAATTGGGTCAAAAAATGGAAATTTTCTTTATTATGTGAAAGAAATCTTTGATTAGATGCAAATGTTGGATAAAAATAATAAAATTTCATGCTGAAAATGAGGAATTGCTTCAACAATAAGCTAAAATAAAAAAATGGAACAATCATGCTTCAAATGAAAAAAAGACTCATTATAACCATACTCTAACATGCTCAAAAATGAGCAGAATTTTTAGGAAAGATTTGAGAGCTGACAATTGGGATAGATGAAAAGGTAGATGGAAATAAGGAAAATTGAAGAAGGAGAAAAATTTAAACAACAATCAACAGAGAGGAAGTGAGATTGTATACATGATATTATGAGGGAGAATTGCACAGAAACTCATAAAGAAAGATTTAGGATAAGATACAAAAGGTATTGGTATGCTTTAAGATAGAGATGAAGAGAAAAATATAAAACAGAATATTTTGAGACTTCTCTGAGGACAGATATACCTTAGAGAAAGAAGAGCTAACATACAATTTATTATTTCTTAAATGGGTTACTTAAAGCCATTTCCCAAACATTTTTGCACCAATTCTTCCCTCAACTGCATAGTAAACTCAGCATAAATAATAATAATAGTTGATTAAATGAGGAAACTAATAATCATAAATGTAAACACTCTCATGATAAATGTCTCTTATATATCAAAGTGAAACTTCTGGAAAGTTTCCATATAATTCAATATAGCATGTGATGTTAAAATAACATGGGAACTCCTTAATGAAGTACCTTAGAAGGTAATAATAATGTTAGAGATTAAGGATTTGAAATTCAAAGGAAAAACTAACTGTGACTATACTTAAACCTTAAAATGAGTACCTTATTGGCCTGAAATGAAGAATAAGAACAATCAAAAAAAGTTTTAGCATCTAATTTTAACCTAAGCAGTCATTAAACATTTACAGTTATTATTCCCAAATCTATAATTTTCTCACAATAATGAATCTTTAATATTGTTGATTTATCAATTACATACACATTACAATTAAGTATATGTTTCAAGAAGGGTTGCTACAAGACTAAATTTTTAAGACTGTTTAAGAATGAAAACATTCTATACGAAGAGTAATATAAATTTCATCTACAGTAATAGTCAAAGGAACCATCCTAAAAAGAAATACACTTCTTTACTCCTAGAGGAGATTTTTAATTTGACACAAAGGACATTTGCAGTCCCTATGACAACTGGAATTTTGCAACATTAGCGTATTATAACATATTAAGCAGTAAATTAAATTGATAAGCAGAGTACTTATAATAAACATTAATAATTCTAATATTTACTAAAACCTTTGATTCAAAATACCATCAGAATTTGGATGGTAAAATCATAAACGCTCAAACATTCTCGCATATTGTGGCCAATAATCAAAGATGCTTGCAATCTTCTACTATTTGTTAACATCTACATATATACCCTACATGCCGCCTTTGGGCGTGTGACAGGGGGTTTAAGCACTGAACGATTGAGCTACTGTTTAGCCTATTATTATCGTGTGTTATTTAATAGTTAATGTTTAAACTGCCTAGTGAAAAAATTCCTTACTCTGTATGTTGATTTTTACTTTTTTTAAATAAAAATTTCCTTTGATATAACAATTTCGAATTATGTACATCAATTAGCGATCGACATCTGCTAGCGTAAGAGATACGTCCTTCCATAGTGCTTATGAAAATTTAAGAAACGTTAAAATTTGTAAAGGAGTAAAGACTTGGAGCTAACCTCGATATTAAAGAGATTTAAACTTTTGCAGATAATGCACGTTCTTGAAAATGGAATTTGCATTAGAAAGGTTGGAGAAATGACCAAGTACATTCTGAAATTTTTATGATTAGTATGATAAATGCAGATTCATGAAGACTTGAGTGGAGATGTCGCAACATAGGAAGTTCCTTGGCAAAATTAGTTTCTATAAGGAACTAATTTTGCTGTTCAATGATAAATTTTCTCCATTTTCCAGTTATTAATCTTCGGAATTTTTCTTGAAAATTAGTAATCATGAATGTATTTGATGGACCATACCTTTTCGACAATATTAGATTATTACGTGATTCATTCAGTTACTAATATAGTATTACTAGTGGATTTCCCCGCCAGAAATGCTGGAATATTAATCTCTGAAAGAGCTCTGAAAAATGATGATGATAGTTGCCTCATAGAAGATCTTCAGGAAAAGGAAAAAGGACTGAAAAAGAAGAAGAAAAAAATTCTGGCAAAAGCAATAAGAAGGGGGAAGACAAACCACTAAAAGAAGACCTTTAAGCAATTTTTCAGTTTTATGAAACCTTTCATTCCAGAAACTTGGAGATTATACAATTTTGAAAGATTACAGCAAAGTTTATCATTTTCAAGTCATAATTTTCAAGATATTAAGCTTTGATTTGTGAAATTGAAGTTTTCGTGATATATTTTTATTCTTAAAAAGTATCTCATATTTGTTTTGAGTACTTATAATGTGGTAAAATGGACTTTGTTCTGATATTGGTCAACCTAACCAAAAATGTGTGGATGTTTAGATTTACTTCAGTATTCTGTTGAAAAGTTTTGTACACTTTTATAAAGATGCCTTAAGTAAACATTTCGTACTTCAGATTTCCCGCAACATTCAAACTGTTAGGCGGAATAATTAGAACTGGGGCCAGTATGGGCAAGCGTGCGCAAGATGTATGTTCTTACGCCGCCTTATCGGCCACATGGTTTAGACGCAAGTTTGTGGATGAGCTATGGGGAAAAACATCTAATTTGTTTAACGATTAGGCAAATGTCGTCTATCTGCAACGATCCTTTGCGTGGAAACTTAGTTGCGTCCTGAAGAAAGGGCTATTGTAGAATCACACATGTACATACCTCCCCCACCAGATTTTTCAGGAGCCGCACTGGCGTTGTCGCGTTCGGGTCAGTGAAGGATCAAGCACAAGGGGGGAAAAAAGTGTAACAGAAAAGTGCAATTCGATCATCAAATACCTTGGAGAAGCAAACAGCCTAAAACAGGGATTCGTGTGCAATATCTCCATGTTCCTAAAATAAAACTTTTTAAAATTGAAATTGATTGTGTAATACGAAGATAAGAAAGGAATTATCGGTTTATCCTGGGTATTAGGCAGGTTGTGCTGCCCGACGGACGACAGAATCTTTTAATAGTGAAATCTTACCGCCAACAGCGGAAGATTGAACTTTGTATGTAGGAAATATTTTCCTGTTAAACCTGAGAATTTTTTCATCGTTGGATATCCAACTCCCTGTGATTGAAAGATAAGCACAAAGTAAGAGAATTGGTCTGGTGGAATGTTGAAAGGACGAGGATTGCTAAAGAAAATACCTAAGGAGGGCTCTAAGGGAGAATGTATGTAAGGATACGATTCTTAAAGGGTTCGGTAGAGGTCAGAATTTTAAAAACTATGATGAAAGTACGAAAGTAAATAAGCCATTGCTTTCTAGGCATTCATTTCTCCTGTATAAGCTTTTGTATAACTAATGTTTGTGTCCGTCCTTTTCCGCGCTTTCATAGGTAAGATCGTTTCACACATGTAAATTCCACTATGGGGAATCGAATCCTGGAGAGCTTTCAAAGAAGTTGATGAAGTTTACTTATGATACTTGTGGTTTACATACAATATGATTTGCTTACTTGTCGATAAAGGATCCACTGCTTATTCACCCGAACTTCATGATAATCATCCTTCTAGCCAAAGAAGGAAAGAAAGTTTTAGAATTGCTGGAGATGGAATAATGAAAGGAAATATAATTGAAAAGGGAAAAGAATTTTATTAATGTGATAATTATAAAAATTTAGAAAGGTAATCTGAGAGAAGAATGCTGCAAAAAAAAATTGTAGCTATAAGTTTGGAAGAATAGAGCCCATTTTGACCCAATTTGAAAAATCGACTGCTTACACTTTATCATCAAGTATCATCTGATGGTAAAGGTTACTTTGAACACAAGGGAGTGCACCCAGGAGAAATCCCAAGGGGAAACAGACTTGAAAAAAGTCTGATGGGATAGGGAATCGAACCTGGAATCTTCCTCTATCCAGGAGACTGCTTTGACCAACTAAGCTATCCAATCAGAACAATTTGTTAAGTTTTTTTGTGAACTTTGTGAGTGAGGGCATTTGTACCTTACTCCTTTACACGACTTTGTCAAGTAAGGTCTTTCCTAGAGCCACATTTGTCTTATTCTAAACAACAAATAAAATACTCTACAAGTAATACTATACATCTTGAAATATCAATCTGCTTCCCTTTTAGCCATAGCATCTTCATCCTTTCATATTATTTCAGCATCTCAATCAACTTTATCTAGCATAATTAACCAATTGTATAAAGTATAGGGAGACAATCTTTTGGGACACGAAAGTCCTAGGTAAGCAATTGTCCAGGAAGTAAATGCCTGCAGGGACACAACTGTGCAGGATGCAATTGGCCCAAAGCTGTAACTTTTTTACATGAAGATGACATTATGCTGAAAAACATGTTTAATTATCAATTTGCAGTTGGAGTTAAAATATTTTTATTTTCAAGATAGTTGCAACATTCCACAAAGTAACAATTGATTACATTAATTTTTGTCATTGAATGGGATAAGGAAGACTTAAAAAATTTCAGAAATATAAGACTCAGCATATGTCTGGGATGACTTGTATTGTCAGCTTACCTTTATCAGAATTCAGCTAGTAAATATTGGAGCATTTTCTTCACTGAGAGCTTACAGATAATTGAATTGGTATCATTGCATTAACTTCAGAAAGGTTCCTAAATGAAAGAGAAATAGAATTATCATTTAATTTGGATTAAGAGTTCTTTTGGTAAACAGGTATGGTAAAAAGGTAAACATTAAGCAAAAGTTTTATGTAACAAGTTATACATGGATCAAAATCATTAGAATGTGCTTTTTAACTCTGATAATGATCAAATCAAAAATTCTCCTTTCTCCCAAATACAATTAAAAAAACTGCAATAAAAATAAAACTAAACCGTAAACCAAACCTCAAACAAAAATATCCCTCATAACATTCATGGAGCATGAAGGGGATTATCAACATGTATTTAAACCACAAATCTGATTATCTTACACTATCAAAAGCAGATAGAATCCAGTATTAGATACTGTAAATATATTTGTATTTTGATATAATAAAAAAAATAATTTTAAAAATAGATACCCCTAAAAATCCCTCTCCTCTCCCCATTAACATAAAAGAAGATGAGAAAATATAGGAAAAGTTACCAAAAGTTTCTAAGCAGAGGAAAAATAATATTAAATAACAAATAAAGTCACTCTGTTGATGGATTATATTGCTTGGAAAGTGGTCCAGATATAAAAAATCTACTAGAAAAAAGTATGCCAGAGATTCATACTAAGGAAAGAAAGGGGCTGCTGACATAAAATAAAACTTGTTATATTTATTGTTTTGTTTGTTTATTTTGTTGTCTTGTTTTTTTATATTAAAACTTTATGATATTTTCCTAGTCCCTTTCACTCAAAATATTTTATAAAATACTGCTAATACATCCTGCCTTTCACTTATAATATGAACTTTTCCCATCCTCAGATGCTCTACAACCCACTTTAGCCAAAAGTTTGCCTTATTCCTTAGACCAAAAATTTTTCTTCATCTGCATCATCCTCACACACTTTGCCTTATCATTGGAATGATTCCTTGTGAATTTCATCTTTTGAATGATTAACTTTGTGAGTGATCCATTTTCTAAGGCCTGAATGTTCTAAATCATTCAGCTCTACACCTTAGAAATACACCTAATTTTTCACCAGTATGAATCTGATTTGGAATTAACCATACTTGATTTCAGAGTTAATTTTAATTGTATATTCTGGATTTTTTAGAATGTCATGTTCTTAAATAATAAAAGCTAAAAGAGACCTATATTTTTATTTCCAACCTTTTTTGTTCAAGTCTTTTTCTTGATGTGAATATAATATATGTATTTGCAAAATGATAGCAATATTTCTTAGCTTCAAAATCATGTCTAGAATATCTTATAATCAATCTTTTACACAAAGTATATTACACCTGAGATAATTGAAGGACAGTAAATTTAATGCTATTATTGCTCATTAATTGCAATGCTAATTATTATTGGAACTCTCTCACGTCTAAGTCAGTTCTTCATTTATTCAATGATATTTTAAATTTTGAGGTCAAGTTATAATCAAATACAAAAAAATTCTATATAAAATCTTCATGTGTAAGGAAAATAAATAGTGACTAATGGTCATTTTCAGCATTGAAAGAAAGAGAGCGATACAACTATACCAAAGAAGTAAGAATCTTCATCATTCTATGACCAAAAAAGTATTTAATACATTCACCAACTCTCTTCAGCTAAATACAAACAGTCTGCTAATTTTCTGCCTGATATGATGCAAACAAGCAAATTATCAGATTATACTAGTTGTATCCTTTTATTTTTAATATGGAACACAATACAACATACCTTCATATTATCTTCCATATTATACTAATTTCAAGTTAGAATGGAAGTATGTTATTTTACACACATTAGGTCCTGAATGTAGGCAGTATTCAATGAAAAAATTATACATTTGCTGATGAATGATTCCTTGAAATACATAGCATAATTCATAATATTACAAGCATACTTTCAATATCTCAATTTCATCTCTCTCTAGTGAATTCACAAGTTTGGTTTATGGTACTAAAAGTGCAAAATAAGTTCTCTGAGAGAGAGTAATATCTTTTAGGTATTATTGCAAGAAATAATCCAGTAAGTCTCTGTAGAGGAATTCTTGCGATAAAGATTGCTTATGTGAAAATTAGTTCATGTGAAAAATTAATCAATGTTTACAAAATATGTATTAGCTATTATTTCAACTGTTACAACAAACCATTATTCAACACATTATTTTATTATAGTATTACATTATGATTCACAGAAAGTTATAATTTTCAGATGCATTTGCTAGAAGTTGAATTTAACTTGTAAAATAAAGCATTATATTTTTTGATTCCTTTATGGAAGGGGAAATGGGCTTTGTTAAAGATGAAGGTAGCTTATTCATAGAAAACTTCACTCTTTCAGTTGAGTCCCCATGAAAGATCAAATTCACAGAAAAATGGCCATGGGCCATAGTGATTACAAAATAAATCATTCAAATGGCCATCTTTGTGCATTGATCCACAGTCTTCTGATCCACCATCTGGTTAACCTGGATACCATTTTGTATAGCCAGTTGAATTTAGAGATTCTCCTACAAATTGTCAAAAAATTACAGTCATTAGTAGTAATTATAGAAGTGCTTCAACAGCTGAGGTCATTTCACATGTGAGCCCCACCATGAGTCAAACCATGGAACCAAAGTCAAATCCATTATGCACTTGGCTATCAGGACATATCCTGGTATCCAAAATCTACATCACCTAGAAAACTACTTATTATAGCTTGTATTTTCCATCATTAAAATCCCTCAAAATTTATCTTCTAATAGTAGTATTTAGAGTAACTTCATAAAATTGAAAAACATGAGTGTCTTGAAAGGTCCTACTTTTAATAGATTTAGTTTCAATTAAAGCAGAAATTATGACATATCTATTATGAATCAGCATCATCACTATACAACATGAGAAAAATATCTCAGTATCATGGCCTTCCAAAAAGTGGAATAGCATAATGAAGGTGATAAGGATAGAATTTGAGATACTTTAACGAGCAGCCTAAAAAATTGGCCATTTTCAAGGTAGCTGCAGGTTAGCACACTTATGAAAACAGATGTGTTATACCCTGAAAATTCACAAAATTGAAGTATTAAACTAGTTGAATGACTAATAAAGCTTGTTGAGGTTTTTTTCTTTTCATCAATAAACTTTGAGATATGATTCTTTTATTACTTAAATTTGCTGCAAGATTTTTTAAACTTAGCTAAAACTGAACCTTTTTATGATTAAAGTATAGAATTCCCTCATCTAGACTTTGACATCAAAATCAAAGGATGTTTAGTTTTAAAGTGCAATGTTTATTAATGCATAATGTACAATTTTTCTTTTTCAAACGAAGAATTGGATGAGTAAAATCCTTATTCCTAACGTTTGCTATAAGAGCAATTGCTTTTACCATTAACAAGTAATATAGCATCATTACGCATCAGTGTTTTTAATAATTACTATTATGAGTGGAAAAAATCAAAATTCTCATGACCTTCCACACAACTATGCCTAAACACGTTGATTGATTAATACAGTTCAGCAAGTAAATATCCTCACATAACTGATTTCTTTCTTCCTCACAAAAATCTTAGTTTGTATCAGAAATCCTTCAAACTTAAATATCATAAACATAGTGTCATTTTGTTTATGATCTTTCTCTAAGCTCACTACAGCAGTGTCATTCATGGATTTTAATTTTCAAGAATTCAGCTTCTAACAACAAAATCCAGGTCAAATATAAAATATGTTGATAGAATATTCCCAACAGCAAGACCAGAGGAATGCTTGTTCTATAACTGCTGAAAGCTAATGAGAAATCAATTGCGCTGGTTAGTACACCTAACACCATCCTCTGGAGAGCAATTTATGTTATTGGAAGGATTCATCCCTACAGAGGGTCTCACAGTAATTATTGATCGGAATCAGAATAGAGTGTATCACTCTAAAAATGTGGTCCTAGAATTATCATTGGAGAGAGAACTGTGTCTCTAGAAATACAACCAAAAAAGTTAAGTCCATGGCAGCACATCTCTTTGAAGACCTAGCCAGGCCACATTCACCAAGGGTGACATATGGTCACTCAAAGGCAAATGCAGTACCCAGTAGGCTATCGCAGGGCCTTTCAGGAATTAAATTGCTGCTACAAAATTAGTGTAGAGCAATCTTAGGTCAAAATGTTAAGATGACTGTTTCACTCCAAAGCAGTATTAATGACATAACTGATCAACACTTATCATTTCATATCTCAATAGTCTCCAAAAGCTACGATGAGAGAAGACAATGTACTCATCAATTAGACTTGCCAAACTGTAGTGAAAGAGCTATCTGTTGGACAGATACAACTAATTCTGGCAGAAACTGCACCACTATTATTAGTGCACCTTTGCTAAGTGGAAACTAAAAACAGAAGCATTAAAATCTTTGTCAGCATTTGCTGCTGGCAAGTGATTCAATGATTGGTTCTCTCTTAAACATCAATATTTGTGATGAGAGTTACTCCATTAGTTATTATCTCTTTAAATTCATTTATGAGGGCATACATCACAAACAAAAAAATTTTAGAACAAATTATGGTTACCCTAGCCTCATTAAAATTGCTGCAGCATTGCCATCAATCATCAATGGATCAGAATGGGTCAGGATATTTCGTTGAAAACACAAAAAACCTTTTCAAATTAATTTGGAGTAATGGAAATATCTAAAATAGAGTTTCCATAAGCAAGTAGCAATCATGACTTTCAGGTCAATCCCCTTATTAAATTAATTGATAGTACTTTCAGTTATTTTACTAATTTCAATAGACCATTTTTCAACTAAAACTCAATTAAATCAAAATAAAAACCATCCCCTACTTACCAAAGATAGTGAAAAATTCTCCTTCCACTTCCATATCATGAAATCCTAAATATGCCCAGTCTTTGGCTGTTGGTAATCTATAGAAGATATTGCTCAGCACTTTTGCTTCTGATTCAGAATTTATGATTGCCAAGTGAGCACCATCATTTTCACAAGTAGTAATTGCTTCATTAAAAGTGTTTACTCCATTTGAATAAAATTTATAATAATCAATACCAGAAAAAAGTTCATATCCTGCAGGTTTTGATGGAGGCACTGAAAATTATGAATGTTTCATTTAAATCACTCAGAAAACAGAGAGGCTACATTTATAAAAATCAATGTCATAATTATTAGTGAAAAAATCACAATATTGCATATGCTGACAATGTGAACTTATTAGAAGATGTTATTTCAAAACTTATTTCAAGTAACTGTCATGATTCCTTGAAGATTAAAAGCCTTCTCATCTCCTGAGGTAACAGTTCTGCCCTTCAATTCAACCTTCAAATACTTTGAAGATTTTGGTGAAAGATTTTTTAATGACCATTGAACAATTTGATGGCAAGACTGATTGGTGTGAGCAATAAACAACAGGTCAAAAGTTTTGTTGAAGTTGGTGGAACATTTCTGCTGAGTTGCCATTTGAAAGATAAATAAATGCATAAAGAGAGAGAGAAGAGAATTTTGACCACCATGATTCAAAGCCACTGGAGTCTGCAGACCTACTGAATGATGATCTTCTCATTTCTTCTTCTTAATCTGATGTATTTCCAATTTCTTAAGGTCTTTAGAGGGAATTTATCTATCAAAAATTTACAACATGACAGGAAAATTTATTGCTGACATTTTCATTTTTATCTCCATTGACCTATCATTTCCATTTGTGAAAGTATTTCAATTTTCTTTTCTTACCACTATGATTGAGATCTAAAGACAATTTCTGTTAGATGTTGTTACAGATACATAAGTCAATGCTTTATGAGTGAATTTTTCCTGAATATAAGATAAATATAATAAATTAATCATGCCCAAGGCTATTCATTGGCTTTCATGTAGCTCTAGTCTCTCTTCAATCCATTAAAAGTTTGACTAATTCATTAAAAATTTTTCACTAAATTAGAAAGGCAAGAAATTGACAGTTTTAATTGTATTTCAATCAACATAATATGAACATATTCACACATTATCCATACTTCTTCCTATGATATTCATTCCTCCTACTCTGGACAATATCTTTGTAATTTAGATGGCTATTTTTTAGTTTTTCTCTCCAATTCTAAAAAATACCACACTAAACCTTTATTTTCTAAATTTTCCAGATCTAATTCCTTCTCTTTGTAAGTTCAAACCACTTGGAAAACATCCACATGAATAGCTTAAAAATTACATGAATGTTGGAGACATCAATATTGGGTTGGGACTTAAACAATCTTAAGCAATGGTTCCCAAACTGTATGGAGCAAGTGCTCTCCCCCTTGGTTCCATGAATCTGTTCCCCACCCAAACTTAAATATCCTGTTTAATCTGTAAAAAATCTGTAATTAGAAAGGCAAACCAAGTCTATGAAGATAATATATGACTTTAGTCAATGATAATGACAAAAAATTTTGAAAGAATTTAACATTTATATTAAATCCTTAATCTGATTATGAATTATTTAAAAATTGAATGAGCTGGCTACTTATTAATTTTTCACTCTGTCGGTCATTAAGAAAAGTCTTGAGACTGCTTTTAATAACATAAAACAAGTTCTTAATGCAATGGATTGATGATGAAACACCAATTCAAAATTGCTCAACAGAAATATAAAATATAAATTATTTTATCTCGGTTACATTTAGATGTACAAAACAAAATCTGCATTGAATCTGTGTGTCTAAATCAAGAGTGTATACTAAGTCGGACATTGAAATACCTTTCATACATATATGTCGGTATAACTTAGAATGATATATACATATTTCTATCAGGATATATATCACGATACCTCAAAATTCGCCTACCGGGTAATAACTCTTATTTAATAGTTTTTTAAGAAAATCCTGATTTTTTTCATTATTACCGTAATTTTGCAGCGCATTTTTAAGGATTTGATTATTCAATATTATTCTCATGTGATGTGGAGTTTTCAAACATGCTTAGTGGATATATCGGATAGTGGATATATCATTATTTCTTCTGGTGTTGTAGTTAATATAAAAGTAATAAAATTATTTTTTATAAAAAAGTAATCAAAGAATAAATCCAATTAATGAAATTTAAATTTTAAATGAAAGCCATCTCTGCGCATGTTTGTTGAATTTAACTACTAAAGGAGAATATTAAATTAAAATCGGAATAAATAACAGTTTCGGTTAATCTTAGATTTAATTTCTCAGTTTAGTTTTCGCTCCGGCGAAAATAACGTATATTTCGGTTGAGTGCAGGTTCAATGCCCCAAGTGTAATGTCAAAAGTTTACTGCCGTTAAATAGAAGTGACCCTCATATTCTGCAGATATATGATTTCCACTTAAGGAAACTCAAATGACGAGAATTATCGATGCTTTACTTTTTTTATTACTTCTTTCCCTCCAAGGTCGAGGTCCAGTGGGCACTGTATTTGCTGATGAATCAGCCATGCACTTCCAACGATTTTCCTTCTTCGGACATTGATCTTCCTCCAACGCATGCAGAATTTAGATCAGTTTGAGTTAACAACAGTTTAAATTTTTAAATATACTTCATTCTTCTCTATATGTTGATATATATCTATCTATCACTGTAGTTAGTTTGCAATGTTTTTTCTGTTGTATCTTATTTGTATTTCTATGTGCCTTTTGATACGCTGATTTAGGTGATTTTTAAATGTGTAGTGGTTGTAGATGTAGATCACAGCTATTTAAATTATGAATTATTATGTCAGAAAAAGGGTGGTTTTTGTATGTACCAATGCTTTGAATTTTTATGTGTGAATCTCCAGTGATATTGGTTGAGGTAGATGCTGTGTAAAACGTCACCGCCAGCGTCTTAATACAGCGAAAATGTATAGTAATAGTAATATCCAGGGCCAGCCATCTACGCTCTAGCAAAGGGGACCTGGGTGCAAATGAGTAGCATTCTTACAGTAATATAATACCTAACCTGCAAAATAAAAGAAATGCCCCTGTGAAATGGGCCCCTTCGAAATTGGGGCCCTGATGTTAAGCACCCATCTCTTACCGTCCTTGCCGATATCCTGTCATTCCCTATTTCTCCTCCAGCAAGATAAGTACAGTGATACCTCGAGATACGAGTTTAATTCGTTCCGTAACCTTGCTCGTATGTCAAATTGCTCGTATCTCAAAGCAATTTTCCCTATTGAAATTAATTGAAATGCCATTAATTCGTTCCAGGCCCCAAAATGCCACCCCAGTTGTTCTTGTTACGTGTTTTTGAATAGGAAAAATGTATATATAAATGACAAATATTGTATAAAAACATAGTAAAAGATAACGTAAAAAATAAACTTTGGCTTTATAAAGTGTATTTGTATTCTGGTCACTGAAATGCAACCTACACACAACTTAAATGCTGCTTTATGCTTAATTTTAGTTACTGCTTTTTTCTTCACTGGTCTTTGCCTTTTCTCGCCGGATTAAAAAAAAAAACATGTCCAAGGAGGTTTGTTCCTTCTTCCCTTTCAGAATGTTGCGGAAATGAGTTAGGCGATTAATCTTCTCCTCTGTCGTTATGTAAGTCCTATTCGGCATCTTCTTCCAGAAAAGCTCCGTCTCGTCACAGTTGAAGACTTGCTGGGGGATGTGTCCTTTGGCTTCTATCGGTTCGGAAAAAGTTCTGAGATAATCCTCAGCTGCCTGCAGATCCAAACTTGCAGCCTCACCATGCCTGACAACGTAGTAAATGTCGGTCCTTTTCCTAAAGTTGTCGAATCAGCCTCGACTGGCTTTAAACGAGTCTTACGATGCCTCGTCGTGGAAGTGCGCGGGGTCTGATTCAGCAAATCACCGTCAATTGCTCGTGCTTTCTCGCATATGATGCCCTGTGTTAAAATGTCGCCTTTAAGCTGCTTCTCCGTCACTCAAACCATCAGCAGTTTCATGGAGAGAGCTCCGGAGCTTAGAAATTATTGTAACGCCCTTAGCTGGCGTTATACCCTTTATTGACTCATTCTGTTTAAGCACAGTACATATCGTTGAAGTATTACGCCCGTACTACCTCGCCAAGTCAGCTACTCGCACATTTCGCTCATTTTTTCTATGATTTCACGCTTTAATTCAATAGACATCACCTTCTTCTGAGCATTGACATTTCCACTCACTTTCTTCGGACCCAAGGTTATAAAAAGAAATGTGATAAAGTATTTAATTGCACAGAAAGCACAAAGCCCTAGAAAAACTTATCAAATATGCTTCGACAGCGAGGTAAACAAGTATACTGCGTGGGATAATGCGATACGCACGAGGCACAGTAAACTGTTGGGTCGTGTGCAGCCGGCCGTTCCTCGTATCTCAAATGCTGCTCGTATTTCAAAGCAAAACTTCGCTCGCTCGACGGCTCGTATCTCAAATATCTCGTATGTTAGGGCACTCGTATCTCGAAGTACCACTGTAATTAGTAATTTAAAGCGGATTGCCTACCATTTAGTCTCGCAAAATAAGTTTTTCTCCAACGAGGCGAAGTTGTTCTCGTGTGTTCATGTCGTACGATCCTTGTTTCCACTCAGCAATATCTCACAAATATTATTCATACGGAAGCTTTACTAATTGTAAGTTTCTTATGAATTCATATTTTACTTTTTTAAAATTCCGACTTGGACGTTAAAGTCCCTCAAAGTTTTCAACGACTTCTTCATTCCTCGGCCTCTTCCGCTCATTCTCTACTTCATTTATTAACTTTGTAATACACTGTTTTCTTGAACCATTCATTGAGAATTTACAAAATGAAGGCCATGACTTGCATTACTCCTGTTTCATTCCATAAAAACATAAAAAAGATGGAGCCAAAGTAGATGAAAGATACATTTATCTCCATTCTGTAACCAAAGAAAAATTTAAAATATTCCTCTCGTCAAGATATGTTATGTTTATAGGAAAAAAATTTGACCATACGTTCCGTTTTCGCCGATCGTCATCACGTCATGAAATGTACTTCGTCCCGTTAATATCTCCACCAAAAGGTATGATTTTTTATGGAATTTAATTGTACGAGTATATTACAGATTATTAAACTTTTCGGCCTCATGAGAGTCTAGCGATATAGGAAATAAATATCTGAAAAAATAATCGAACGTTTTCGTGATAAATTTTACTATGATGAGGATTATTTAGTTTATAAACACAATTTTGAGATTGTGATAAAAAACGTTACCTTCCAAGTGGAAACTTTAAAATTTATTTGCCCACAGAAAATGGCGTACTCTATCTCCGGCTACGATAGTTTCCATCAACAGAATAGCAAAATTCTTTCAAATAATATTGAAGTAATGAAAACATCTATCGACAAAAATAGGACGAAAAGAATGTTCCATTTCATTGATGAGAAATGTCAACTACAGTGAAATTAAGCGGAACTAATGTACGGCAGGAATGTCTTATCCAGAAAAATATTTGGTACCGGAGTACGATATAGGATTGTAGTGTTTCAGTATCTTTTAACGAAAGCTGCTTACTTGGCTATCAGGGACACTTTTTAAATTAAAGTTATTAAATGTATATTAAACGAGGCAATTGAGCATGTAGAGAACTACAAAATACATGAAAATAAGGTTTAACTGTAAAAAATAACGAGATATGTTCATATTTTGTGAATAAATAACCATGTTATGTATTTAAATAAAACAATTTTCGCATCAGAAATACATGAAATTGGTATTTTTCCGAACCACCTCCGCATAAGAAATATCCGTCAAATATCCCACAGACCTGCTTGGATGGCAGTGTGCTAATGAAGTGATCACAAGTGGCCAAAGCTGTATTAAGTGGAAAACTGTCTTATTCAGAAAATATCTCGGCCCCAACGGATTCCGCTAAAAACATGTGTCACTGTACTTGGTCAGCCCATCTTAAACGTCTGCAAGTATCACTCAGTTACCGAAAGATGGATCTGCAAATGAGCGCAACAGACAACGAACAATCGCTACGAATGGAATTTTGAGGTTCATTGAGTGATCAAAAGATTAAACGCGTCTTTCTCTATAAAATTGATATTCTTGGGTTGAGAAACTGTAATAATCGCCCGATTCAACGCTAAAGATATTTTGAAAGTCGTTTTGTTGATTCGATCTTTTTCAAATGCGACCCTTTCAGGCTTTCGCTAGACGTATTCTTAAAAGAATGTTTGGATACAGACTCTTGTGAATAATTTAATAAGTTCGTGTTTTGTGTATATACATTGTGTATTTCATGCTATAATGTATATTTAGTTTAATTTTGTTGCAGGCATTCACTGTAAATAGGCTTTGTCGCTGTATGTGAATCTTTGTATAAATAAATCGAGTTAAAATAAGGAACAGCGTAAAATTATATTCACGTGTTAATATCTTGGAATGTGTTATGACAAGCGAAAGAATATATTAGACTTTGTTGATATATCGATGTGAATTAACAGTGAAAACAATAAATATTTACGCAATTAAAGTGGGATTAATGGAACTTTCAAGGGGTATCATAATATACTAAATATTAATTTGCATGAAATGAAACGTGGGCTCTAAAACTAAAAATCCAACTAACTGAAGGAGATTTATCTAAATCAGCAAATCAGGTACACAGGAATAGACTTCAATCCAGGAGAATCATCGTCCGGTTGTCTACCGTCGAATCCCGTGAATTTGGTAATCCTAACCACTTTAGCCAATTGTTTGCCTCCAATAGAACAAATATAACATTGTATTCTTTATCAACCCTTCCTCCTTTCCTGATTCTCATCTTAAGGAAGCCCTAACTTCCATCTTTATTTTACTATGACTAGTTTTGCAAGGAGAAAATCAAGAAACGCAAAGCCGTCTATTCGTCTAGTTGTCTGTTTATTTCGGTGCCGATGCTAAGATTAAGGTTTTTATTTACGCGAGATTGAGACAAAATGCAGAGAACTAATCCCCAATATTCTCTTCTAAGTCTCACATAGTGTCTTCTGTCGCCTAGCAAGAGTCCACATACTGTTTCCCAATGCGCAAGAACTGTCAAATCTCGGTTGAAAGGCCGCCTTTTTCAGTCGTGTAAAACGAGTTTCAATCAACAGAGAGAGCCGCTCGATTCGAATGAAAAGTGAGCTTCCGCTTTTTGCTCATATGAAAGGGCCGTTATTGCACGCGCCACGGCTAATTCACGTAATTTTCGTCCGAAAAACAAGGAATACATTCATCTGCCGTTCTCTCTCTTTTGAAAGAGGTCTCTCATGAGGTTGACACGAGGTCGGAATGCCAAAAAAGGTCATCCTTAAGGTCACAGGGGAAAACAAAAAATGGCTAGACACGGAACCCCTCCAATTGCAATGTGTAAGGCGGCAAAAACGCCAGCCTATATTTAGCCTAACCTTGCTTCTGAGGCAATGCCCTTACGCGATTCTTTTCACTCTCCTCTATGGATGTGGCGGAAGGAGGCTACCAAAATAGTGTTTATTAATCATTCTTGGAGATAATGGCTTTAAAAATACACAACAGGTGAATGATGTTAAGGGTGAACTTTTCTCTAAAAGACGGAAAAAATACCTGATTTACAAGTCAATTTATACTGTAGAAGAATTTTTTAACGAAGGAAATAAGTGACTGTATGTGTATTTTCATTTAACAGTCCCTGTCTACCTCGTTTAATGAAAGTTGACATTTATAAATATATACATCAACTGACTTAAAGACTATCGTGTGGATTTGCTTTTCAATGAAAAGCACGTTCATTTGGATTATAACGTAAATATAATGTAGTAATACTATAATAGTATAAATACTAATATAAGTAAAATACTACAATATTAAAGCATATTAAATAAATGTATCTCGTATGCTTAGAATCAGTTTTCTTTCCCATTACAATAATTAGTCATAGAATGGCAATCTATATTTAAAATGTAAAAAATGGAACGCCCAATGACATTATCCAATTTCAGAGACACACGCAAACCAATTTATAAAAAAACTCGAAATTTTGCCTCTACCCTGTACTTATATATACATGCGAGTTAATAATTCGTACATACAAAATAAAAACCTACGTAAAAAAAGCAAATCATAGCACAGCTACAACACCAGAAGAATAATGAATTAAGATACCCGATATTTCATCTAAGCCTGTTTGAAAAAACTCCACATTACTACTTCGGAATAAAGCTGTAAAGTAAAATCACTAAAAGGTGCAGCGAAAGTATGAGAATACTGAACGACGACTTCAGGAGTGTCTTTAAAAAATTTCGTTAAATAAGTGGTATTATTCGGTCGGTGAATTCTTATTTCGTGTATACTTTTGACTTTGAAATGCCAATGCAATGCAGATTTTAAAATTTAATCATGACGAGATAAAATCCAAATTAAGATATTTATCGGAGTAGATATGTACCAGAGGGATCAGATTTATGCAATAATAGTCGTATATTATTTTTAAGTTACATTTATTTTCTTCATTTTTGACGGAGAGATTCACTAAGGAATTCACCCGTAAAATATGACGGAACTTAATTAAACCTATTCAAAATTCTATATTTGTGTTAGTTATTAATAATTTTCTTACATTATAATCCATATTATGAAAAATGCATCAGCTCTGATTCAACAGTCTTCTTGATCATCAAAGGGACTGGAGTTTTATAACCTCAAATTGTATACAATTTTCGACTTTTTTGTCCGCATTCTCATAATTTAGAAACGAAAATGATATTCCACGACAAAAATCATAATCTTTATCAATCTTCTGTATTTTAATGCTTGCCTCGATTTCGCCAGCACACTATTTCTGAATTAATTGCGTTAAAGAAAATTAGTCTGCAATCGAACAAAATAAGCTTTAAGCGCATATCTTATGGGGACATACTCGAGCCTTCTAAAGTCGGACAAAGCATACTTTTAGTAGATGTTACCGACAGCGAATAATAAATATGTACACAACGGTGATTATAATATTATTACAACAGATGGGAAACTTTTTTGTTTTCGTAAATTCATACTGCAAGAATTCCAAACTCTTCAAGAAACCTCTTTGGAAGGAATTGAATCGCGTGACACGGCCAAGTCATGTGAATGAACCTTCCCAATTGAAGGCCTTTAATTAGTCTATTTTGTAAGCCAATACTCTATCATGAGACACTGGTCATCGCCACGCACAGCGTATCGTTTTACAACGAAGGGGGTATCGAATCATACTCACGTTTCGAGAGTCTCTATCTACATGGCTGAATCCATTAGCAGCTAAATAGAACATTTATTAAAACTAAAAATGTATGCACGTCTTATACTTATATACCAACATGATGTTTTTATAATAAATTACATAAATTTGATGATTTTATACGCTCCTATTTTTATCTTCATAAGTACATAAATATCATGTATCTTTTCGTTATGAGTGGGATTGTATTATAACCTGGATATTGCAAACTTTAATTTAATTTACATCTGAAAACAAAAAGGAATGGTTTTCTGGTTCTTTAATTTTTAAATAAGAACTTTACGCTCTTAAAACTAAAACGTAATATTCATTAGTTTACATTACTTGCTACAGGTGTAGATATTCATATAGAGAATCGTCGAAGTGTTGTTTTGTATTACTGGTTGCCTTCTCGACATTATGCTTAAAGAATGATCAGCATTTTGTGCAAAGAGAGCCTCTTCTTTTGTTACTTAATTCTTGTAATCTTTCACTCTACAAGGAAGCAATTTTACCAGAGAAACAATAAGAATTGAATGATTAAACTATTTTCGGTCTATCAAATTAGGATTGGCTATAGCGGGTCTTAGAGAACCAGGAATACACGTTATGAACGGGCAGAATTTCTTAAGCGGTACCATGTGTTTATTGTGAATCGAGAAAAAACTGTGTAATAAGCGGGATAGGGTTTTATTATTAGTTAGTAAATGTGTTATTAACAGTTTATACTGTGCACACAAAATGGCTACAAGATAATTATATACATCAAGATAAATTATATATAAATGTTATAGATAAATTCTGAGATGTAATTTCTTGCATTTTGTAGGATTCATGACCTCGTAGCGGTTAAGGGTTATATCCTCACTGTACATACATCAAGTAGTTCCTTCTCTTCCACAGCGAAAATCCCCGAAATCACTACAATTCTTTTTAAAAGATTTAGTGTTTTCAGGTGAGGATTTTTAAGATAATCAACTCCATTCCTAAATATATATATATTAAGATAAGAATGCTTTGGTGTATCTTTTCTTTGCCACCATGGCTAAGTTTTAAACTCTTGGCTATCTTTCCCGAGGAATTCCGATTTCGCAATTGAACATTTTCAAAATTCCGACGCATCTTTATCTGCAATGATGTTGAAAAGGCAGTCCAAAAGATTTATTTTTCGTCTATTTTTAGTCTTTCTCACCCAAGTGCCCTTAACATTTCTGCTCCGAAACTGCCCAGCCGAGCTGGTTTCCATAGGATTTCTACTCGTTTCTTTATTCAACAGTATAAGTCAATAGAAAAACTTCACTAACATGTTAGGTGAATTGATTATAATATAGATTAAAATAAAACTATATTACTGTATACTTTACTTGCATTAAAACATAGATAAAGGTAGAGTCAGGAATGATGAAATACTAAAAACTGTGAGAGGAAAAGATTATGGTAAACCATTCTTAAGGTTAATTAGGATTTAATTCTAAGGTAGATGTAATAATGGTAATGTCATAAGTTTACTTTACAGCATTAATTGAACGAGTAATGAACCTAATTAATAAATGAATAACGCATTTATTGCGGAATTAATTCTCAGAAATATTATCTCATATTTAACCCTCAGTCTATGATAATAAAGTATAAAAGGAAGAATGTAAAAGTCTAAATGGAGTTAGAAGAGAGAAAAAGGAACTCGGCGGTCAATGAACTAAGAGACAAGGGTTCTCCAAGCGCCGAACGCGGCGACCGTCTAAGGGCGATTCCCGGGAAACGGATAATCGTTTAGCGGTCACCAATTATTCAGAATCCCTAATGCGCATTTCGAAAGCAAAGCTTTCATGATCACAGGGGATCCAATGTTGTTTCCCGGGAATCGCCCTTAGATGGTCGCCGCGTTCGGCGCTTGGAGAACCCTTGTCTCTTAGTCTAAATGGAGTGTTGACATAAAAAACCCGAGATGAAGACAGGGAAACAGCATCCTATGTGCTTTACTTGATACTGGTAAAAAAGGATGAAAATTTAATAAATCAATGACCATTTGGAAGAAAAATATATAAAACTTATTCCGCAGAAATCTCCAAAGGAAATGACTTACAATGATTATAAAAATGAAATCACTCAATGCGATAAAAATTCAATGAGACTGCTAAAGATATATTTGGAAAAATAAGAACAATTAAAGTAACAACAAAATACATTCATTAGAAAAGATATCTTTTTATTGAAAAATGAAATTTTGTGAATGACTGAATTATCTGGTGTTGATGGGGAGGAATATGGTATTTTTTTCCTTCCTCTCCAATACGATGAAATTCGCCACATTTAACGCGTAATAATCTGTCGTATATTACAATAGGAAAATCTAGGGAAAGGGAAGAATTCAGTGAAAGGCGTGCAGAACACGTTTACTGACACCTCAATCTGCGCAGGGAATTATGATTCCCCTGAACGGAAACACGAGAAGAGGTCCGTTTATTCGCCAGACGTGTTTTTCCTTAATCCGGGGCTTTAGTCTGGGAATCCAAATTTTATAAGCATTAGAAGTCATGGAAATGTTGCCCCACTGACATTTAAGGAGGGGACGTCGTCTATGGGGAAGAGTAGAAACTGTTGACATTCATAATTGACTGAGAGGGAAAACGTCTGCAAGAACAAATAAGGTTAAAACTATTGTAATCATCGTTAAATACTCCTTTGGAAGTTGCTCCTTTACGGAAAAGTCAGCTTTTCCACAATAGATGTACATTTGTGATCTGCGGAAATTCTGTGCTGACCGTTTAGATAATGATGAGAATAAGAAAATAATCCTTAATAAGTTCGATTCTAGTACAGTTCATCGCTTATTTATGCATAATAACGAATGGAAGGAAAAATGTTAATAATATACTCTTAAAAATAATGCTGTCATAGGTTAATGGTTATATTTCATAGAGGGGAACAAAATTGTAAATTACCAGATTGTATAGTTTACAAATATGTTATGATTTAATTTTTAATATTTTAGATAAAGGGGTGAGGTTAAAGAAATTAATAATTTCTTAGAAATATTAGCAATGAAATTTAGGCTCAAAAAGAATCTTATATATAATTAGCGGTGTGTCCGTCTGTCCGTCTGTCTGTCTGTCCGTCCCCCCTTTTATCTTGGAAACTATTTGTCGTAGAGCTATGGGACAAACTGCATTGTATTTCTGATATGCTGAAAGCCCCTGGAAAACTATTCTCATCTTGAAGGAAGACTTCTCGGGTTTTCCAGCCGGGTGCTGCACCCGGCTGGAAACCCGAGAAGTCTTCCTTCAACATATTCACCGGGAAAGAACCAAATCGTTCCTATTCTCATCTTTATGAAGGCTCCGGTTCGAACCCAGGACCCCATAATACGTTCCCATAAGGAATGCACGTAAAGTACGTTTTTGCACCCTGCAGGCTTTGTTACTTTTACAGAATTAAATTGGAAACAATGGTCCTACGACGTCAAGAAAAGTACCATACGAAGGTAAATTAAATGAAGAATCTTATTATTATCGTAAAATATAATTTTCGAATCTAAATTACGAGAAATATGACAAAATAAACGAAAATTTTGTAAAATTTCGCCGTAGTAAACAACCAGTCCCCCTGACGACCGAGGTGATTGTTGAATCCGATACATTGATTTTCCCATAAGAATACAGATGGATTTTAAGTCCATACCGATACAATGGTAGAAACTGATGTCAGAATTTATGAAGAGGAAGCGATTTACTGAGATTACAGCGAATGTAAACTATGATATTTAAATAGCGGGTCCAAAATTACAGCCATTTTGGAGTTTTTCTTTATCAAACCGAATTGCAAAAGGACATTTATACGTTCTTGATTTTATAGCATAGATTTTAAAGCAGTGCGTTTGTGTATTCTCATGAACTGCATAATGTTCAATGGTATTTTTTGATTTTATATTGATTTTCGTTGTGGTCTCGGTATTTTTAATCATTCAATATATATCATTTGAATTCCGAATACATAAAATCTCAACTGCGAAAGTCAGTAAGTGTGCATTGTTTTATTTGATAGCACATTGCTTTGATGCATTACCTTTGGTTCCTACACCAAATCATAGCTATTATCTTTAATGAAATCTGCTATATCGTTACTTGACATTTTTAATTATAGAACTTAGTTGATACTCCTCAACCTATGCTGAGAAATTAAAAAAAACAGCGATTTCGTGTTGTGTTCTACATTTGTTTTGTGAGCTGTTTTACATCCATTTTCTTATATTTGAGTATCACTGAATAACTCATAAGCTCATACGAAATACCTTAAGTGCATTCTTTGTAATTGTTTTAATATGTTTCACGAATTTATGCAGTTATATTTATTTTCACATCCGCTACCTTCTGAAGGATTGGTTTTGCATGAGCACGTGCACGCTATGCGAAAACTTTTAACTAGAAAATAGTACGCCTCTCTTCGTTGTTTTTCTATTCATAGACTGTTTTCATATAATAATCAAGATCTTGAATTTAGCTATCATGGATTACATGCAAAGTAATACAGCAATTTGAAAGTCATTGTGAAGCATTTCAAATAATTGAGCACTTTACAGTATTTGTGAAAATTAATACTTAGGGTGTCTTTCGAGGTGTTTTTTTCTTACCTTAAACTTCAAAGCCACTCCCAAATATCGTATTATTATGGGTCGACTACAGAGCAAAATAGAGAGATGAATTTCCTGTTGAATGTTAATATTTGAATGGTTTAAAAACAATTTTGTGAAATCGACAATGGTTAGCAATCATGCAGCGTTTGGTATGAAGTCCTAAGTCTTATACCAGAAGCTGTCCGCTTCCTAATTGAATCTGGGCCAGGGAACTTTAATCATTCTTCTTTAGGAAATGAACGGGATATACTGAACATTTTCGATACTCTTCCCGATTCTTCATTTGCACAAGAAAATTAGAGGAGACGCTCCCGTAACATGCAATGATACCTATCGAAATTTGTATGGGTTCGACTACAGACCGTATATTGCAGCTCTCTTAAGATATATCTTCTCAAGACATAGAGTTGGACTCTGTAATGTTTTCTTGCAACAATTTCCAAATAATTGATTATCGTCTCCTGGTATGACTATAGTAAATCTGATCTATGTTCATTCCACTGCACTTCCCATTTTCCAAAATAATACGAAGTTCTCCTCCACGAAATTTAAACCCCACTGGAGTTAAATAATTTCTAATAAGTAATGTACAGTACTTGTGGAATAGGAGTATTAAGAAACAGTTGCTTTGTAATCTATCAGTAACGGTTTGCTTGGGACCTATTTGGGTCTTTAAAGCTCCTTTACGAATATCTTCTGCATTCGTATAAAAGCAACTTAAGTCACATTATCAATAACATTAAATGCATACAAATAAAATCCTAGAGTTATATTTATAAGTATTTACTATCCAAACATTATAAATATCGTTCCTGGTTCATTTTCATAAAATGAAAGCTTAAATGCATACTTATATGCAAACGATTAAGTGATCAACCAAAAGGCTCGGAGGGTCTTGAACCCTTATATTTGCTTCTAAAATATTTGGAGAGGATAATTTCACTTCTGCAAAAATAGTATTACTTATTTCATCCTACATCTATTTTCTCCGTTGAGAATCAGCGGGCAATTCAGCTAGTATTATATAATTTTTATTATTTAGATGATGATGAAAGGTTGAAGCATTTACTGAAGAATAAAAAAACTTCATAGATACTTATTCGTTTGTGATGCTGAAAACTAAAAGAAAATATAGAAACATAAAGAAAAATAAACAGAAATAAAGAAAACTAAACTAAATCTTTCTTTCCTGAATTAGTGCTTATATGAAAATAAAATTGCAAAACTGCATTGTTCACATCACGAAGTAAAGATTAAGTATGTTTCATCAAATGTAGAAAAAGCACTAAATGTGAACAAAACGAAGAGAAATATGGACATAAACACTATAGATGATGAAGAGGGTCCGCGAACTATAGCTGCATAATACTATTTTCATTTTAATCATATTCTTTGAGAATTGTCTGTCTCGAGATCCGTCGTTGCTTAATTTTAGACATTTTTCATTCTACAATTTTTACAAAATAGTGAAGAATAATTTAAACAATTTTCCGTTTATCGACTGAGGATTAATTAGCTATAGCAGTGCATCTCGGGAAATCCGCCTTATAAGCGGTGTTTTTACAATGTGTTTAGTGTGAAAGGGACCGGAAAATACTTCATCTTAAGGGGAGTATTAAACGAGTTTTATCGTAGTTTCTTTAACGCCGAGTAGCGCAGAATGTACAATTTTCGTTATCTCATAGTCCACTACATCATTAAAAACTTACATATCTCTTACGGCGATAAAAACATTTCCCGGATACCGCTGATGAGTCGTGGGCTCTAACACACTTAAAAAATAAACGGGGGCGACCAAGTTTGAAGAGAAGAAATCTCTCTTAACATTAAAAGCTCTTAAATTGGCGTCATCCGAAAACGGCCAATCAAAGGCGTCAACCGCAACCCACATCGCAAGGGATTCACTCGGAAGTTATTAATTGTACCACGAATATTATAATGTATACTTCATTAAGTAAAAGGAATAGAATTTACTATGTTGGCCTTGACTTTGTGGTAGGCTTCCATTATGATGAAATGAAAGGATTCAAAATTAAAGGATTACCGTGGTACGGTAAATTTTTGAATCCTTTCATTTCATCATAAGTAAAAGGAAGATAAGAATGAGCCTTTTCCACTGGTTTATTAAAACACGACTGATTTCAACGAATAATCGCCATCAACATCATTAACTCGCGTTTAAATAAACCACTGGAAAACATACAATCCTATCTTTCTTTTATTTTCATGCGCTAGAGTTCTACAAAACTTTCTCCGAGGAATCTATTTATAAATAGTATTGTTAAAAGTTTTTCGACTGCTGAGGTCATTTCGCGTGAATCGAACTCCTCAAAGACGAACGCGCTACCCACTTGGCTATCTGACAGCCTGAAATTTAAATCTATACTTAGCCGTGTTGAGTAATTCCGGTTGCATTACATCATATTTTTGGAGAATGGTTTTTTCTTTCGTAAAGAGACCGTCTTAAATACTTAATTTTCGTAATTTTTCACTCTAAAATGAAACAATTTTTACTAGAGAAACAACAGGTGAAGAATAACGATCTTTTCGTTTCTTAGTGGCTCTTCTTCTGCATTTAATCCTCACAGAATTAGTCATTTATTATAGAGCGGACGGCGAATGTCTATCGAATGAGGATCCGCGTTGTAGAGCGTCTTAAGTGGTATATTATGTAAGTCACGTTGAAAGGGACCATAAGAATCCTGCGTCTTAAACTGGTTATACCTGTACATCAATGAGCTTGGTTAAGTATATACACCAATAATTTTAATCAGTTTATTTCTTGAAAATAGATTTGCTATGAAGTAAGTGAAGAGTTTCTTCGAGAGCACTGCTTATTAGCTCCAGAATAATTGCAGCGATGATCGCATGGGGCGCTGCAGACGCCTGCCGCGCCAGAGGCCGCTTATGAAACCGCGCTTGAGTCAAACACTTTAAAATCGAAAACGAATTTGATAGTCACTTAGGTAGAGCATGAAATGATATTGGTGTGTGTGTGTGCATTTATGAAAAGAACTCTTTGAATTCCGCAACTCATTATTATTACTTCCAGACGATGAACATCCAGCGTAATGAACATGAATATTCAATTTATTTTCAAATGGTTTTCGACTGAACCAAGATGAGAATTAAATAGATTTAGATATAATCTAATCTAAAATTACAATATTTAAAATTTTTCCTTTAAGTTCTGAACCGAGGTAATTTTCGAAAAGTTGATAAATCGATTATCTTTGGATATGATCATTCGTCCATGAGGAACTGTCTTAGTTATGGGTTGGGTTGGGTTACTTTATGATTTCTTCTAAAGGAGATAGAAAAGGACTAAATCTAACTAAGTGCTATCGTTATAGGTCAAATTCTTAAAGTGACTCATTCTAATTACTAAAATTTATCATCCCTTGGCATAAAGGAAATAGATAAGAGTCAATCACACTTCAGTATTTTCCATCAATTCCAGTACATTCCAAGTAAATGAAGAATCCTCTAAATTGCACGGGAGTCGGTCATCACGGAAACAGATGGATCACGCGTCTGAAAATTCAACTTTTTTTGCGCACACTATGCAATAGTAATTACTGGGAGAAATATGGTGCATGCACCATATTTCGCACATCGCACCGTACCTATGACAAAATGTGAAAAATATTCCACTCTTATGAATGCTACAAAAGTCGACGAAAAACTGAATACATTTAATACAGTAAACCCCGGTTAGAATGACTTTTGGGAACCAAGCAAGAATCGCCTCTGAAAGCGTTATAACCGGGCTTGTGTTATGCTGGTCGCATTAAACAATTTTTTGAATAAATGAACTGTTTTTCGCACAAAGAGAGCGTCCTAGTTAATAAATTTTGCCCAATTTTCACCCTAAAATGAAGCATTTTTACCAAATAGACAATTAGGGAAGAATAAGAAGATTAACATCATTAGTGAAAGGACATCATTATCTCTCCGAGAATTCACTCAACAAACCACGAAACACTCCTTTTCTAGTATTTTCAAATGTTTACTTCTTAAGATTGGGACGAAATCAATCCCTGAAAAGAGACCCTACGTTCTGTCCTGAGAAAAACTGAAAGAAATTATCTCATTGTATCTCGAAGTTCGTATAGCCAGTGGGATGTATATAGCTCCGCTTCGCGTTATTTTTTATTCTCACGAAATTAGTAATTCAAAAGAAGAGACTGTCAAGGAACCCTTTTAGAGACAAGGAGAGGACAGAAACGCAGATAATGTAAAATTTTTGTCTATCGCATGAGACGGAAGATTTGGGTATGGCGGGTTGCAGTTCACCTTGGGAAAATCCGCGTCTTAAGCAGGTAGTAGAGCGCCTTAAGCTTTGTTTTTACTAAATGTTTCCTCTGAAACCGCGTCTTAAGCGGGATCGTCTTAAATAGGCTTTACTGTGTAAGGATTATTTGTCCACAGAAAGCCACCGGAATTCAGCAGAAAATAAAAGCATCAAAATTCCGCACTAAAGAAAAGTTGTCGGCTGAATGCCTAAGAGTGTCTTCCACGTGTCTGAGGAATTTCAAGAATGTTCTTCGCTTCACTGTGTCAATAATTTCGGCTGCATTCCACAGCTTCGTATTAAGGGAAAGTGAGCACGCTAAGAACCCTTATTACGGAGATGTAGGCCTGTGCAATCGTACTTCGATGAATAATAGGACTGATCGAAATAAACACATCCATATGTATATTGGCAATAAAAATCCTATAGTAAGAAGAAATGTGGCTCTATTATATAGCTGTAAATTAATTGTATTTGCTTAAAAAGTTTAATTTCAAAGAGGGAATGTGTGAGGAACGCAATGTCCTGCCATGGTAACCGAGAAGCCCTATTAGGAACCCTGAAAAATCCTGCATTATTAACAATTAATTTTTAATAATACGTATAAAAAATAATAGTTAGTGTAAATTTTTAAAACAATTATTAATGAACGTATTAATTCATTTATTATATATTGTCACTTAACTCTTGAATTATGCAAAGTGGACATTCGATTGCACACGTTAAATTACCATCTCCTGTACCTCAAATTTCAATCTAGCTCTTACTTGACAGTTCCAATTCTAATACTGTCTTCTGAATAATGAAAGGATAAGCGATAGAATTTACAATAAAATGCACACTTAAAAAGATTTTTAGAGGTTCAGTCTTTAATTCCGTTAAAATGTGATTTAGTTCCGAACGAATTACAGCCTTTTTTCGTCAACATCAAAGACTTTGCTGTCGTTAAATATGTGAATTAATGCTACGAAAATTCATCATCGTTCCTCAACGTTATCTTCTTTGATTATCCTAATAATCCTTACATGTATGAAATTGTATTTATTGATGCTAGTTCATTATTTATAAAACATTACACCATTCTATTTCTTAGCCATGAGTCTTAAATTAAATTGAAAATTATCTCCTATTCTTATTGCGTAAGATCGCTTTGCAACGATAAGTTTGGTAATGGATGTTAATTGTAAATGCAGCTTCATACACTGCAAAACGTCAATAAACCATCTTCTATAGCTAAAGTTTGAAGATCATATCCTGAGGATATACAAGCTCGAGTATTTAAAGAATAAGCAGAGAGCGTAGGCCCTTTTCTTAAGGTAATATTTGAAAAATCTATGAGCGAAGGTAAGGTCGCAAAGATAGATAGATAAAGAAAGATTGGAAAATTGCAATGTCACCCCAATTTTTAAAAGCGAAGTAAAAGATGATCCATCGAATTATAGGACCATTTCGTTAACTTCATTGAGTGGTAAAATAGTGGAACATATAATTACTAATTCCTTAATGGGTTTTCTCAAACCTCTAAATTCATAATTAAGAATCAACATGGTTTTCGTAAGACACGATCCTGCGAGTCAGAGTTAGCGTTATTAATTCACGATATCTTGAAATCGGCCGAAAGTAAAAGACAAGTCGATGCGACATTTTTGGATTTTCGGAAAGCGTTCGATAAAGTCCCACATCATAGATTGTTATACAAATTAAAACTTGCGGGCATCAACGAAGAAGTAATAAGTTGGCTAAAAGATTTCCTGTCCGATAGAGAACAACGAGTGGTAATAGATCGTATTAGTTCCAACCTAGTATAAGTGACCTCAGGCGTCCCACAAGGAAGCGTAATCGGACCATTATTATTCTTAATATACATTAACGACCTTAATGAACACATCGACAGTAACGTTAGAATATTTGCGGACGACACGGTTATTTACAGAGAAATCAAAAGGAATGACGATAGATTAAGCCTGTCGAATGATTTAGATAAAATAGTAAAATGGTGCGACGACTGGCAATTGGAGCTCAACGTAGACAAACGTTCAGTAGTTAATTTTTTCAAAAGAAAATCCTTTGCCAATCATAATTCACATAGTCTTCGAGGGGAAACATTATCAACTGTCGATTCGGTAAAATAACCCTAACGAATAACTTGACTTGGGGTACCCACATCCATAACATACTAGGACTACTACTACTACTAACATACTACTATAGTATGTGTGCGAGCTCTTAAGAAACTAGGCTTCGTCAAAAGAATAGTCGGTAAAAGCGAAGAAAAAGTCCGGGAGCGATGTTACTTTGCGCTAGTTAGGCCTCACCTCGAGTATGCATGCAGTGTATGGGACCCTGCTGAAAAGTGTTGTATTCGCGAGATAGAAAAGATACTATACAACGAAAGGCAATACGCTTTGTAAAAAATTGCTATGATAAATCGGTAAGCGTTACTCAGATGCTTCAGGAGGCAGGATGGGAATCTTTATAAAAAAGAAGGCTCAATCAGAGATTTAAATTACTAAATGGATTCAGACAGAGCACGTTCATAGAAGATGTAGCCGATATTATGCGCTCTCCTTGCTATATAGGCCGTTCTGATACAGCGAGAAAGATCAGAGAAATAGATGCCAGAACCAGTCGATTCAAGAATTCTTTTTTCCGAGAACAATACGCGAAAATAATCGACTAGGCAAATAGAGTCATGGTGCTTGCACCCCCTGCCACACGCCGAAAGGCGGCTTGCAGGGTACATATGTCGATCAATGTTGTCGAAGATGATCGATGAATTACATATTTGACACTACTCACATACCCAAGGTGAGGCCTCGCGAAGTAGCATCGCTCTTCGTCTTTGCTCTTATTCTTTTGACGAAGCCGTTTCTTAAGTCCATAGTATATATTATGGATATGAGTACTTCCGGTGCGTTGACATTCCTATATTTGTGTATACTTTAAGATCTATAAACCGTGTAAAAGATAAGTAATTTTTACAGCCGTACCTTCCGAGAGAATTGAATGATCTTTCTGTTCCACTTTTATTTATAATCTCTTAAATATTCGAAGATCATCAGCAAAAACGAGCTCCTCTACCATTAATTTGCATTACCAGCACACGTCGGCTCTTTAATGCGCTGCTCGGGATTCGATCGAGGCTCAAGTCGAAGGACATGACCATTTGCAATGCTATCGTCGTTGCTCGTCCAATTATCGCCAGTTTAGAACAAGTGGGGTCACGTTGCACCCCATTTTTATTCCTTTCATTTTCTTGCTGAATTTCTCTATCACTTTCAAGTATGTCTTTTTAAATCGATAGGTTTACGCAGGTTTTCCACACCCCTACTTTGTGGAGGTATTACTTTTGCTAAAAATTTTCCAAAATTTTTCCCCTTTTCTGTCCTTCATCCCTGATAAACATCTTATTTTCTTGCATCCTTGATCATGAATAAGAAACTTTCACTTAAGCGATAGCTTGAAAATAGCGTATGGAAATAAAACAATTTGTAGGCTTTAAAACATATTTTCACTAAAAAAAAGCAATACGACACAGCAGTAAAATGCCCGTAGGAAGGAGGATGTGTAAATATTGCGAATACATAGTTAAAGCAGTTTAAGGAGAATCTGAAAGGCAAATTATAGTCATCTGGTCACCTGAGTGAATATTTTTCTGTGGATATTTACAATCTTTGTTTATTCTTTCGAATAAAAGTCAATGCTCTCCAAGCGTTTTCATTGTAAATTGTGTAATTAATTTAATAAAAGCAATAGCACTTAAAAGTAGTAGTATTTATTGAAACATGAGTACCTAATATAAATTAATAGCATGATTTATTTATTAATGAAACAGTCGTGTTTTGTAATGCCCTCTCATTACCGCTACTAAAAATTTGTAATTTTCCCTAATTGTCTATTTGGTAAAATCTATTTATTTATTTATTTATTTATTATCAAATCGCTGCAATTTGGCCATTTGGTCAGGTGGCAGCGGTGAAGGGGGACCAATCCATATTACATTTAATTGCCTGGCATTCGCCCAAAGACGGGAGGAAAACCCCTCCAAAAACCTCCTGCAGGCAATGTCAATCACATACTATATATATAAAAATTATGAAATATTACATAAGATATACATTAAGAAAAAAAGATATTGAAATTCTAAAAGTATAACAATGATACATATACACTGATTCATTAATCAATGCCTAATTCTACTACACATACATATACAATGTGCACACATAATACTATAGAAACATATTAATAATTGGTATTGACTGTTTACAATTTTACTAACATCATAGTTACAAATAAATATATACACAATTCAATTACTATTATACCTATCACATCATTAAATTATATGGACATTTAAAAATTACAGTTACTTTTTAGTCTATTTTTAAAAGACTGTACCTTTTTGGCATTGGAAAGAGGACTTCTCTAGGTAAAGTGTTCCACTCTCTAATTCCTCTATTAACGAATGAATATTTCGCTATATCCGTTTTCTGTTCGCATTCTCTTATTTTTAAGCTGTGATCACTACGACCGATATAGCTAGGAAGATTAAGCCTGGCATTCAGTTCGCCCCAGCCCTCAGCAGCATTCCATGCAGTGTATATCCCAGCTAATCTAAAGACTTTTCTTCTCGATTCTAAGGATTCCCACTTCAAATGAGCTATCATTTTAGTCACACTTTCCGCTTTCTTGTGCTTACCGGTAACGTACCTAGCCGCCTTTCTTTGTACCCCTTCTAGTTTCTTAATAAGTCCTGTTTCGTGTGGATCCCATACACTCGTTGCATATTCTATAATCGGTCTGACTAGTGATTGGAACGCTCTTTCCTTGACACGTTTCCTGCTCCCTTTCAGGTTCCTCATTACAAAATGAAGATTCCTATATGCCTTCGCGACGATGTCTTCGACATGCCTTCCCCATTTTAAATTATCGGTTAATTTGACACCTAGATATTTGCATTCGGTCACAGTATTGATTTTTTCGTTGTTTAGGGTGTAGCAATGCTGTATTATAGACTTTCTCCTGGAGAACTTGATCTATTTCAATTTAGAGTGAGAAATTATCAAACTTAGGTAAATAAGGAGCTCTCTCGTATGAAATGCAGACCATTCTTAAAAATATTATGTAAGACAACCAGCATCACTAAACACGGAAATAATGCTCACCTACTTTATAAGCTCTTTTCCCGAAAAAGGGTGCTTCAATGTGTGTATACTATATGTATATCTATTATATATAGCTAAATCTCCGGATATACCTATATATATATATATATATATATATATATATACACACACACACGAGTAAAAGTTGCTTACATACTGCAAGCTATCAGTTGAATGCAGTATCGTACCAAGGATTGCCTCAAAACAATGTTCAAACCTTCGCGCAAATGACCGCCTGGCGTCGAACTATGGACCCGATCGTGCGAAACAATTGCATATTAATATTAGATAAGTGCCATTGTGATCTGTTCCAAAGTTTCGATTCAATAACTAATGAGGAAGTTCCCAAAATAAGAATACGCTATCCCCCTTTGAAATACACGGTAGAATAGAAATGACGCTCAGGCATCGAACCAAGAACTGTCAGAGGAATGGAGAACAGCGTATATGAAACATATGAATTGCCTCTATGAACAATCCATTTTATATCATTCCCGGTAGTCGGATATAAATTCAAAATAATTTGAAAAAATTAACCGCCATGCATTTTATACCGGAGAATTATGCACCCACTTGGCGTCGAACTCACGGTCATTTGGTAATATTTCTTCAGTTAGTACAATAGATAACCACGGCATCTCCAACCTCCGTTATTTTCACTGTTCAATCGCTCCGAGTAAGTACTCAAAACAATTTTCGAAAATTCGCGCGAAAGACCGCCTGGCATCGAACACAGGACCCGTTCGTGAGAGACCTTGGCATACGAATGTTAGATAAGTGCCATTCTGACCAGTTCCAAAGTTTCATTTCAGTATTTTATCGGGAAGGTCCTAAAATAAGATTCCGTTATTCCCGTTTGAAATGCATGGTGGAATCGGAATGACGCTCTTGCATCGAACCAAGGACCAGTAGAGAAACGGCGAACCTCATGAAAGAATGTTTTCAAACGTTTCTTTCACCAATCCGGGTTTTATCTTTCCAGCTTATCGGGAAGGCATTTAAAAAATTGTCAAAGATTTCAGCAATGCATTTCTTACGGATGCATTTCGAACCCACCTGGCGTCGAACACACGGTCATTCGAAACATTTCTTCCTTAAGTACTATGGGAGATCATCTCATCTGCAAACACCGTGATTTTGATTGCTCTATCTCACGGAGAACGGCCGCAAACAGTTTGCAAAAAATCGCGCAAAAGACCGCCTGGCGTCGAACTCAGGACCCTTTCGTGAGAGAAAATAGCAAATTAATATTAGAAAAGTGCCATTCTACTATGCATTTCAAACGGGAATAACGGAATCTTATTTTAGTGCCTTTCCGATAGGATACTGAATCGAAACTTTGGAAAACGTTAGTGGCACTTATCTAATACGAGTAAAAGTTGCTTGCATACTGCAAGCTATCCGTTTAATACAGTATCATACCAAGTACTGCCTCAGTTCAAATTTAAAACTTCGCGCCAAAGACCGCCTGGCGACGAACTAAGAACCCGGTCGTGAGAGAAGACAGCAAAATAATATTAGATAAGTGCCATCCTTACTTGTTCCAAAGTTTCGATTCAATATCTTATCGGGAAGGTCCCACGCCTCTGTCACCATTCCGGGTTTTATCTTTCCAGCTTATCGGGAAGGCATTTAAAAAATCGTGCAATGCATTTCTTATGGAAGAATTTTGCATCCACCTGGCGTCGAACTCACTGTCATTTGGCTACATTTTTTCCATGAGAAGCATAGAAGACTACCTCAAGTTCAACCTCCGAAATTTTGGTTCCTCTATCTTACCGATTAGTGCCTCAAAATAATTTTCAAAAATCCGCGCGATGCATTCTTATGGGAAAATTACGATTTTTGGGAATTTCTGGCATCGAACTCATGATAGCTAGCGTCGATGTCTGAATTATTCTGGCGTCTAGAGTGCAGGGCCAGTACGTCGAAAAAATCTGACGTCGATGGCGCTTGTGGAACATGGTCAGAATTCGTATCCCCTATAAATATATATATAGGTATATCCGGAGAGTTAGCTATATATAATAGATTCGTATGCCATTGTCTCTCACAAACGTGTCCTGTGTCCGACGCCAGGCGGTCTTTCGCGCGAATTTTTGAAAATTGTTTTGAGTACTTACTCGGAGCGATTGAACAGTGAAAATAACGGAGGTTGGAGATACCGTGGTTTTCTATTGTACTAACTGAAGAAATATTACCAAATGACCGTGAGTTCGACGCCAATCTCGGTGCGATAGAGCAATGAAAATCAAGGTGTCTGCAGATGAGGTGGTCTTCTATAGTAACAAAGGAAGTAACTTTACCGAATGAGTGCTGTTTAGACGCCATGTGGATGCAAAATTCCTTCTTTTAAAATGTTTTTTTGGGATTTTTAAGAAATGCTTGGAATGCTTTCGCGATAGCATGGAAAGATGAAATCCGGAATGAAAACAGAGACATATATATGTATCGGATTATAATTGGATACTTTTGGTAAATTTACACCGAATAGCTTGCAGTATACAAGCAACTTTTACTCGTATAATATATAATCGTATTATTTTGGTAAATCTTTACTTTATGTTTTTCTCTTTCCATATACTCTCTTATTTTTGTTTTACGAATCAATGAAATTACTATTATTACTCCGCACTCCCTCCCGACGTAATTACAACTTCCACCTTTTGTACCACGAACATTCATCCTTCACATCCTTTCTCTTAATATCATAACTCACTGTTTCAAAACCAACTTCATCTTAAGTCTAATGACCTTTGTCGTCCACTGGCAGATCTGGATTTTTCTAGATTAGCCGCTCAACCTAGAGACATTTCTCTAGCTCTCCGAGTCACATCGAAGTCACCGCCAACTCTCTGCCTTTACTACTTCACATTTGATAGCCAGTTTCAGCGCCTCGACATGTTTTTATAATTGTTTGTGCATATCTTACTATGGGCAAATATGAAATATTTATCGCAAACTATTTTTTCCACAAGCGAAAAATAATAAGATTAAAAGAAGTTTTTAAGGTGTTATGAAATTACATGAAATGGAGGAATATAAGTTACCGAGGGCTAAAAATAATGAGCAAATAAATGTAGTATATTATATATTAGACTATGAATTGATTCTATAATGTAAATACAGAATATCACATACGGAGATTATAGAGTATAAATTGCTAAGAGTGTAGGTTTACATAGCCGTGTATTATGATAGAAGCCATTAAAATTACAAACTATGCGTAGAATTTAGAAAGTAAAAGAAGAATTCATTCAAAGAAAATGTTATTCGTATTACCGATAAAATCACACTACGAAACTTTCCAGAAAGGAAGTCTTCCCGTCTCTTCCACAAAAAATGAGTCGCCTCTTCGTTAGAGAAATACATACGTAGATATGTATCTTTAGTGGAATTAATACATAATACTTTAATACATATCTTTTAGTGGAATTTATTTACCCACTCTTTTGGAAATTAGAGTTTTTTCAAGTCTTCTAAACGGGTTTTACCTAAAATTTGACACATGAATGCACTACAGTTCAAATCATTTCGTTCAACACTGAAAAAGTAATTAATAAGTTTCGGATTTACATCGTGGCATTCCCTACAGTAATGGAAACAATTCTCATTTGGATTCGCTAAAAAGAACATAATAGAATTACTGTTATTTCCTGCTTCTATTGAGATATGAAATCGTAGTTGAAATAGGAACCTTTTCCGCTAATTAATTTTCTTATGAAATGCATATTATAATAAAAACGATGTGTAATAAGTTCTATAACTTCTACAGTTTTTGGTAAGAATGAAAATTAACTGCTACCTTTCTTCCTCGTTACATAATTCGAAAATAATTTACTCTTTGTGCGAAAGTGTAAAAACTAGCACAATATCCTGATTTAATTTATTTCAAATCAGGGAGATCTGAAAGAAATAAATATGAACTATACGATGCTATTGAGTTTAGTGGCAATGAAAGTGACGAGTCATAACACTGATTACTCATAAGTCGTTGTGACATCAGAGACTGTAGTGAAATCCTCAGAACAATAAATTTTCTACTTATTTCCTCTTTGATTTATACTGAGTTTTAAAAGCTTTTTTGTACAGACATAAATGACAGAATGCAGCTAACTTAGCACGTATATTATGAATCGCAGATAAAAAATTTATCATTGATAATATAACTACAGTAAAGAACAAGTTTTCGAAAGAGATTTTACACTCAGATGAAATACTTTGCTATGGCTATCATTATGGGGAAGGAGTGAATTACTTCAGTAAATTTGATTGTTCTTTCCCAATTAAATCGACGGATTGCTGAGTAACTTTGGGCTTGCTTCTTCACTTGATAATGATGCTCTTGACTAGAAACTAGTCATGTGTTATTTATCTTGTGGCTTTTGCAAAAGTTTAATAAAAATAGGTTAGTTTCCTGTTGGAAAAGCTCTTCCTATTTTTTGTTTTTCGTTTCTGTTCTTTCCTATTCCAAGATTGGCAACGACCGTCACTAAAATTGGGAATAAGAATATTAAAGGTGAGTAAATCGACATTTTTAATGAAAGCTGTTCATATTTTCTTAAATGAAAATGATAATTTAACCATTTTTGTTGGTATCCATCCAATTTTTATATCCTTTGTATATCTGTCTGTGAATGTGAAGTTTTTGCTTCTTCATATCCGTTCTGGTCACCATTTCATCTAATCAGAGATACGTAATTTCGCAATATTCCTCTCGAATTCTTCACAATTGATGAACAGAAAGTGACTTTAATTGGTGCGAAATTGAGACTGAATAGTCTTTCCTTTCGTCAGGTAAAATTTTAAGAAAAGAGATATCTTGAAAATATAGATATAAGACAGAAAATAACAGTACGCTAAACCCGTTTAATACGTTTCCGATTAAGACGGTATTTCGCTTAATAAGCGCTTTTATCTTTGTTACAGTCTCCCTTAAATAAGAAGCTCTTCTACTCGCTTCCCCAGATGCACTGCAATCCGCTATAGCCAAATGCTCATTTCATTTAATAGACCGAAAATTATATCTTCATTGCGCCATTTACTGCTCTTAATACGTTTATTTCGCTCATTTGATAAAATCAAAATGAAATTCGACAATATATTTGCATAAGCGAGCATTATTATAAGCAAACCGCGAAGATATCTTTTCGTTTTAGTAATTGTAAGGACATGTCTGAAAGTGTAAAGCAGTTCTTTTTTCTGCGGTGTATCTATTTTATTTTAAAGTAAAGCAACATTCTCTTTAAAAATAAAAGGGTGGAAAATAACTCTGTTGTTTATTAGCGTGTAAAACATGAAAAGTTCTCATATCCTGGTTAAAACTCTATCCCGCTTTTAACGTGGTTTTCTGTCTGTCCCCCGAGAAGTGTCTTAACCGTGTTTTAATATATGCACTTTATTAGTGGGTAGTGAATGGTGTGTGTGTATATATATATACATATATCTCGTACATATAAATATAAAATGTACGAGGGAAATGTCTCTTTCATTTACTCAGCTCTTCTTCCTGACTGTTATGAGATGTGAGCGAATGGTGACATTCGTTGCCGTAATTCCCTTTTGAATGATGAGTTCTATTTAGTATTGTTCTTATTTTGCTAATGTGCGACTCAAGCGAAAAACGAACCGCTCTCACTTGGCTCTCCCGATAAGATTTATCGATAAAGTCAATGCACATGTCCATCTCATAGTATTGAAAAGAGGAAGTACTCCTCATCGTGAGTATAATTTGGAGGCTGGAATTCGGTGCGTGCCTTAGCTCACGTTTGAAGAGAGCTAGTTTTGCGTAAGGTTCGTATCGGCTCGATTAAAAGCGTAGTTCATAGAGAGTGTTTGACCTACGGCAGGGGCCTTGAGCTCAGACGCTCAATTGCTCCCTTGTTTGGCACCGTATCAACCGCTCTTCTTCACCATTATTCTGAGACTTTCCACGTGCGTAGACGTGAGCTGCTTGTCAATTCACGTGCGCCATCTAAGGGTCTAGGATACCGGAAGCGAGACTCTGCTCTTGAGAAGTCGAGATAGTGCAAGGGCACTCACCGAAAATCGAGAGAATTACATTGAAAGAAGTGAGATCGAATACAGATACGGAAAGATGGTCGACCAAATAATCGCTTATATAAGGACTGAAGCACGCAAAATGTTTTATCCGATAGATAGACCCTCCTAACAACTAAAGTTGTACGTGATATTGAATATGTAGGTATATCAATAATAATATGTATGGTTTTAATCGTGATTTGTTATTGTGCATATATTCATGTATATTGTATTAATTATTATTTATATTGTTATGTAAAGTGTTTTAAAATGTGAGTCGCATTATAGTAGTGTTGATATCGTTGTAGTATAATAGTAACGTTTGTTAAACAACTTTGCATGGCGTGCTGACTTATTGGAGGGTTTTCCTTTTGACTAGGGTGAATGCCAAGCAAGGATTTTGCTTCTCTCTTAGACGACTGCCGCCTGGCCTCATAAAATATAGATAAATAAATAACCTCGTATGCTGTTATAGTAAGTACAAATATTGATTAAAACAAAAAGATAGAGTACAGTGTGGGAAAAATCTCTGCAGATGGAGGCAGACAAATAAGAGGAAAACATCTAGAGGGAGAGAGATAGAGGGAGAACCCGCAAAAACGCAGTAATTCAAACTACAACGAAAATATTTTTACCAGATAGATGATTAAGAAGAAAAACGATTTTTTTATAGCAGTGGCATCCGTTATCCCCAAGAATACGCCCATAAAAACTGCATCTCCTTTCTGGTTTGTTCGATATACTTACAACTTGAGATTGTGAAGAAAAGAAATGCCGCGAATTTTTAATGCAACGTTCTGTCCTGAGACAAAAAAGATAAAGAAGATCCTATTTCGTATCAGTTCCGACAGGGGAATGGAGATTCTTCTTCTTTGCGATATCCTAATTTTATTCTCACAAAATTAGTAATTCCAAAGAAACATTTGGCCACTCTAGACATGAGATGAAATGCAAAGGACGACACTGACGAAGTAAAAGAAATTTATGTACATCGGATAAGATGAACCATTGTCTAAAGCAGATTGCAGTTCATCTGTGGAATACTCTTCTTAAGCGGAAAGCAGAACGTCTTAAGCGGTATTTTTACCACGTGTTTCTTGTGAAAAGGACCGGGAGAAAACAGCGTGATAACGTTTTAAATTGCAGCGACTTAAACTGGATTTAAGTATTCCGCGGCATACAGTTCGGCATTTACTAGTGTACAGGAACACAATAACTGTCAATTTCATGCGCAGGCAAAGGATTCCCTCATTTCGATCTTTTTGTCTGTCGTTCTGATTGACGCTTATTTGTCTCGTTGAGAAAAATCGCTGGTCGATCTTCTGACACGTAGAATACACACAATCAAAATATCCATCCTTTCATGCAGCTGTACATTCAACAGTACATTTCGCCTGTTATCAGGAGGTATCTATGATCGAATAAATTCCGGTTTTTCGAAAATCAGACCATCAGATAGCGACTTAGAATAATACTCATCATTCTTCTTCCTAATATGAACTCTCTTTGTAATAGTGATGCGCAAATCGTGCTTTTCGTTTCGAATCGAATCTAAATGACTAAATTATTCGAATTGCTTTGGGAATAGATTGAATTGATAGATATGTGATTTTCTTGGCGATATTTCTTCTGATTCGAAGTGTATTTCGGTGAGACAAATGGAATTGCAAGAACTCTCGTGAATTTCGAATATTTACAGGACACAGATAGATAGAGAGCATTCGTATCGAATCGAAAAACGGGCAATTCGATTGGGGATCAATTCGAGTTTTGGAAAAATTGAAAGAACAATTACATTTAATTATCTTTGCTGAATTGATTAATAAATGGGCTTGATAATGAAGTAAATAAAGGACGAGTCAGAAAGATGGAATTAGCATAAAGATTAGTACAGGATAGAATAACAACAGAGCTCTCTCCCACAGTGCAAAGATAGGATCACGCTTGTTACGCAGATCACGCAGAGTTGAGTCCAGATATAAGAGAAGGTTTTATGGACACCTTTTTTGAATGGTTGATTGTAGATTGAGAAAGAAAATCTTCATCTACATAACCAATTAAAAGACAACAGCAGAATCAGCTGAGCAAAGGAGAAAGCGGCAGTTGACATCAATCTAAATATATTTGGAATTATAGGAAGGTTGATGAATTTAAGGGGCTCCATGCGAAAACAAACCAAAAACAAATGCTCAAAAGAAAAGAGGAAAAATCAAAGCGAAAGAATGAAGGAGCAGAGCAATCCAATATTTTCTCACGATCCACGCTTTTTTAAAATCGATGACATATTAGTAGCATTTTTAAATGCTTAAATAAAAAATTTAAAATTTCAGATTGTATTTTCAATATAAAGATTGATTTACAAAATTCTATTCGACGGAATGCGTTTGAGCAAATTTTCCATATTTTTAATTATAAATTTTGTGTATTATTAAATATATATATATATATATATATATATATATATATATATATATATATATATATATATATATATATATAGATTGCATATTTGTTGTATACTTTGACTAATTTTTATGGATTCATTTCCTTCGTACGTCTATTCCATTATGAAAGTAATTGATAATAATTAGGATAAAAAGTAATTGATAGTAATTTGTTTATATTGCTATAAGCTAGTGTTAAAATAATTATAAAATGTATATAATAAGTGGCAAAATTAGCCGAGCAGCAAAAAATACATAGTATCTTAAATATTTATTTATTATAATGTATTTAATATAAACTAAAATTAATACATGATCACTACTTCAATTATAGACATACACTACAAAGATGTATTTTAGTGAAGTGATATAGAGAACAAAAATGTTTCATACCGAATCAACTTCAAGGTTCTAGGTGTCTCCTGACAAAGGAATAGGTATTTTTTTATTATCTAAATATCTTGAAAATCTCATCGTCAAAAAACCAAGAATTTTGCAAAAGTTTTCAATATGAATCGTGAGAATGAAAATTTTAAGCTATCATCGTTGAAGAGTCGTGGCATGATTCCGATTGTTTGTGAGTAATTGTCTTTCGAATCATACCTTCTTAATTAAATATTATTATTAATATATTAGTATTAAAATCACAATTAATGACTCTAAAACGGAGTAATTCCTAAACGAGTTATTTTGATATTCAGAAATGCAGTTCAATACCTCCTTGTGCTCTTTAAACGCATTTCCGATGAATTCCGTCGTTCGAAGAGAATATTTCGCAACATTTTTCCGGGAAAGCCAACGCGATAATAGCAGGATCAAGCATCGGAGACAAATAAAAGATAAATTATAATGCAATACTATACAGATGGAGATGTGTTAAATATAGAGCATGATCAATGAGGAGTTGCAGATAATGACTGAGAAAACAGGTCAGTTTCTAACAAAGATTTGCCGGCAGCGCAGATTAAAAATCGCAACAGTAAAACCGCGTACACAATGTGATTCTAGGTGAATGAGAAAATAACATCCCACATCCCTCTTAAGTGAACCACATGTTGTAGATTGATCTGGAACTGGAAATACTTAAACTGATCTTAAATGTAAATTTAAATGCGAAAGAAATAAAAAGCCGTCTTTTAGCAATCGGTGGCTGCTTTTCTCCTCTAATGCAGTACTTCCTATTCATAACTCGAATCCACAAAAAAGTCACCAAAATCAACCAAAGAAAACCCGAAAAGCAATAAATGGCCTCAGAATTAAATTAACGCAAGGACAAAACGCGGGAGTGAACGAATTAATTTCTCTTTCATTTGTGTTAGAATTACGGCTTTACGGCCGAGTAGAAATTAATTATTGATTATCAAGAATCGATAATAAAGAATAATAACATGTCGTATCTTTGTGATTTAACGCTTTTACCACTTCTTTCCAAGGACCAAGATAAACAGTCTCAGTGTCTCGATACAGGTAAATTCGCAATGATTCCCTTTTATTGAGCTACTTAATAAGAGAAAATTCTCCAATCGCCGAAAGGTGGCAACCGATGGGCGCAATTCCTAAGAAAAGGATTAAAGCCAAATGCGGAGGCCAGTTTTCTATTTGCAAAACGTTTATTTGTAATAATTTGTTACACGGATGTGAAACATTAGGAAAGATGGAAAAGTTGGAAGTAATGGAAATGAGTGTTTGAATAACGAGAGTTAGATGGATTGACAAGAAAAGCAACAAAAATTTTAGGGAAATTAAAGAGGAATTTAATGATAGAAACGAAGAAGCGGAAAATTAAATTTGTTGGATATTTTCTACAGAGCAAATTCCTGGAATATATAATAGTTGGAAAAATTCTAGAAAAATGGAGGGAAAAGAAGGAAGTTTCTGGATGACATTAAAAGTACAATAGTACTGACAACATATAAGTGTATACACGCACACACACACACACATATATATTTATATATATATAACAACAGCAATTGAGAGAGAAATATGGCTGCAACGATATTCCTTTAAAACATAATTTTAATAACAGAATTGCAAATTTCCTATCCGATTACTTGCTTTGAAAGTACCCGAAGGCAGAGTTTTATTAATTACACTACGCGTCAAATCATATAACATACTGAAATTACATACAACTTGTGTCACAAGGAAATGCAATTGGTGGATAGACAAGAAATAGTCTCCGATCAGCATGTTATCGTCTGACCTCTTTGTTTACACAAGTGTCTTCATAAAGCGTGAAAAAGTTACAGCTGCATTGGCATTCTTCTCACGGAATCAGAAGACCACAAGAGTAAGATACTGTGAAGTTATTCAGCAGACGAATGAGACAGGAATTTACGACTGTCATAATTACCTTTACGACATTAGAAATATTTCAAATAAAATTAAGATATAAAGTCTTTATTTTGAGTAAAATAATTTTTAAATGTAAAAAACTAATCACAGATAGTTGAAGTTTAATATCGCTTTTGGTTTTGGGTTTTAAAGTTTATCTGGTTGTGATATTGCCTCAACTGTAAATGTTATTCCATAATACCCGAAGTTCCTCTATCAGGTGATAGAGGAACTTCGGGTATCTTCTGTTCCTTGAACACGAAGGAATGAGTCCTGGAAAATATATTCCCTTCTATTCAGAATCAAGAGTGAAATTTATGAATCCACTTGTTGATGTTTCTACATCAAAGAAGAATGGAATGAGGTGCTTATCATTTTGGAGTGTTTGGAAATTTT